>OZ005651.1:261260440-261860440 GCA_963930645.1 Salticus scenicus | reverse complement strand
TTTTTTTTTTTTTCTTTAATATATAATTATACGTTTTGAAATCCTCTAAATTAGAAAATGTTTTTAGCGGTTGGTTTGTGTGTGTATCTGTCTGTTATCAGCATATATCAAGAACAAATAATAGCAGAAAGTCCAAACTTGGTATTTTAAATGGGTTTCATATAAATATGCTACACTAAATTTTTTCCTTGAGACAAAGCAAATGGTTCCCGTACAGGAATATCCAAGAGAATTCAAATACATGATGTTTATGGGGTTCAAAGTTCAAATAAATTATGTTCTGATAAGTACAATTTAACAGTATTTGGATATATTGAGGCTATACTTGGAAATTGCTGGAATTATAACTAATTTTGTGTTAGAAGTTTTTCAAGTAAGAATAAATTTAAATACACAACATTGTTTATCGACAATATGCAGAGCTACCCAAAAGTTTTTTTTAAATTCTAACTATTTACTTTCTTTCACGTATACACAGGGTAAAGAAAGTATTGTTTTTGGGTCAAATTTTCGAAATTGAGTTTTTTTTTCTTTATTATATAATTATACGTTTTGAAATCCTCTGAATTGGAAAGCTGCTATATAAACACCATATAAGATTTCCTTTCGTATGTAATAGTTGGTTAGTTCATGAAAATGAATTTGAGGTCTCGCAAGTGCATTTCTTTAAAAACGGCTGTAGGAATTTTTGTACAAACTCGCCATAATAAATCTCTTTTAGATACCCTTTCGTATGTAACTGTTGTCAATAATTGAGTTTGAAAAACTTTGGTGGATGTCGATGTCTCAAAAACGGTTCTTACGATTTTCTTGAAAATTGCTACATAAATATCATTTTAGATATCCTTTCGCATATATTACGTGGCTATTACAGGAAAATTGACAATCATCCTCATTAGGTAGGTCAGTTTTAGATCTCGGAAATCAGTACTTTTTAAAAGCGGCTCTACCTTTTTTTTTTTTTTTTTTTTTTTTTTTTTTTTTTTAACTTGGTATGTAAATTCTGTTTGTATAACTTTACACATGTATCAGTTTTCTTTCGCTGGAAAATTGTTAAGTGTCTAATTTGTTAGGCTAATTTTACGTTTTTTGACCTTACATTATGTCAAAAAAGTGCATATACTAAATGTAATAGTAGGTAATTGGCTTTTTTTTTTTTTCACCAGATGTTTTCGAAATGGTAAAATTATCTAACTGTACATTAAAAATATATAGAAAGCATTATATACCGTCCCAAATTAACTAAAAGATTATTAGTAAAAAGTATAGGCATTAGAAAAAGTAGGTATCCTAGATTTTTTTTTTTTTTAAATAAGAGAGAGAGAGAAAGAGAGAGAGATAAGAAGAACAATTACACGAAAAAAATCATCTCTAAATAGAAACAAAAATTTAAAAGTTGCCAATGGGGTCGTATACTAAAGATGTAACAGAAAATGGTCTAGATATTACGATTATTTTTTTTTTTTTTTTTTCTATTCTAAATATATATATCTATATATAAATATATACTTACTGATTTTTAGAATAATATTTCGTAATAAAAAGTTTTAAATAGTACTTATATATTTCAATTAGACAAATATGAAGATTTCTTGAATTTAATTTTTCTACTTTTGGTTTATGTTATGCACTAGTAATATCCCTATTCAGTGAAAGGTAAAGCGGCGAATAGACGTGCAGAGTGCCGCAGGGGTAAATAAGTGAAGCGAGTAAGGGGCAAAGCACCCTAGTAATAAAAAAAAAAAAAAAAAAAAATCTAACGATTGCTCTGCTTAGGAAAAGCTATCACCAAATTGGGAAAAATTTCACAATCAAATCGTAACGGTACATATATATATATATATGTTTGTATGTATTATCATTACTATTATTATTATTTTATTTTTATTTTTCGCGTGTAAATGAATTTATGCCAAGGACAAAATAAATTAATTAAATTAATTAATAAACTCATAAGTTCATTTATTTATTTATTATTATTATTTATTTATTTATTTTTATATTTTTAATTAAATATTTAATAATTCTAAAACTATTACAGGGATTTTATTTAATGTCTTTTAATTAATTGAAATAATTTTATTTAAATGCTCAATTCTGAGTCCTTGAGTTATTTCGCATCTTTTTGCGTTCAGATTACGTAAAGAGGTAGTCGGAGACACAAACATTTTTTTTTTTTTTCTTTAATGCATTTGGACTCTGAAAAAGAAAAATTCTGTGTGGACCCAGAAAGTATGTTTTAACGACACCTTATCCCCCTTCCCCTTTCGACATGAACGATATCATCAATCAATCTTAATGACTTCCCGTAAGTTTCGCGGGGCGTTTCCGATGGGAGGCGGAGAAATCTGCTGAAATTGAGGTTTTTCAATTTAAAAATTAAAGTTTCTTATATTCTCATTAATAGAGATTTAAATAAAACAATTTATAAAAATATTAATAAAAAGCTTGGTTTTCTTGAGAAAGAGACACGCTATACAGATTTCAGATATTGCAATTTGTTGATAAGTTAGAGGCTAGTAAAGCAACACAAGTGTATTTTTCGCATTTTACAGCTTAAAAATAAAGGGTTAAAAATTAAATATAACAGTTTTTGTTTCACGGGTCTTCAGTGTATGGTTGTGAATTTTCTGATTGTGAAAACAGAATTAAAAAAAATTCATTAGGTAATGTGTAATTCTATAAACAAATTTCGCCATAGAATAACGTAGGCTTTGGATGACCTTGACGATCCGTGATGCACCCCCTTAACACCTTCGCGACCGCATGATTTTGAATTTTTGACAGTAAGGTCCGTCTGTGGGCGTAGTTACCCTATGTTACAATATTTCAGAACAAAATTTTCTGCATTCCCATTTATGTTAGAAATGGATATACGTTATAATTATATTCATTCTCATCAAAATATTTGTATCCATAGTATATATCATTGTAAAAAATTGAATATTGGTTATATATTTAAGAAATAAATCGCATACAAATTGCAAAAGAAACGCCCACTAGTGGAATTACAGATTTTCAAATGACGTGAATCTACGTCAGCGGTCGCGAAAGTGTCAAGAAAATATATTTTCCTAGAAATTATAAAACAAATCGTACATTTCGAAAGATTTCAATTGACCCAAAACTGGTAAGTGCGATTAAAATTGTTTAATTTTTACTTCATAAAACCTTACAATAGTTTATCCAAAAATATTTAGTTTATGCTTTGTTGTACATTATTTCAGTTTGTATATTATGTCAAACCTAATAAAGAAAATTTAAGCTTTATTGGGGATCAGTATAGCTATGATAGACGCTTTTAAACTAAAAAAAAAAAAAAAAAAAATACTGCAATTTTTTTTTTTTCCGAGATTATTGTCTGACCAATCGTAAGTGTAATGTATTTAAATATACCTAAAATTTTATCTAAAAGTAGTACTGAAGTAAATACAGATATGCGGTTTGAATAAAGGCTTATACCTCAAAAACGAAACGTGATAGAAACATAAGATATACCTTAGCCTCCTAAACTAGATGCCTTCCGCGTGGCTCGGAAACATGGCAACAGTTCAAGCGGCAGACAGCACCACCTGGTAGAAAATGTGAGACTTTTTTATTGTCACCAATAATTATAAGAAGTGATATATGATATATATAATCGGCGTTTCTTCGATTTTATTCGCCTTTTATGTATATCAAATCCCACTTTTAAAAATTTTTGGTGGCTGTTGAATAAAAAAATTGCGCAATCTGTACCATATGGCGCTGTCTACCGCTTGAACTGCTGCTAAGTTTACGAGCCACGCGGAAGGCATCTAGTTCAGGTGCCTATGGATATACTGTAACTAATAGCTATTTGTTTAACGTGCAACTATATCGTACACACCGTTTTCAAACCTCCGATTTAAGCGAGAGACTTCAAATCAACAATATTCTACAGCACATTTCATTTTTTTCAAACATGAAAAATTAGTACGGATGATTTCTATCAAAAAATACTGGTGCGAAACCTGATTTAAAAATTTGAAATGTTTCAAATATTATCCTACGGTTTGCAACGTTGGTTTGTGGCCTTTACTTAGATGCCACCATTTTAAATTATTCCAGAGTATTTTAAGCCTCGCCTTTATTTCATACTAGTTATATTTTAAGAGTAAATTTTTCTTATTTTATCGGAATATATTGGAGAAAATTTTTATATAAATAAAGTGGTTCGAAATAAAGGCGGGGCTAAAAGTACTCCGGAATAAATTAAAATATTGACATATATGCTCTTTATCAGAGATGGCAACATTTTAATTTATTCTAGAGAATTTTTAGCCCGCCCTTATTTCATACAACATTATATTTACATACTTGCCAACCATCTCATTAATAACCGTACAATTGTTAACGCCCCTTTTCTCACACCACTATATTTTTAGAGTATTCTCTCCAAATGTTGTTACGATTAAATAAGTCTAAAATTACTATAAAGAATTATTGGTGTGAAAAAAAATGCGGTACTAAAAATTGTACGGTTCATAATGAGATGGTTGGCAAGTATGTATTTAAGATATTTTTTTCTTATTTAATCGTAATTATATATTGGAGAAAACGTTTCTATAGATTAAGGGGTGCGAAATAAAGGCGCGGTTAAAAATGCTCCGGCATAAATTAAAAAGTTGGTAATTATGCTTAATTAATCAATTCCATGCTTAAAATAAAAAATAAAAAAATGAAAATAAAATAGATAATTATTTTATTTTTCTCATATTATAAAAAAATATTCTAAATTATTAAAAAAAAAAAATGATTAAAAGACGATTTTGTTTTTTAATCATATAATAATAATAATAATAAAATTCTTTTGTAAATAATTAAAGAAGTTTGTTTTTTATCTGTTAAAAAATCTTTTACAAACATAACTTTATGCTCGTAGCAAATGGCGGAAATAAATACAATTCTCGGGTAAAATAAACGAATCAGGGCACTTATGCGGAAAAAAATTCCACCAGATTGCAAAGAAGGCACAATTTATTTGATAATGTAAGATTTCACTTTTAAAGAAGCACTATCAGCAAAAAAATTCCAACACCGTTTGCTCACTTATTCGGATCGCTCTCGATATGCATAAAATGTCCAATTTCTTTATAGTTTAAAAACCCCGTCAGCTATTTTAGAGATCAAAGAAAAAGGGAAAATAATTCAATATTTAAAGAAAAATGGAGTCTCAATCTCTTGAATTTTTGTAATAGAGCTATTTTTAAATGCATGCAATTTTTATGAATCGAGATCATATAATCATATGTAAAAACATCATTCTAAGTATTTTATTTTAAACAAATTTTAATTACACTGTAATAAATATTTTATTATTATTGTAACATATTTTTAATTAAAAGATATTTTATTAGGTTTTTGAACAAAAGTACATAAAAAAAAAAAGAAAGAAAAAAAAATACCAAACGGATAATCATCAAGATAGATATATTTGTGTAATTTCATACAATTTGACAACATAAATAATTAAATTATAAGTTATTTCAGTCGAATTTTTTATTGATCTTTTCAAAATCTTTATAAAATAAATCCTTTTCCTGATATAAATTATTCAAATATTAACAAAAATTCTACCATGAACGTTATTTAATCATAATTAAAAGAAGAGGCCCTTGGAATAAAAATAAAATAAAATAGCGAGAGAGAGATTTTTATTTTACAAAAATTTTGTTACATCTCATATATACTCTTGCATATTGTTCTACATATCGATTTAAAATATTAAAGTAAATATAAATTAAATGATATATAGTAAAAAATAAATAAATAAATAAATAAATTTTTGAAAACTACAATACATATGGATAAATTCAAATATATTAAAAGTTCTGGGAAGATATTTATTCTATTAGTTTAAATGAAAGCATTATTAATTTTAACAAAACTATTTTTTTTTCAATTCTATTTACATTTAAATTAAAATTTAAAGAGAATAAAACATTAGAAATATTTTGAAATATATTTTGAAAAGAACGGAAAAAAAATCTAATTTTTACCAGCATAAATGTTAAATTAAAATATGTTTTACATAATTTCTCGAAAAAAAAAAAAAGTGAAATAAGTTGTTTAGGAAATGAAAGAATGGTAGTTAATACTATTATTAAAGCTTCCAATAAAAGAAAGCGCACTCACATTTTCTACTTTTGTGTATCAAAGAATTTCTATTTCACAAGAAGGTGTAAGGTGTTATGTAAGAAATAATCAGCAAAATCTTTAAAAAGAAAAAAACACCAATTTCTGATATCAACAGAACCAGATTAAGATCAGGGCACACTCTCCATCACAATTAATATATATATATATATATATATATATATATATATATATATATTATATATATATATATATATATATACAATAATAATCTGAATCCTTATTAGGACTTGAATCCTTATCTGAATCCTTATTCAACCTGAATAGCTCTGTGAATCCTTTATTTTACTCCATGTTCACTGCAATTTTGAACTGATTAACTGTGTGTTTAACTGATATCTGATTGTTAAATTTTACATGTGTCTCGTTTATCCTAACTTTGAGTTGCATCCGTTTCAATTATAATTTTTTAAGTAATTTTGTATTATTATTTGTAGTGGTGATTTTATTTTGATCTACAATTTTAAATGGTTTTGGATTATCAATTTTAGGTAATAGTTTTATTTTGATCTTCGTATTTTCTGGTTTTACTATGGGTATTTCGGGCCTGTGAACAAAGAAATTCTTAGCTTTTGCACAGAAAAACATTCATGTTTTAGCATATTTGCATTCTACCAGGCCCTTGAAAACGTTAGAATGCAAATAATGCTTTTTTCTCATTCCAATTTCCAATAATTCATTTCGATTGTTCTTTGATTCTTTTTTGGTTTGCTTTGTGTAGTCTTCGCTTATGATCCGAATAATTGTTTTATTACTGAAGTTAAATCATCTTTCAATTTCAAATTTTAGCACTGATAATATTGTATTGCTATATATATATATATATATATATATATACATGGGGTCCCATATGTCTGTAAACAGTTAAAAAATTCATAACTATTAAATGAATTGATAGAATTGAACGCAGTTTACGAAAAAAATCATTCTCGTGATGGGAGATTTCTTTTTCTTTCTTTCTTTCTTTTTTTCTTTTCTTTTTTTTTTTTTTTTTATAAAGAAAAAAATGTTAATTAAGCTGTGCGTGACCAGATAGCATATTCTCATGAAAAACAGTACTTATTCGCATGCAGATGTTTACAGGCATATAAATCCTATTCTATGCGTCCATCGTCACCACAAATTACAGTTTGCAAACAAGTTATAACACTGCTAACTGCAGCTTCAGTCGGCGGTTCTTACCAGAGGTAAAACTTCTTTACCAATAACGCTTTATCGACCAAGTGAGCATCGCAATTAAATTATCATGTATGCACATGCAGGGATGGAACACGGGCGCAGAATTCATACCACTATGAATGTAAGAAAATTTTCTACCTCTTAGATCAACGATATTATAGGTATGGAAATTTCTTAAACAGATTCCGGTATGAATTCTGCGCCCGTGTTCCATCCCTGCACATGTAGGAGGCAAAAAAGGAAATAAACTGTTTCAGTCGAAAAATTGCGCAATTTACAGGACTTTCATTTGCATATTTTTCTTTCACATCCCTGCAAAAAATGCAACTATTTGTATAACTATCGTCGACAAAAATATTTACTATATGTTTTTATTTAAACTCTCCCCCCCCCCCCCCAAAAAAAAAAAAAAAAAAAAAAAAAATCCCTCTTTACGAGAACGATTTTTTCGCAAACCGAGTTCAATTCTATCAATTCATTCAATAGTTATTAATTTTTAAAATGTCTACAGTCTATGGGACACTTTGTACAAATAATGCACACGAATAGCAAACTTTCATTAGATAAACAACGATTTCTTTTTATTTTTTAATAGCATAGTTTTCAAGTCTTCCGTTTTTCAAAAAAAAAAAAAAAAAAAAAACCTTTAAATGCAGGAATGGAACACGGGCGCAGAACTCATTCCGGTATTTGTTTAAGAAATTTTTCTACCTATAATATCGTTGATTTAAGAAGTAGAAATTTTTGTTGTATTGATAGTGGTAGGAGATCTGCGACTGTGTTCCATCCCTGCACATGTCAATTGCCGTTTCCGCTATAAAAACGTATCGAAACCCATTGATGACACGTGGTGTTAATCAATCACAGACGACCTTTTCCTTTTTACATTTTATTGCCATCTGCAGCCGTTTAGTTATGGATCTATGGCTGCATCTGGTTTCATCTACAATCATCTGCCATAACTCTGACAACATCAATCACAGAGTTACATTCTTTATCAGAGTCAAAGCAGGGTATTTTTCTTCTATTTTAAGCTTAATCTGACCCACTTGTGTGGAGTGGGAATACCGATGTAGGTTCTCAAACATTTAACAAATGAACGAAATACTGGCTTTCGGGAGAAAAGAGCATACAGCATTACTCTAAAAGACTGCGAGGCGAACTGAGTACATAATATTACAGGCAAAGGTCGTCTGTGATTGACTAACACCACGTGCCATCGCTGGGATTCGACACATTTTATAGCGGAAACGGTAACTGACACGTAAAGTTTCTTTTTTTTTTTTCTTTTTTTTTTTTTTTTTTGCCGCTCAAGTTTAGAGTTATTTTTTATTTTATTTTATTTTTTTTTTGCCGGCACTGTACATGACGAAGGCTAAATATTACTCTTAGATACAACTAATTTTCTGAAGAATGTTTTTCTAATTGAAAATGGATATTATATCATAAGTAATTCAAAAATTGCTGTTAAAAATAATGGTGTTAATATTCCTTGGTCTTAACCAGGCTCTAGAAATCATTATTATTATTATTATTATTATATTTTTTGTTAATGTACGAAAAATCTCAATACAAGAAATTTTAAATAATGTATTTAATTATAACATACACTCGGTATTGATGATTTTTACAACTACAATTTTTAATAGACTTATTATGATTTTCTCCTGGAATTTTTGTATTCAGCAACTACGATATACGAATACAAAATTTTCAAACTGGTAACTTTCGGTGCGTTCTAAAACATTATTGTATATTTTAATTTACTTCCTAAAATTATAAAGAAAACATATACTCCTAAATATGTTACTAAATGTTTCTGAGAAGTTGTAGCATGAAAATTACCTAAAAATCTTGCAGATTTTTGGAAATTAACTGCCATCTGCTACGTACTTTCCAGAAATATTGAATTTATTTACAGGTTGATGAACATCCGTTTTACTCATACGTAGCCTTTTACCTAATTCACTATCAGTTAAGCAAACTTTATGCAGGGCCACTATTTCTGCTCTTTTTGTAACTAAGTGACATTTTTAGCCATTATAATTAATTGCGCTACAACATTGTGTACGGCTAAATCTATGAAACAACTAGCCAGAGCCTGATTAAGGGGGAAGCACACATTATTTATACTTACACAGTTATTTTTTAACAAATACTTTCCTCCTATAATAAACAGAAAATTCTCATTAAAAATTATTTTAAAAGAATTCTGGTGTCTAATAACGGTGAGTAAATTGGATTGTTTTACACCGTTCATTTTTTATAAAAAATATTTCCTCGTCAAAGCGTGGAATTTCGATGACATGAAGTAAAAAATAATTGTAAAAATATTCCGGTGAGAGCTGAGATAATGTGTGCTTCCCCCTTAATCAGGCTCTGCAACTAGCGATGACGGGGACGTTTATTTATAGCAGTTGAATGCGTCTGATGTAAGGCTCTTAATATACAGTCGGCAGCAAAAAAATCCGAGCACTAGCAAAAATTCCTATATAAAAAATGTACACTTAATACAGTTTTGTTATATAAATCCTTGTCGAACCCTGTTCTTAGTCAGTCTAAGAACACGATTCGAGAAGGACTTATTTAACAAAACAGTATTAAGTGTACTTTTTTTAGACAGGAATTATTGCTAGTGCTCAGATACTTTTGCTGCCTACTGTATACGAGCTGGCGCATCAGACATTTTGTTGCCTTAGGGTTGCCGCATGTACCCAACGCATTCATAGATAAACAAACGGCAGCCGTTGTTTCTATCACCTTGTGATACTTTGGCATTATTTCTTTTATTATTTTTCGTAATTTAGCTAGTTAACTAAAATACGGGAGGTTATTTAGCGATAAACGACTGTAATCACTGAAGAAAAAAACATAAAATATTTAGATTTCCAGAAGCTAATTTCAGAAGATTAAATTAATATTACTTTTATTTACTTATATTTTTCTTTGTATTTCTGACATTTGCAAATGTAAAAATGCGAAAAGATGTGTTATTTTAATCATAATATTTATATTGATAACCATAAATTAGTTTAAAAAGAATTTTTATTGCTGCGTGTCTGAGTTTTGGCGATATTTTGTGAGATCGCAAAGTTGTTTTGTTTCCATGTCTTAAGTTACATTTATTTTAATGTTTGTTTTTATAAATGAATAATATATGCTAGAAAGAAAAGCAGAAATAAAATAAAATAAATAAATAAATAAATTTCATTTTTAATCGCTAATATCTCTTTCTTTCTTTTTTTAAAAAATTATGATTTATATTAGAAACAGAAAAAGCCCTAACAACACATCTTATCCCCAGTACATCCACTAGATATCCTGAGGATGAAAGGACATCCTGCGAATATACTGTGGTATTGTGGATAAATGTGTTTGTTAGGGATATTATTTTTACCTTATTGCTTTTGTCCGATCGTAGTTTCAAATCAAGATTTCTCAAAATTGCTAGTAAAGCGATAAGAACGCCAAGTGGAAATGCTGTCCCCTTTCGAGGCAACAAAATGGTGGTGATGCGCCGGCTTATATAATTTATTTAAGGGGATCTAGCACGATGCAATCAAGTGAGATGACGCAATAAACTGCGTAAATGATGCAATGTGTTTAACCTCTTAACGAGCGTTGTCCTCGCTGCGAAAACGCAAAATTTAAGATCCGGCTGCAAACATTCATCTCGGAAATTTTTTAGCAAAGCATTGCGTTTATAACATCGCAGCAAAGGCCGGTTTTTTAAACCTTAAAATTTAAAATTTCTTTTGGTTTAATTTAGTTCATTAATTCCGGTGGCAGTATAATTTAAATTATTCGGATTGTCTTGCGCCGCAAAGGGTTAAATGCAGAAAATCGGCTGCCGGTCAGAAACTTTTACACATGGCTGTATCATTTTTAATTCATGGGAGGAATATGGAGAAATCTCTAAAATTTAAAATGATTTATGTTATGTTTTCTTTATAACATAGACTTATTACAATTGATTATTATATTTTGAAACGTTGCAACATATGATATTTAGGGATGAAAGAGTTTCACATTTTTTGATACGAGTATTTTTATATAGAAATTTTTATCATATTTTGTATTTTGGGGGGGATTTCATGGGTTAGAAATTTTGTAGGAAAATACTGGTGGGAAAAAAAAGAAGAAGAAGAATTCTTCCTTTCCGAGATATTTATCTCATTTTTAATATTTATGATAATATTTGGTAAGTTCTTGATGTTATGAATATAAAAAAAATAATTAAAGATTAATATTATAAACAGTTAAAAGTTATTCTATTTTGATTATGACTAACAAATATTATTTAAACAAATAAATAGAAAAAAAAATATATTGGCGTGTATTAATTTGCATTAGAAGTTAAAAATGGTTTAAGCAGATTTATATTAATTTCTAACAGATTTAAATTAATAAATAAATAAAAATATATACATTAAATTTATAATATTAAAAAAAGAAAAAAAAATCATTGCGTGCAGTCAAACTGTCTTACTAAATTAAGAAAGAAAAATTAATTTTGTTTTCAAAACAACCTGCGGAATTTGAAGGGAAAAAGAACTTGTAGAATTGCTAGATAGGCCGCAAGGGACTTTAGCATTTTAAATAATAAAAAGTTATCATGAAGAGATAAAATAATAATATTATCTAATAACGTATATTATATACTTACATAAATTTGATAGATGGGATAAAAGCTTTGATTTAAGGGGGGGGGGGTGCATACGATTAAATAACGCGTTATAATTCTTGAACTATTCAGGCTACATATTTTATAAATAAGATTAATTTCATATTAAAATTAATTTATATTTAAGATAATGTTTCATAATATAAATATTTAGATTAAAACTTCATAAAAGATTTTTATCGTTATTAAACATTTTAAAACTTACAAAAAAAAAATAAATAAATAAATAAATAAAAATAAAAATAAAGAAACAAAATAGACTATTGTTTTTAATGATAAATCTACAATTAATTAAAAATTAATGTCTAAAATATGTCTATTTGACGTTATTCGGAAATTTTTAACAGTAAAAATAAATAAAATCTGTTTTAGCTGTCAGTTATTGGCAATTAGGAAGATATTTACAATTTCTCCGTACGTCGTAATGGGCGTAAAATTGACATATATTAAATCTTAGCGTTCAACAGATTTTTCTATTTTGAACTGTAAATCCTGCATTTTAGTGTTCCTATAAAACATAACTTTATTAAACAATTTATTCTGACACATTCGTGTTTAAAAATTTGAAATATTTAGAAGAATCTATGGAGTAAATGCAATTAACGTATACGCATGCTTAAGACAATTAATGGGTTAAACATGAATGTAGAAAATCTTCTTTTTTAAATACGACTTATTGAGTTAAAGCAACACATAAAGGATACGCTTTTTTTTTTTGCATTTTGTCTGCTATTCACTGGCACGTTCTCACAAAGGATTAAAAACAGAAAATATAGAGACTAGTTTGTAAATTTCGGTGGTAGTTTCTTTTTAAATAGGTGAAATAACCTTACCCCAGAATGGGTTAAGAGCGGACAATACCTAATCTCGCAGGCAGCCTTCGCCCATGTTATTCTATGGGAAAATTTGTTCACATAATTACTCATTACCTAATGATTATTTTTCAATTCTGTTTTCACATTTAGAAAATTCATAAGCGTTAAATTAGTACTTCTTTTCCAAAAATTGATTTTTTTAAATTTTAGTATTTCATTTTGCGACTAGAAAATGAGAAAAATGCATTTTGTGAAAAATCGCATTTTTGAACTCAAAATTAAAATGTAAAAATTAAAAAAAATGAATTTTTCAAAAAGGAGTACTCATTTAACGGTTATGAATTTTCTGACTGCGAAAACAGAATTAAAAAATATTCATTAGGTAATGTGTAATTGTCGCAACAAATTTTCCCATAGAATAACATGGGCGAAGGCTGCCGGCGAGATTAGGTATTGTCCTCTCTTAAGAGTAATTACTAGAGCTGTCAACTTCTATAATTTATTCCGGAGCATTGTTAGTCCCGCCTTTATTTCCCACCACTTTGTTTATAAAGCAATTTTTTCTAATATCTAACTAAAATGAAAAAAAAAAAAAAATGTATGAAAAGAAAACGTTACTAACAATATTTTGGAATAAACTATAAAAGTGCGCAACTCTTGTAGTTACAGTGCTCAAAGTCTCCGCTCTTTTTTTTTTATTTATTTTTATTTATTTTATTTTATTTTTTCTTATTACATTTTCCACGACAAAATTGAAATAGCAATTTTTATGATAAAATAATCCTATATGTTTAAATACCAACTTTTATCGTATAATAATCTAAAATTTTTAAATAAAATGTTCTTGTTAGTGAATAATATGCATGCCATCATTCTAATTAAAAGCCGTAGTATTGTTAGTATTTGTCTTTCTTTTTTCTCCACTCTTTTAAAAAATATTGTTCTTCCTATTTAATCGTAATTAAATTTATAGAAAATTACTATAAAAACAAAGTGGTGTGGAAGAACAAAAGGACAGGTACAAACAATTCTACGGAACAAAAATTTGAATATTAGTAGGTATGGGATAGTAGATGTAAAATGTTTTAAAATAACAGTTACTTCTATCTCTGCAATTCTGTGAAAATATAGTTTCAATTACATAAAGATACATTTTTGCTTCCACTAACAATTTCTAGGATTAATTCAGTGTTGCCATATATTAGGGACTTTTACACTCAACATCCAGCACTAATTTTTATAACTTTTTTACATTTATATAATTTTTAAGATGGTAAAAGCGGAATCCTAAAATTTATATAAAGTTTGTCCAGGACAAATTTCTGGTGTCTGTTGTTTAATTCAATACGTGACAACTTTCCTGCCAATTTAATAATTAAGGTTAAATAAAAAGAAAAATAGTCTTCAAATAGTGTGAATAAAGGGCGAGTTACAAAAATGCTCCAGAACAAATTTACCTTTTGGCGGTCCTATTTAATTTCACACCCCTGGTTAACCCTTTATATCCCAAATTATTTTATTTTTGGAAAAAATAGTTTGAACTTTTTTATTATATTTCTTTATCCATGAGAATCATCTCATATTAACACTTTCGCGATCGCATGATTTTGAATTTTTGACAGTCAAGTCCGCCTGTGGGCGTTATTCTCCTATGTTGCAATATTTCAGAACAAAATTTTCTGTATTCAAATTTATATAAGAAATGGATATACATTATAATTACAGTACCTGGCGAAATTATTAGACCAAAGAAAATATTTAAAGTTTTTTGAAACTGGAAGTTTATTATACCTGACCTGCTCAAAATTATTATTATTTAATTAGTGTTACCTTAAGCTTATTTCAGTACCTTTATTACAGAAACATTTTCAAGCTGGCAGCACAGGCAGTTAGTTATTATTTTGTGATACAGTGGCATAGGTGTAAATTTGCATTATAACGTAAAATTTGTTCTGCTTGTTTATTTTGGATTGAAGCGAATATTTTGCTGCAAAAAGTAAGTTTTGCATTGTTATTAATATCGCGTGGGATATTTAACATTTTTAACCCTTTATTATCATAAAAAGTTTTTGCTCCTTTATTTTAGATGGGAAGAAAGGCTGACCTTTCACCAAAGGCAGTGGGGCAGGTTTATGGTCTACTGAAGGCCACTAAACTGACCCAAAATCAAATTGCAGCAAAGGTAGGATTATCCAGAAGCTCAGTAAAAAATATTAAAAAGAAAATGGTCTTAAACATAAGTTTGGATTCATCGTGGAAGAATAGTAATGGACGAGCTTGCATTACGCCGCCGAGGATGGATCGAAATATACGAGACATTTGTATAAATAACAGAAAGAAACAGCTACGCATGTTAATGAAAGAAATTCAAAATGTAGGCATTAATATATCAGAAAGAACTTTGAGACGTCGTTTGGCAGAAAATAAACTCTTTGCCATGAAACCGGCTCGCAAGCCAAGGCTTACATCAGAAAGAATGAAAAAACGCTTGGAGTGGGCAATAAAGTACAAAAATTGGACAATAGAAGACTGGAAAAAGGTACATAGCTATTTATTTTGATCAACGATATATTGGCATTTATAATGAATATAAAGAAATTAAATAAAAAGCAATTTTGTTTAATTTTCAGGTTTGCTTCTCTGATGAATTGGTTTTCATGTTTTAACCGAAAAAACCAAATTTGTTCGGTGGAGTCCAAACGAGAAATACAAGTCAGATTGTATTGTTCCCACCTCCAAACATCCTCCATCAGTCATGGTGTGGTCTGTCATATCAGGAAAAGGTTCTGGTGCTCTCTATGTGGTCAAAAATACAATGAAACAAGATCAAAACCTGAAAGTCTTACAAACCTGGCTCATGCCACAAATGCAAGATTGGTTTCCTGGAGACGAGGTACCAGTCTTCATGCATGATGGTGCTCCATGCCATAAAGCTAAAAGTGTATCGAAGTAATTAGAGAGAAAAAAAATCAAAGTTCTTGATTAGCTTGGCAACTCGCCTGATATGAACCCTATTGAAAATGGTTGGGAGTTGCTGAAAAAAGATATGTATAAGAAAAATATAACCAATAAGGTAGAGTTGCTGGAATCTTTAACATACCAGTGAAATCATAATAAACATCTTCAGGAAACCATCCAAGCATGCATAGAAAGTATGCCTCGTCCTGTTAAAGCCCTTTTAGTTGCCAAAGGTGGCGATGCGAAATATTGATTTTTCTGTTAAATTTACTTTATCAATTTTTTCTTTCTTCAATAAGTATTGTATTGTAACAATTTTTTTGTAATTCTATTCCTTAATGTATATTTTTTCGAAATATGAATGAAGAAAATATCTTTTTTAATAAAATTCTTCATTAATAAGATTGTAAACATGGAAAATTGTATAGTTTGCCAATGGTCTAATAATTTGGCCAGGTACTGTATATTCTTTCTAAACAAAGTATTTGTATCCATAGTATATTTCATTGTAAAAATGTGAATATTGATTATATATTTAAGAAATAAATAGCATACAAATTGCGAAAGAAACGCCGACTGTTAGAGTTACAGATTTTCAAATGACGTGAAAATACGTCAGCGGTCGCGAAAGTATTGAATTTAGCTTAAACTATAGCTTAACTACAGGGAAATCTTAAACTATTAGGACTAAAGCTTAAACTATAGTCCCAATGAAATCCTGTAGTAAATTTAGGCTACATTGAGGAATTTTTTTGATGGGACTTTAAAGTTCCGGTGGGATACAAAGGGATGTATTTATTCAATATCCACCACTAAAATTTAACTATAACGGTTGCCGAATCATTTCGAAAGTTATTCGTTCATTATACTATATATCAAACATCCTTCCTCAAAATTAATAATCACAGTTGAATAAAAGAGTTCCAAAATTTGGCAACACTGTTTAGTGTGCTTTAAAGTGTTGGTGCATGCAAAGGGGTAAAATGTTGATGTGTTTTAATTAAATATAACTGATATTATTGTTAGAAAATAATGAAGTATGTGAAAATATGTGTGTGCGTGTGACTTATACTAAATTTAAATGGAATTGACCTCACTCAGGCGCTAACATTGCTATGGAGTAAATCAGAAATTTTGACAACAAATTCTTTTGATCTGCAGTTTTTTTTCCCTAAGCCACAGTAATCACACATTTCGGAAAAGAATCGTCACCGACTAATGTATCGCGCTTTCGTATATAGACAACTTGCATTCTTTTATATTACTTCAGATTTTTCTTATCAGAATATGTTTCTCTTTGTTTAAAGTTTTATAAATAGTTTTTCATGCTTTTAAATTTCAAAAGAAAAATGATAAAAAATAAATAAATAAAAATAAATAAATAAACATATGGTGTTTTTTTTCCCCTCATCTAAGTAGATTTTTTTTCACTCAGTATATCTTTCCAGAAACACAAATGGTTTAGTGCAAAATGATTGCAAGTTCAGTTTTTCATGTTAAATTCAAAAGCAAATGCATTCTTTCTTTTTGTTTACAAAGAAAACGTTTAAAATTTATTTTGGTAGATCTAAAAAAAAAACATGTATATATATATCTAAAAAAAAAAAAAAAAAAAAAAAAAATGTAAATTATTAAGAGTACCGTATTTTCCGGCTTATAATCTGCAGGTTTGTTAAAATAGTTCTACAATGGAAAGTTCCAGTTAACCGGAAATTTCAATTATTCCATAAATTTAGTGTATTTTTACACTAATAATTTGTAATTAAATAGGATAGAGGTTGTTGTTAAAATATACTGCTAGAAGAATTCTATCAAAAGACGGAATTCTTTCACCCCTTAGCACGTTTTTCTCCCTCACTATTCAACCAGATTATACATAAAGTAATTTTTAACTTAATTAACTGGGGAATCATATTACGGACAGTGTTACCAGATCTGGCGGATTTTTATACAATAATTATCAATAATTATCAATAATTTTTAATTGTAACATTTGCCTAATCCTTTCAAAGAGTGATAGTCTATTATGTATATCAAATATCACACCTCTAAATTACTGGTGATTTTTGAATAAAAAATCCGCCAAATCTGGCAACACTGATTACCAAAGGTTACTATGATACATTTTTACAACTCTGAGTGAAAGAAAAAATGTAGACCGTAGCAACTGAGTTTTCTTCTTATTATTAATGTTATATTATATTATTTTTCGATTCTATAATATTATTTGGTGATTCTTTAAGGCTTGTTATTTCTTAGTAAATTAGTAATAATAATAATAACACCTTTTGAATTAGAAATTATGTCTTCCCGTACTGTTTATATGCTTCTGTATTTCTCAGAAAGAGAGAATGCTTTAAATTTACCTTCTCAAATGTCTCTTAGTTTACCAACTATCAGTCAACATTAGCCAACCATGTTCATTTTCCAACCATTCGAACTTTTTTGTTTTTAATTTTAAATTTTAATTATTTGCTTTGAAAAAATATTTTAATTAGATAATGATTTAATTCAACATTAAATATTAATTAAACTTAGCAGAATGAATTCACAATTTATATTAAGTCTGTTTCTCTCCTGCTTCTGATTTTTTTTTTCTTAATTAAGAGACAAAAATGTAGCATAATTTTTAAAAGCAAATTGTTAAAAATATTTTCAGTAAAAGAGATTTTTAAAAATATTTCAATTGAATTCAGAAAACCAACATACTACAAGTTCTATTAATATTTTTGAAAAATATGCTTTGTTTTTAAACATTAAAAAATTAAAAATGTTATGAGTATATCATACTTATTTCAATAAAGAATACAAAATCCATACTGACATGCATACTCAATTATAATTGTAAGCCCATTAGACAAATTTAAACTAATTTAAAAATTTTCGAAGAATTCAACGAATTCTAAATTAATACTACAAACAAAACTTAATTTTTGATAAACATTTGTAATATTGCCTGAAGCCAAGTATTCATTTTAATTTCTATTCGTCATTTCAAACTCAATATTCGCCTGGATGTTTCAATTCTATCAGAAAATGAAATCTGCAGAATACAGTTGAAATTGAAAATTTTGTAAAAATGTATTTTTGAATGAACAATGGAAAAGTTTTGCATAAAACGTATTTCATATTTTCTTCTATGAATAGTGTCGAGAAAGTTTATTGATTTGTCATAAATCTGTTCACAGCTTAAAAAATAATTAAATAATCATATATATATTAACTAAATAAATGATTAACATATATCATAAATAGCATTCAATGTGAAGTGTTTTTCATGTGTAGTTTTCAAAGAAAAAAAAAAACTTTGAATTTTGTTAAAAGCATTAAATAATACGCTTATATATAAACTTATATTTAACCATTGTCCTAAATATAGGACACGATGTATGGGGGGTCATTTATATAAATTCTTTTTAATATTTTAATTCAAATTAAAGACGATATATTACTTAAAAGTCTAATAAATACATATGTGTCTTTATCGTTAGTTTGAATTAACGTTTAATATATATATATATATATATATTTATTTTTGCAGATTTATGCATCACATTTTCAACACATTATTACTTAAAAAAGGCTTTACGTTCAATATTAACGTACATATAAATTTAATGAGGTAATATTCTATACATTTGTACTGATAAAACAATTACATAAAATATATAAATAAATCCTTATATATATCCTTATATATATAAATAATTTCCTTGTATTTCCGACTGTCTTAAACCATTGTCCTATTTTTAGGACAGCCTGTAACGATTAAGCTAATAAAAGGTTGGCATGTTTTTTTCATTTTGTGTGTATACATAGGCTTAAAGAAACATATATTTAAGATTTTATAAAGAAAAAAAAAGTATTTCAACGCTTGGTACGATATGGGTTAAGTCAGAGGTTCCAGGACACTACTAACGGAAAATCAATTAAAATCAACAATAAAGAAATAGCAAAACTTGTCTTATTTAATTGCAGCTAATTATTACAAATAAATACAATAAACATTTTCGGTATTAAAGTAACGGACAATCCGTAATAACGTGGCACATCTGCACTAAATCTAAGGACACAAGAGGTTTCATCTTAAGAAGGGACTCTTCACCACTATGTTTTATCAATAATTTCTAACATATTCATAGAGCAATTTTAAGACCCAATATAAAAACGTCTTAACACAGAAACTCTTGTATTCTTGAGTATGTTCTCCTGTAGTGCTCCTATTAACACTTTCGTGACCGCTGACGTAGATTTACGTCATTTGAAAATCTGTAACTCCACCAGTGGGCGTTTCTTTCGCGATTTGTATGTTACTTATTTCTTAAGAATATACCCAATATTCAAATTTGCACAGTCAAATATAATATGGATACAAATATTTTGATTAGGAAGAATATAAATATAATGTATATCCATTTGTAATATAAATGTTAACCCTTATCGCTCGTATGTCCCTTCTGAGTAGACTATAGACTACCTTTCGGCTACCGGAAAATTTTAACAGAAAGATTTATTTAATTTAATGATGATGTAAAATAAAACACATTATTACAGTTTTTAGGTAGCCAAAAGGTAGTAATTTGGAAACTATACGTATGACATTTTAAAGGAACACCAAAAGGCGTGTCTTACGGAAAATATGCCGAGCGCAAGGGGTTAATACATAAAATTTTGTTCTGAAATATTGTAACTTAGGAGAATAACGCGCACAGGCGGACCTTACTGATAAAAAGACCAAAGCATGCGGCAGCGAAAGTGTTAACACTTGATTAGCACTTTCGCGACGGAATGGTTTTATTTTTTTTACAATAAAGTCCGCCGGTGTAGCGTTTGTCCCTCAACTTACAATAATTCAATACAAAACTTTCTGTATTCACATTTATATTGCAAATAGATACACTTTATAATTTTATTCTTTTTAATCAGGATATTTGTATCCATAGTATGTTTCATTTTACAAATATGTGTATAAAGTGTATTCATAAGAAGTAAATAACATACAAATTGAAAAAGAAACGCCCAATGGCGGAGTTTTAGATTTTCAAATGACGTGAATCTACGCCAGCGGTCACGAAAGTGTTATGTCCAACTTACAAGGGAGGGTCACCAACTATTCAAAAGACATTTTAACGTGTTGTATATCCTCTTAAAGGTCTCACTGAGCTGATAACGAAAATATCCATCTTATTGGCAAATGCGCCCCCTAGCGTAAGTTATTAGGAACTAAAGGTTGCAAATTACAGATTCCTAAGTAATGTACTTTAAAGATTTTCTATCATTAAATTCAGCTGTGAAACAAATTATTAATGTAAATACGACTATATATATTATTAGTAAAGTATTTTACTGTTTATTAGCTATTTTTTGGCAACATTAAATTTTTAAGTACTAAAGTGAAAAATATTAAAATAATAATGTAGGAAAGAAATATCTTTATTTATTCTTAATAGGAAAATTTCAAATGTTTGATTAATTTTTTACATTTATTATTGTAGAAATGAATCTATTTTAGTTATTTATAAATTATTTTCATATAATTTGATATAATTAACTACAAAATGAAAAAATAACAAATATAAGAAATGTAATTACATACAAATAAATGATATTTAGTGGTAATGATATTTTATGATGAATTATTCTAAACACAAAATTATTCTGCAATGTGAGCAGCGAATAAATGACATATTCTGACAAGTAGGAGAGGAAGAAGATACATTTGGAAATTCAAACAGTAGTTCTCTTAAAGTGAGAAAAGGTGTTGGTTTTTCAACAGGAAAGCCACCTTTGTACCAAATTTAAAGAAATCATTGAAGCTATCAGGTTGAAATTGGTTTAAAAAATCTATGAGTTTTGATTATTGTTTTACGTTCTAGAATATCGATTGGTGAATACGTAAGACAATCTTCTTTGATGACACGTTTAAAAAAATACTTCCATTGATGGAAACAATTTAAATCTAGTGGTTGCATGAAACCAGTTGAACGCTTCGGAAAAACATGTGGTGTAACTTTTTTGCCAGGCAAATCATAAAGATGAGAATCTCATTTGTCATTTGGTTGCTACGTTGAAAAGAGAAGAAATATTTCTTTTCATCCCATAAAGCATTACTTTTAAAATGCAGACGATAAGTTTTATCATACATTAATGGAAAGAAAATTATTAAAAACATTTAATTCATTACCATAGCAACCGAAAAAAAGGTAAGAAGAAAATTATTTTTTATAATTAATAATTATATTACTACATACACGATAACAATTATAATGAAATATATACATATAATATAAAGTATTAATTTTATTCATTACTATAAAAATTACAAGTGCTTCTTTTAACATTTGTTGCGTTTTTCATTTTAATATTTTTCCTACATAGTTTAGTATTTAAAAATTTGTTATTGCCAAAAAATAATTAATAAACAGCAAAATACTTTACTGACAATATATACAGTCGTATTTGGAATAATAATTTATTACAAAACTGATTATATTGATAGAATTCCTTCAATGTTCATTACTGAGGAATCTGTAATTTACAATGTTTAGTTTCCAATAACTTACGGTAGGGAACGCATTTTCCGATAAGATGGATATTTTCGTTATCAGCTCAGTCAGACCTTTAAGATGATATATAACATGTTAAAATACCTTTTGAACAGTTGGTGACCCTCCCTTGTTAGTGCCATATTTTTGCTTTTATTTTTAACTATGCAAGTTTTTTTTTCCGTGGTAATTAGATAGGGAATGAATACACACATTATCTTTCTGTCTGAAGTGGCAATTCTTTGATCATTTATTCGATAATCAATCTCCACGAAATGTTAAACAAATCAAGCATTTTTTTTTTTTTTTTTAAGTATGTCTAAATCAATAAAAAATGTTTCACTCATAAATACACATATCCATTTCTGAAACAAAAAAATATAAAATAAAACATAAATATCTTCAAAACAGATAAACATGAATATCTACAAATCACTTTCATTCATCATTCGTTAAGCTTAAGACCTAACGGCATTTATAAGTACCTGTTAATAAAATAGGTAATAGAGATTACACAAATATATATAAAATATTTCAGTTAGATCATTACCATTAATAATGTATAATCGGTCGATAAATAAGTATATCTGTGATTTACCTTCAGTTTTCGAGATAATATATATATATATATGTGTGTGTAAATACATGTGATGACGATGAGTTCATACAATGTTGTTCAGAAATATAGAAATGAGGCTAAAAAATGCCACCTTCAACGAATACAACTTCGTGGAGCTACTAATGCAGTCTAGATTTAATAAATTTTATATAGATTTGATACGTATAATTACCGATGTCACTCCAACGTTAAAATGTATTTTATTTAATTTTGAATCTAAAAGTATAGGTAAAGGGTTATTTAAACTTTCATAACATCAACGCAAAGCTATAGCAGTCCGATTTTTTAATCAAGTTTATTCAAATTAATAAATTCAATAACAGCTTGTTAAGAAGTTTGTTAGCTTTAGCTAATAATAATTAAAAGACTATAAATATTTCCTTTAAAACACAACTCTTTATTACAAGAAATCCATATAACTTTTTGGAGGTTAATTAAAGAAAAATTTTTATTATATATATATATATAATATCAAAATACCTACTGTAACTTCTGATAGATAACCCGCAGCTAAGATGTGTGATTTCTCCACCAGAAATTTTTATTTAATAGAGAAATCTATATAAGTTTCGAAGGAAGAGCTCGTACAAATGTAAATTTATTTATCAATTGAAACTTCTGGTGCAAAACTGAATTATATAACCTGCGGGGTATCTACCAGAAATTACGGTAATTCTGAAAATTGTCATTTATATTATTTTAAATTATATAAAATGCAGTTGTAGTAATTAAATTTAGTTCATTCTTGAAATCATATAATGGTAGTAATTAATAAAATAATGTAATAATTAATTTGTTAATACTTGTTAAGATGGTTATTTTAGTACATAATATATATTTAATAAAATATTTAAGAAATATTGTGAATATAACATAAATTTTATATAATATAATATAACATTTAATATTAGTGACATTTTGATTTTGATTTTTGATTTATTTATTTATTTATTTATTTTACTCTTAAAAAAGTTAGAATTTTCTGACAGTAATTTAACTTGCCACTTCCCGAAATTTATTATTTAAAAGTATTCTAAAAACGTTAACATGTTTACAAAACAGTATCTTTGAATAAAGAAAATAAAAATAATCAGCGCCTTAACGTAAAACGTACTAGAAACGATTGAAAGAAAAGTTCTTTGAAAATATTTCAGAGCCTTATACTTTGCAATTTTTGCTTGCTGTTGCATCAAATCTACGACCAAGATGAAAATAAAAAAGAAGTTGCTAAAAATTTTTGTCTCTTGGGAGTTAAATTCAATTGTACTTGACACTGATTTCATCTGTCTTTTTCAAAGCAGGTGTTTCTCAGAACTGAACTTTTTTTCTTCTTTACATTACGCACAGAATTCTATTGTTATTTTGAGAAAAACTACTGATAAATTTTTTCTTGCGCATTGATATAAAGCGCAATATTCACAAATCGGCTTTTCAGTTATATTTTTCCAGTGGGTTTTGCATTTACTTGCTTACATTCTTTCATGCTCGTTTATTGATACTTTAAGACAAGAATACTAACTTTAAAATAAATAACTTTTGTTTTTGTATTTATTTATTTATTTATTTTGTAAAAGAAAAAAATCATATCCATGTCACTAATACCTTAAATTTGTTAAATCTGTGCAGTAACATACCTGCCAATATTTTAATTTATTCCGGAGTACTTTTAGTTCCGCCATTATTTTACACCACTTTATTTTTAGAAATTTTTTCTCCAATAAATAACTATGATAAAATATGAAAAATTTAGTCTTTTTTTTTAAAAAAAAAAAAAGAAAAAGAAAAAAATGTGGTATGGAATAAAGGCGGGGCTAAAAGTACTCCGGAACAGAGCCTGATTAAGGGGGAAGCACACATTATTTATACTTACACCGTTATTTTTTAACAAATACTTTCCTCCTATAATAAACAGAAAATTCTCATTAAAAATTATTTTAAAAGAATTCTGGTGTCTAATAACGGTGAGTAAATTGGATTGTTTTACACCGTTCATTTTTTATAAAAAATATTTCCTCGTCAAAGCGTGGAATTTCTATGACATGAAGTAAAAAATAATTGTAAAAATATTCCGGTGAGAGCGTAGATAATGTGTGCTTCCCCCTTAATCAGGCTCTGCTCCGGAATAAATTAAGACATGCACTAATATAAATGTGAGATATGCATTAAAATTCTTTTTAAATCCTTTTTATTTATTTTTTTTCTAATCCAAAGAAAGTTTTACAAGTTTATGATAAATTAGGTATAAAATTTTGACATTTGCATTATACTAGAAGAAATAATAAAATGCATGTAGTGGATCGTACTCAATCTTGCCCTTAATGGCTGTACACTTTCAATGTAAAAAGAATTGTCAAACATCTAAAAAATGCCTTATAATTTTTCTCAAATTTTGCACGGGTTAAAAAAAAATGCTATACCCAGGAGGCGTGTCCTACCCTTTTCTTAGCACAATTTTTATTTTTATTTATTTTTTTCATTATTTAATCGCGTGTTTCATCCTCCTATAATTTTCATTTTTATCTGAACATATTCGATTCATATCTCTGTTTTTATCATTATTTTTGGGCATAATAAAAAGCAGAGCATTTTATTTCTGGAAAATGTTTGTACTTTGCGCTATATATATATATATATATATACATATTTAACTGAATAGTTAAAAATATATAGACATAAATTGTAAATATCTTTTTATACGTTTTAAGAGATCATATCCTGTTTAAAAATATATTTACCAAAAAAATTACTAGTATTTCGGACTTTACGTCATAGTCATCGCTATTTCTGACTTTTGAAAAGTGCATTTACAGAAATAGAATAAAAATTACATAAGTGCATACACATGTCTTGAAATATTTTATTTATTTCTTTTTTAATTTTTTAATGGCGTAGTACTTGCTACTTCAGTATTGGACAAGGAAGCGCCGACATAATGGCCATATGCGAAGGGGCACCCAATGGGCGGCGTCCGCTACCCATAATACAATAAACTAGGCCGAAACACCCATGCCTTGCCCGGGATTCCAAATAGGTCCCTACTATGTTGGGGGTTGAGATACTAAACAACACGCCGTATAGGCATCAACAGAGCCTGATTAAGGGGGAAGCACACATTATTTATACTTACACCGTTATTTTTTAACAAATACTTTCCTCCTATAATAAACAGAAAATTCCCATTAAAAATTATTTTAACCCGTTAGTAGTCGCTAGTTGGTCGATTTGCCGCCCATCTTTTAGTGTTGCCAGATTTTTTTATTCAATAACCACCAAAAAGTTTTAGAATTAGCATTTGATATACATAAAACGCGAATAAAATCGAAGAAACGTCGGTCACATCCCTTCTTAAAATTATTGGTGACCGTTAAATAAAAAGTGTGTAATTTTTAATAGGTGGCGCTGTCTATAGCGACTACTAACGGGTTAAAAGAATTCTGGTGTCTAATAACGGTGAGTAAATTGGATTGTTTTACACCGTTCATTTTTTATAAAAAATATTTCCTCGTCAAAGCGTGGAATTTCTATGACATGCAGTAAAAAATAATTGTAAAAATATTCCGGTGAGAGCGGAGATAATGTGTGCTTCCCCCTTAATCAGGCTAGGGGCATCAAGAATTGTTTAAAAGCCTGGTTTTAAGATTGAGAAAATGATTAAATCGAATATATAATACGATTTGTGTTAAAATATTAGCTTTGTTTTGATCATTGCTTTTCCAATATTACAAAATACAAAATATTTCTGTCTAGAAAAGTCCTACTATCTTCAAAAAGAACTAATAAAAAGAGCAATACATGATTTAAAACAGACGTTTTCCGATAACACGTTTCTGTGAAGAAAAAACATGTTTTGCATTTGAAAAAATTCAGTTTGTGTCACATGGGACCCTGTGAATCTAACGCAAACAGGTATGGAACACGGACGCAGAATTCATACCGGTATTTGTTTAAGAAATTTCTTTACCTGTAATATCGTCGATTTAAAAAGTAGAAAATTTTGTTACATTGATAGTGACATGAGTTCTGCGCCCGTGTTCCATCCCTGCGCAAATTGCAGCCACTTGAAATCAGGCTGCAATTTGAAAATTTGTCATCACGTTAACTTTTGAAATACTGAACTAATTCAAACCACTGTTGGACAGTGGACTTATGTTACAAATATTCTGAGTGAGTTCATTGAGCAATTCGCTCTGGCATTTTGTTTGCAAGTCATTTACAATTTGTCGTCACGATAACTTAGGAAATATTAAAATGAATTAAACCAAAATTAGACAGTGGATTTATCTATGAAATATCTTTCAAGAGCATTTTGTTTGCAAGTTCTTAAAAATTTGTCGTCACGATAACATATGAAATATTGAAATGAACTAAACCAAAATTGGACAGTGGATTTATCTATGAAATATCTTGTAAGAGTTCGCTGGCCAGTTTACTCCGTCATTTTATTTTCGTTTTGCAGTCACTTGGAATAAGGCTGACACCTGAAAATTTGTTACCACGTTAACTCTCGAAATACTAAATTCATTCGAACAAAATTGTACTTATGTTACAATTATCTTGGATGAGTTCGCGGGGCAATTTTCTCTGCCGTTTTGTTTTCAAGTGGCGGCTCCTTTATTAATTGTCATCATGATAAATTTAAAAAAACTGAGTTTATTCGAACAAAAGTTGTATAATGTATATATCTATCAAATATTTTTGATGGTTTGTTGGGCATTTTGCTCCGCCGTTTTGTTTGCAAGAGTCGGACACTTGAATTTTTTTTAGTATGAAACTTTCAAAATACTGACTGAATTTGAAACAATATTTGACAATAGACATATTTTTGAAATACATTTGATATGTTTGTTATACATCCTATTCCACCATCTTGTTGCGAAGTGTCGGCAACTTGAAAATTTCAAACTCATATGAAAAAGGTATTTATAAATCGATTTGCTTAAAACTCTGTTCGTACAGTCAGTAAATAATAAATAAATAAATAAAGCGCTACTCCTAATTGATTTTGTTGCAAATCGTCTTATAAAATGCAGCTGGTGCCAATCGATTAGTATAAAACCTGGTTTATAACGGTATAGTTAGAATTAGCGTAGTGGTAGTCTGCTGTATCAACTACTTAAAACTGGTATCAACTTAATTTTTTTCAATAACAACCCCCCTTCTTGACAATTTTTTGGGGATGTTTGGATCAAATGAGCAAGGAAAAAGGTATAGTTTACAAATTTCTCTAGTTTTTTCTTTGGAGTTGTAATTTGTCAAAATATGGGGATGATAATGTTAAATGAATGGGACAAACATTAATTCGTATTTTCCTGAGAGATATTCATATTCAAATTTCGTTTTTTATACGTTAAAATGAAATGATCAAAACGCATTCCATGCATATTTTTGATTGAAGAACATATTTTAAATTATAAAAATTATTAGTAAATTCATGTTTCAAAAAATTATGAATTGTGACCTATATTAATTTTCTCACGGATAGTACGGGCATCATAAAAAAATATGGGTTTTCGAATTTGCAGCTCATTCCTATAAATATTTTTTTAGTTACAGTGATATTTCAATTTTTATTGTTCTTAACGTGCTGTTACATGTTATCATTTGTGTCCTCTGTAACTTTGCACACACATGATTTCAAATAGTTATTGAAGTAAATTTAAATTCACACATCATTTATTAATTAGCTTTACTTTAGTTTATTTTTATTTAAAATTGTCACACTTCTTTTCCGGTTACTATCTGAATTGACCTTATACATCTCTGGGTGATATCTTAACCCGTTAGTAGTCGCTATAAACAGCGACACCTATTACAGATTGCGCACTTTTTATTTAACTGTCACCAATAATTTTAAGAAGTGATGTGATCGACGTTTCTTCGATTTTATTCGCGTTTTATGTTTATCAAATGCAACTTTTAAAAATTTTTGGTGGCTATTAAATAAAAAATTCTGGCAACACTGAAGGATGGGCGGCAAATCGACCAACTAGCGACTACTAACGGGTTAATTTAATTTTTTTAAATATAGGAATTTACCCATAGCACATTTTCGCTTGTGTGAAGAATTAACCCTTTGCACTCGAGAGGGGATTCTCGATCACCACTTTACTTGATATGGTGACGTTTATATGTTTAACAAACGTCCTTTTTTGAAGTATAAAGTTGCATAAAATTATTAAATAAAAAGTTTAAAGAATTAATTGTGTGTGAAATCATTTATGTTACTGATAAGTCATTCAGTATACAAGAGAAAACAGCCTCGTGCTGCTGGTTCGCCGGAGCGAAAAAAGGTCTCGAGTGCAAAAGCTTAACACTTTCCCGACCGCTGACGTAGATTCACGTCAATTGAAAATCTGTGACTCCGACAGTGGGCGTTTCTTTTGCAATTTGTATGTCATTTATTTCTTTAGAATATATCCAATATTCAAATTTGTACAGTCAAATATAATATGGATACAAATATTTTGATTAGGAGGAATATAATTATAATGTTTATCATTTCTAATATGAATCTGAATATAGAAAATTTTGTTCTGAAATAGTGTAACATAGGGAAATAAGTCCACAGGCAGTCCTTACTGTCAAAAAGACAAAAAAATGCGGTCATGAAAGTGTTAATTTAAAGTATGTAATCCAAGGGATCGTACTCTCCGCCCTTTTTAGGATACTCTGAGAGAGAAAAATTTCCACCTTTATCCACCTACCACTATTTTTGTACCATAATCTCTATCCTATTTAATCATGAGACATTATTATAAAAATACCATAAAATTTTTTGCATAAAATTAGTGGTTAGAAAAAAAAAGGCATAAATTTCTTTTACCTTAGAATATCCAGAAGAAAAGGAGGAGAGTACGGTCCTAGTAATCCATACGTTTTTCCGAACCACCTTGATTTTAAGAATTCGAATATGTAGTAAAAAATGAGTGCTACCATTCGAAAATAGGAAGTTGAAGTGTATTTTATTATGTAGGCAATCCCATTAGTAAAAATAAACTATTGCATTTATAACTAGACGTTATTACAAATCGATCGGTACCGGTCGCATGTTTCTACGATAATTTACGGTGAAATTAGTTGAAGATTATTTTATTTATTTTTTCCCCTATTGTACATAACCCACATATTTAGTCAACGTCTCCTTTATGTTTATTAATAAACTTTATTTGCCACTTTGTTTCAAAATGGCGTCCACTTCTTAATAAATAAGGAATTTACCTGCTCTTCATACTGGGATGGAAAGACCTTTCTTTTCTTTGTTACTATTAATTGAAATTCTTTTATAAAGACACGTACAAAAAACAGAAATTTCTTAGCATAATTGTTTAAAACTTTCCCCTAAATAATAATAAAAAAAAATAAGAAGAATAATGCATTAATAATTTAGAAAGCGTAAAGTAATATATATATATATATATACAGGGTGATTAGAAAAAGTTCCGAGAAACTGAATAAAAATTTGGTGGAAGGTATTTTGAGGTATGCGTTCAAGAATTATACAAAAAAAAAAAAAAAAACAGTTAAACACAGTTACGGTTACAGTGACAAAATTTTGAAAATTTCAAATGACAACGCCTACTTTTTTTTATTGAAATAGAATGTCCATAGCAAAAAAACCATAAATGGCGTTGGAACGGTACCTCTAGCATGAAAATAACCAACGCTAGGCATACTAAGAAAAAAAGAGAAATCAGCTGTGATGTGCCTACCAGAGCACGACTTACATTTTCTTAATGACGTCACATTTCACGCTGAGTCTTCCTCTCTTACTATAGTCTACTGATTCTGCTTCGAAACGATAAAAATAGACCACGGTATCCTTAATTTCATGTAGGTCTACTGAATAAGGGTTTTAATTTCGTTATTAGTTGTAAGACACCGTCATGAGTGACGTCAACACACTAAGTGAAAAATAAGGAATTGTGAAATGCATGATGTGTATCTTGCTTTCTTGCTCTGTGAACAATATGCCGCTTTGGGCCCTCCGTGGCCGAGTGGTTATGTAACCACACTGCGTAGGAGAGTGGGTTCGATTACCGTGCTGGTCCTGGGTGTCTTTCTAATTCTTCGCATAGTAATTCTGTCGTGTGCTATTTGTCTTTATCTGACGAAGATTTACAAGCGGACTTCGAGTCAAGCATACAAATCTGATGTATATGTGTTATCAATCAATCAATGCCGCTTTCTGGGAAACATCATTATCATAATCAAAATCGGTTTTGATTGCCATTTTACAATGCCTTGTTTTTTACGTACTGTGATGACGTCATCATGACAGCGTCTTAAGACTAACAACGAAATTAAAGCCTTTATTTAGCAGCCTTACACAAAATTAAGGATAACTTGGTATCTTCTTTTCGTTTCGAAGCAGAATCAGTAGTTTTTAGTCTGAACAAAAGACTCAGTGTGAAATGTGACGTCATTAAAAAAAATGAAAATGGTGCTCTGGTAGGCACGTAACAGTCGTTTTTATTCTTTTTTTGTTAGCCTGCTAGCGCTGCCGATTTTCGGGCTAGAGGTACCGTTCCAACGCTAATTATGGTTTTTTGCTATGGAGATTACATTTCAATAAAAAAAGTAGGTGTTGCCATTTGAAATTTTCGAAATTTTAACACTGTAACCTTAACTGTTAGCGTTTAACAGTTGTTTTTTATATAATTCTTGAGAGCATACCTCAAAATTTCTTCTACCAAATTTTTATTCAGTTTCTTGGAACGGTATGGTAGCTATGGTCTCATATATCGGGGTAGATTTTTTCTAATCACCCTGTATATATATATATAGAGAGAGAGAGATTAAAAGAAAAGAAAAAAGATTATTAATTTACAATTAGAAAATTATACAGTTTATCCTTAATTCCATTTCAAGTTCTATTCAACCAGATTAGACATTTTTTAAATTCTTGAATAATTTCTTAACATTTATCTTTTGAATAATTCTCGTTTATCTATAGCATACTTCCCTGATAACAACAACAACAAAAAAAAAAAAAAATCAATGTTATTAATTCTCTAGTCAAGGTCTCAGTCAGTAGAGCTTTCTCGAGAATTGTTCAGATGCTCCGCGGCTCTGTAAAGAAAACTGCGGTACGCTTCTAATTCACGTCGTTATAACACAGAAGGTAGCGCAGAATACGTCGATGACTATGAAACACAGGAGATCCTCAGGATACATCGAAAAAATACTGGATAAATCAAAAGAGACGTCTGAGAAGCTACGTTCTAAAGTTCCTTATTCATAAAATCTGTCTTTTGCATAATAATTTCCAGATAATACCAGGGATAATTTCCAGATTTAACACATATAACGTATATCATATATATATATATATATATATATATATATATATATATATATATATATATATATATATATATACATACATATATATATATATATAAATGTAGAAATATATACACAAATGAATGAAATTAAACCCCAAAAAACACTGACAAGGAAACATTCAAAAGGTGTCATCTTCAAAAAGTATTGAAAAAAATATATGTGATTCTACTCTTCATAAAACATCAGAAAATGAAAAAAATATCGGCTGAAATTAATTACAGCGACCACAAAAAATTATCAAAATTAAGCATATTTGGCGATTTCACACTGCTAGGCGATTGATTTTCAGTACTTGGCGGAAAAGCAAAACACGGTTCTGTTCGTACACATCAATCTCGGTGCTAGCAAACGTATCGCCTAACAGCGCTTAATCACCAAATATGCTTAATTTTGACAATTTTTTGTGGTTGCTGTAATTAATTTCAGCCGATAATTTTTTCACTTTTTGGTGTTTTATGAAGAGTAGAATCACATATATTTTTTTCAATACTTTTTGAAGATGACACCTTTTGAATGTTTCCTTGTGAGATCTTCATCAGGGAGCCCCTCAGTGTAGGTGTGAACGAGAAGTTTCTGAAAGGACAGTAGCTATAAGCTAATAACTATCCTTAGCCCCCAACTTCTCACCAAACAGAAAACCACCAAGAACTGAAGAGAAATCAAACATACATATAATGTATAAAACTACTAAAAATTTTTTATAAAATTATAAAATTGTAAAAGTTGCAAAATTACATCAATTCATTAAAAAATATATACAATAAAGAATTTACAATACAATAAAGAAATTCTTTATTGTATTGTATATATACAATAAAGAATTTACAATACAATAAAGAAATTCTTTATTGTATTGTATATATACAATAAAGAATTTACAATACAATAAAGAAATTCTTTATTGTATTGTATATATTTTTTAATGAATTGATGTAACTTTGTAACTTTTACAATTTAATAATTTTATAAAAAATTTTTAGTAGTTTTATACATTATATGTATGTTTGATTTCTCTTCAGTTATTGGTGGTTTTCTGTTTGGTGAGTAGTTGGGGGTTAAGGATAGTTATTAGCTTATAGCTACTGTCCTTTCAGAAACTTCTCGTTTACACCTACACTGAGGGGCCTCCCTAATAAAGATCTCAGTGTTTGTTGGGGTTTAATTTCGTTCATTTGTTTATATATTTCAACATTTATATATTCCTACATCTAAGTTTTGCATTTCTTTTCGCTGCAATTTTGCGCATTGGTTTGTAATTCTCCTATTGGTTTTTCTAATCTGTAAAACTTATATATTTATAAATTCCTGTCCATAGTTTTCTATATATATATATACTTTTAAATATGTACTTTAAGTTAAAAATCTCACAAATAATTAATATTTTCATAAAATTTAACATAATATTTTCATTTTCATTTTACATACGAAAACTTGCACTCATACACACATTTATTTTATTTTGTGCATTTTTTAAAGAAAAAGAGAAGACAATCCCCGAGTTGAAAATCTTATATATATACATGTTTAATAAAATTTTGCAGTATGTGTTACCATTATATATATACATATATATATATATATATATAATCAAAATAATTATATGATAGCTTTTCTACTGTATATGTAAATAAAAAAAAAAATAAAAAAAAAAAACTTTTTACAGTATATTTTAAAACATGTTCTCTAATAATTTTCGAAATAAACATACTGTTACTCTAAACTAAAAATAAAATTGATAAATGAATTTAGCATCTATCGTAAGCTGCAGTGCGAAAATGTTACACAATTCATCTTGTTCTGAGAAAATTTGCCAATAATGTTTAAGTTGTTCTGTCACTGTTTTTAGAAGATAAATTACTTGATTTTGATGACTTACACGAGTAAAGAAATAAAATATGTTAAAAGTAAAAAATATATAAGTGAAAAATGTACTGGAAAAATTTTATTTAGAAAGTAGACCGTTTTTTATTGATTAATATTTAAACTTAAATATTAAAACTTAAGAAAGTTGTTACTTATAATTTGTTAAATCCATTATTTCACCACAATATGTTCTCCGCTAATTTCATTATGTTATATTAAAAATAATTTTTTGTAGTAATATTTTTAACTAAGCAAAGCAAAACTATTTTTGAAAAATAATGACATTAACCCGATCAGGTTATCGCTTTTTTCGGCACCTTGTCAGTTTATCGTGGGTCTTCTATTCATAACTTTTGAACAAATTGAGATATTTGAAAAATTCAGATTGCATAATAAAATTTAAAAATCGTATTTTTACGGAAAAAATCATGGATACGATGGATAGGTTTTTTTTCTATATATGGATTCTTAGGTTTGAGACAAAAGAAAAATGGCTCGGGTCTCCAACGACCCACAATAACTTGATCGGGTTAAAAATAGTTTATGATTTGACTCTTGTCTTGTCAAATTATGATAGCTTACTAACATTTTTCAATAGCAATAAATTTATACGCATCAAATAAGGGTTAATATAAAAAGTAAATTTTCAATTTTATGAAAAATTGCATGGAAGGAAAAATCGTACAATAAGCAAATAGTTGTTTTTTCTTGATACACATTTTTTTTTTTTTTTTTCAAATTCAAAAAATGCTGTATCAAATCCAATCATATATAATAATAGTCTTCCAGTCTACCTTTTGTAAACTCAAAGTAATATCTAGAATACAGACAACCAGGCATTACCAGGGCTTTCATTTTCTGGAATTAAATCCAAATCACAACATGAATAATCACTCTTTTTAAACACAAAATATCTGTTCATAAAAAGTTTCTTTCTGAGACCTAATTTACTGCAAGTTTTTAGTGTCTGTTTTCCGGGATTAATATTTTCAATTTATTTAATCATAAAAAACTGCTATAAAATTTTGTAAAAATATCTCCTAAAAATTTTTGATAGTCAAAATTTGTAGCAGCTATGTTGTTTTTATTATCTACGAGGATCGAACTCTGCATAGCATACAATGTCACTATTAAGGATCCTAAAAATGGGAGCTGAATAACAACTCAATTTATTGCCCAGTGTTCTTGTTTTTGTACTCTTTTTTTTTTTTTAATCGTGGATGGTTGTTTAACTATTAATCGTTTAAACCACTCACGAAATGCATCTCGACTGGCACCTTTTCGTAAAAATGAAAAGATAAAGCGTTCATTTTCGGTTTGGACTATATTTTCGACATGAGTTGGCCTGTATTTATATCGGTCCTAGCCACTATTATCTAATAGTAGTTTTTGTAATAAATTTCTGAAATTAAATAAATTGAAAACTATTGTTATTAAATAACGGTGCGACTTTCCTATCTAAGAAAGATTTTATTTTTTTATCCAGTCTTTAAAAAAGGAAATCAGTTCATAATCATTGTTATAGTTTACAGCTTTAACACACTGTTAAAACTTTCTGTAAATTTAATGTAAATATTTATCCAGAGTCTCTATAAATTTACAGTAATTCTTACTTAAAATTGAATAATCGAGATTTTCAATTTTATTCTGTATTTTAACCTAATTTTATTATTTAATTTTTTAATTAATATTAAAAATGATTGTTTCGACTTTAGAAAAAGAATTCTAAGTCCGAATTATATTCTCGCAAATAATTAAATAAATTAATATTAGTTATTAAAGTGAACTTATAAAATAAGTTTTTTAACATCTCCGTTCATTTTTCTTCGTAATTTTATGTAAGACTTAAGATAATACATACGTTACACAGAGTTTTCTGTTGAAATTTTTAACAATGCAGTCCGCAACAATGTTTTATAGTATAGTTTAAACACAATCAGATTCGTATTCATTAACACTTTCCAACATGGTTGAAAAGTGTTTATGACTTCGTTTTGTCAGTCTGTCCATCTGTCTGTCTATCCGCGCTCTAACTCCCGTACATATTTATGGAATTTCTTGAAACTGATATATGTTATTGAAGTTCACTATAGCGGCAACGCAATTGGTGCGTTGCCGCTTTGACTGCAGCACTCGTGCTTACTTTATTCGCCTGATGAAGGGTCGTGTGTTTTTTTGACCCGAAACAATTGTTGCGAGTTTATTGCATTTTATAGTGTTTATTCAAAGTTTGTAAGTAATAATTTTTACAACGCTAGTTTTGTGGTGTTTTTTTATTAAAAAGTACATAGCTGATGACGAATAATGATGCAACACAGGAACAGGAATATAAACTACTTTTTTTTTTTATTATTCAAATAATGTTTGAGAAATTTTAACATACTTACTATTCCTTTATTTTAACGTATATGAATCAAAAAGTCTATATTCTATGACAGTTTTCCGAAAAATGTGCCATTACGCCTCTTTATCCCTTAAAAAATTTCTTAAATTTTTTCATTTTTTTTTTTTTTTTTTTTTTTTTTTTTTTCATTTCTTTTTTTACCTTGATCTGAAGATAATGAAGTTATAGTATTAATTACAAAACTTTGAATAAACACCATAAAATGGAAGAACTCGAAACAATTGTTTCGGGTTAAAAGAAGACACAACCCTTCATCAGGCGAACAATGTAAGCGCGAGAGCTGCAAACAAGCACGTTGAGTGTGTTGAATGCGTTGCCGTTTTTTTTTTTTTTTTTTTTTTTTTGTTGTAGCAGCTGCGAGTTCTTGCCTTTTATGGTGTTTATTAAAGTTTCGTAATTAATACTATAACGCCATTATCTTCAGATTAGGGGAAAAAAAGAAATTTTTTTTAAATGCAAAAATTTAAGGAACTTTTTAAGGGATATAGAGACGTTATGACAATTTTTGGGAATTACTGTCGTAGAATATGGAGTTTCTCATGCACATACGTTGAAATTAAGTATGTTAAAATTTCACAAACATTATTTGAATTTTAAAAAAAGTAATTCATATCCCTGTTGCTGTGTTGTATCATTCTTTATCTGCTATGTACAACAAAACTCTTGAATTATTTTGCTTGTTTTAATCCTTGGGATTCCGAATGCATCATCTTGTGAGTAATGTTTGTTTTTTATAGTTGTTTTCTGTTTGATTTTCTGATTTCTTGAATTAATAGTTTATTCCAGGGATGCAGAAAATGTTCAAACCTCGGAAATTTCCCCCAAACACAATATAAATTTCCCTCAATAATGCAAAAATCTACTTTGCTATACAAAGTCATTTGTTCTATGTAATAAATCTTTAAGAGAATAAATATACAGTGTAACATAAAAATATCGCTGTTAGTGTATAAGCACTTCAAAGTAGCAAATTGTTATTTTTGATTTACATTTTTATTTTCTCTTAAAAAAATATTCAAAATTTCCCCCGAACCTCGTTCGGGCATATTCTGCACCCCTGGTTTATTCCACTTTATTCTTCATTTTTAACTTCAATTAATTTCTTGTACGATTTGGTGTCTGCTGGCGATTTGCTATTATAGCTTCTAACGAACGAAATCGTACATTGGTGCTCAATGGTGAAAAAGGTCACCACTGACGAGTTTTTTTTCTTTTTTTTTTTTCTTCTTTTTCACCGTTCTGAGCTTTTCCTTAAAAAAAAAATGCTGTTTTTTTTTTTTTATTTAATTTTTTTTTTTTTTCTCGTTGCTTGTTTGTATCTTTTGATTTGAGTTTCATGTCGTTTTTACGCACCGGCAAAATTATTAAAATTGCAACGGATAATCTAGGAATAAATGTATGATTAGATTGAAGTTAAATAAAATAAAAATCACTAAACAAAAAATAAATGTTTCAATAAATCACAATCAGTCTCCACAGGTTATTTAAATTTATTGTAATTTCCTTCTCATTGTTCTATGTGGTTTCAGAGATCTTATATCGGTTGCCTGGTTTTAACTACGATTAAAAATTCCTTTATACATATATATATTAATTTTTTTTTAATACAGCGTGCAAAGATAGTCACGAGAATGTCTTTATCTCCGCAACTATTGGTCGCAAACATATAGTTTCAGTTACAAAATGTTTTAAAAAATATGAGCATTTGCGGTATGACATGTTTAAATTTAAAATATCTATTTTTTCAAAATTACAAAAACTAAATTTTTGTACAGTCCCAGTCCCCTATAGTGATATTTAGAAAAATTGACACTCTTCCTAACAAGAAGTTTCATTTATATTCTCCCAAAATGGAACAAGATATTTAAAGTTTAGATTTTCTAACATATTTCGGCCTTCAATAAGGGATCGGTTTAAAAATCCTAATTGGACTTTGTTTGCATTTTCCCTGGGCTTATTAAAGAATTTTTCATTGACTTTTTAATAAAGCCCGAGAAAATGCGAAATAATCCTAAATTTTGAAACTAACTATCTCAGACAATTTTGGGTGCACAAAAGTGAAACTTTTTGTGTTATATAGGTTTTTTAGGTTGGAACTCAACTTTCACTATTAGTGTCATGAAAATTGTATAAAAATTATCAGTTTTTGTGATTTTTAATAAATTAATTTTTTTAATTTAAACATGTCATATAATGAATTCTTACATTTTTTTAAAATACATTTTCTTATTGGAGGACGTCTGAGACCAATTGTTGCGCAAATAAAGGCCTGCTCTCAACTTTGCACCCTGTATATTCTAAACATTTCTGGGTACTACTTTGTAAGTCCATGGATAGTTTATAAATATATTTGAATGCTGAAGTTCATATTCCAACATAAAAAAATAATTTCAAAAATGAATGTACGAATACACCGCTAAAATAATATATAATTGAGTTTAGAATATATTGTTAATTTATAATAATAAGAAATTGAAACAAAAAATTAAAAATTAGTTAGAAGGAGGGAATTTTAAAAATTTCCAAATACTTAAATACATATATATATATTTAATCAAAATATTTTTCTAAAATATTTAACATACTTCATATTTTTTAATTTCAGTGCATGTGTGTATAAATATTTTCAGTTTACAGCAGCAGTTTACAAAAAAGATGTTTGCAGGTATTTAAATTTATTCCACATGGCAATGTAATTGGTATTCTTTAAATGTTTAAATTTCTTTAAATTGAGTCAACGCAATTTTTACCTCATTTGATGTAATTATGCTATCATATGGCATATTGAATAATTGATAAATGTAAATATTATTAGTATTAATAAATAATATAGTAAATCGTCCTTTTTTTTTTAAGCAGAATATCTTTTTTTTATAAAGATGTGGAATAAAATTGAATTGAATCTTTGTTTTAGTATGCAGTTAAACAATTTCATATATTTTATTTAATAAATAACAGTAAAGAGATATTTAAAATTGTAAGTCGGTGAAACTTAGGATATTATTTTAAAAATGTGCAATTTGCATAACCTAGATTGTATATATATTATCATATAAACATTAAATAAATACTTCAGAATTTAAAAAGAAAAGAAAAAAAGAATTACGAACCTTCTGAATTTTCATAAGAATTTTCTTCAAGAAAACATCCTTCCAACTAGCATTTTAAAATACACAATGACCAGTCGGAAGGGCATTCACTTAAAATTAGCTTTTATCTTGTAAAGTCTTTGTGACTTCTTCATACTTCATTCAGAATTATAATAACCAAAAATAGTTATTTTAACAAATTCCATCTCAGAAGACTAAATTAATATAATGAATCAATAATTTCTAAGCGGTTGTCTGTAACAGGAGCTGTTTTTTCTGCGATTCAACTTTCAAGTATCAAAAGTTAGGCTTAAGAACATACGCAGATATGAAAATGATTGTTTAATTGCTATTAAAATAAGACTTTAATAAATAGAACATAGAGAATATTACAGGTTAAAAACATTACATTTTTACCTTTTCTAAAGCTTATCCTAGTCTTTATAACGCTAAAACTGAACAAATCAGATTACATGTTTTAAAATTATCGCCTCACATAACGACACGACTTTCCCAAGACCTGGCGCGGGGCCTGGCGTTTGACTTTGCAGTTGCACGGTCAGCGAAAATTAAATAAATGCAATCCACAGATGTCGATGTTATCATCTGCTCTCCCTTCCTTCTTGCATCCGCAATAATCATGTTTCAAAGTTCAACATTTGAAACAGAAATTTATTAAGCATTTATAGCTGTAGTCAATATTTTAAGGAAAAATTTAGTGGAGTTAAACAATTATTTAAATTTTTATAAAGTATTTTAAAAATTTATGAGATCACTTTATTTTTCCATTTTAAAATCTCGAATTAAACGGAAAAGCATATCTTGTTTTAGTGTATATTTCAGTATTGAACAAAATATTCAGTGAAAATAAATAAAATAAAATAAGACCAATCAAACAGAGTAATGATTTAACAACATGATCAATATTGATAATTTATCAGTAACATTTAAACTTATATAGAACCATAACTTAAAGAAAAGAAGAAAAAAACTCATTTCCGTAACTTCCCGATGAGTATTAGAGACCGCGAGGTTCTACTCTCGAACCTTACAGACGGGAAGTGTTGGTTTCGATTCCTGGTCACGCTCGTCGACTTAGGTTTTCGGAGTTTTCCCGTGATTTTCTTTGAAACTCGCGTAAAGCACTATATTACTTATTCAATAACATCCGTGATTAGCTTTTTGTATCTAAACTGTGGGTCTGGGGAATGCATAGATTTTCATGACAGAAGACAATCATTTTTATGCTGTATAGAAGATCTTAGAAAATGTATTTTTCTAAGGGTTTATTATTATTATTATTACAAATGAAAAAAAAAACGGTAAATTTGTTTTAAATCATCAGAAAACGATGTTTTAATTATTCGTTTTAAGGGTGATATCGAATTCTTTTGAAAGATAATCATAGTGAAAATTTTTATCCACCCCTCCCCCATCCCCCAGGGATGATGTATACTTATTCCTAGGGGAAAAAACAATGTCCTACGAATAATAATAATAAAAAAAAAAACTGTTTGACTATTACTCGTTATACATCCAAATTGAATCAATAATATATATCAAATGTATGTCACGCAGAAGGTTTGGTGAGTATATATATTACAGAAGCTGATAGATAGCCTTTCTGTGAATGGAAAATTTTGGAACGTGGCAGTGCCACCTGTCGTCCAATATGCACCCAAAGGCAATCTGTAGAGTTTTACGTAATATTAATTTCACTTACCAAATTTACAATATTTATAAATCACAGAAGTTGAGATTTTCCGTTTCCGTTATGAGATTAAATTGCAACATAGCCACGCCACCTGTTGGCCGATGTGCATCCAAAATGGACCAGTAAAGCTTTACATAAAATGGATTTCACTTATAACTTCAGTGTATCACAAAATTTATTGTTAAATAACAAGAGTTAAAATATTGCCTTTCCGTTAAAATGATTAAATTGCAGATTAGCAACGCCACCTGTTGGACAATGTATACATCCAAATTGTATTAGCAGAGGTTATGATGATACATGCCAATATATCAAGTTTAATGCATTTGTACACTATAGAAGCTGAGATATAGCCGTCCCATAAATGGAGGGTTTCATTGCATAGCACCGCAATCTATCGGACGATATATCCCAAATGAAATTCAAAGAAACTCCAATTTAGGGCAAGATCTAATATTGTAACAAGTTTGGTTGAATTCCATACATTGATTCCTGAAATACAAAATCGACAAAATTTTTCCATGAGTTTAAAATTTTGTAATTTTTTTTCACCTCACTGCTACTGATTATTGAGAAGCATTCTTTACTGACGTGCTAACAAAACGTTAAACTGAAAATGTAAAAAATGCTCTATTCTCTATCTTGCTAAAAATTATAAATTTCGAATAACTTACGAAGTTTTTAAATTAGAATGTTGCAAATCTCTCAATAAGATTCTTATCAATATCATAAGTGATATTTTAAAACTGGTCCGATCTCTCTGCAATCATTTGTTCTTGAGATATCGTGTGCATGAACTAACGGACTATCACACTAATAGGTGCCGAAGCCGATACACATTAACAGATACCATACCAACCTTTTGACTTCCGGATTCCTCACGCCACAAAACGTGTAAAAAAATCAAAAACTGAAGTCAGAAATTTTCATGATTAACCTATTTTCCCAACCAATAGTACTAAAAAGTCATTTTGACATATTCGTTATAATTACACTGTTACAGAACGTGTTATGACGGTGTCACACTTGAACGTTCTATATAGAACTAGAATTGTACGTTTTATAGATGGTACAAATCAAACATTTTCAGAACGTTCTAAATAATACTATTTCTGAACGTGTTTTAGAACGTTCTTTTGACACGAAACACGGTGTTTGAACTATTGAAACCGTTATTAGACGTTCACAGAACGTTCCTGTGCTACTTGGGATGTTATTTATATGCACAAAAGAATACTTTGCACAGAATATACCATACTTAGCATTAGATTTACAGGGTGGCACAAAAATATCCATTTACACTAAGAGCTATAATAAAAAATTGCTAGAATTGTACTTTTGTTTACGTTAAGCGTTTTTAACACTTTCTAGCAATTTTAAGTGTGAATATGATATCAGTTTTATGTATCTGCCTGTCCGAGCTCTAACAACCGTAAATATTTATGGAATTTCTTGAATCTGATATATGTTATTCAAGTTCACTATCGGACGTTCCCTATTGAAAATGGAGTTTATACCTCTACTGGTTTGTGTACAGGGACACCCGAAAGTATTTCAAAGCATTGTGTTCTAAGAGAGGTATTTCTATAAACCATACTTTCATACCTTTACTGTAGACATATCTGAATGAAATTAAAATATGTTATTCAAGTGCACTATTGGATGTTTCCTGTATAAAATGGAGTAAATACCATCATCGGTTTATGTACAGGGACACTCAAAAGTATTCCAAAGCATTGCGTTCTATAAAAGATATTTCTATAAATAAAATTTTAATAACTTTACTTTCCACAAAGTTTTAGGAAGTTGAAATATGTTATTTATATGCCCAAAAAATGCTTTGCATAGAATATAGCATGATTAGCATTAGGTTTACAGGGTGACACAAAAATACCCATTTATATAAAGAGCTATTTATAAAAAAAATGCTACAATTCTACTTTCGTTTACATTAAGCGTTTTTAACACTTTCTAAAATTTTTAAGTGTGAATATGATTTCAGTTTGTGTATCTGTCCATCTGTCTGTCTGTCTGTCTGCCCGCGCTCTAACTCCTGTAAATATTTATGGAATTTCTCGAAACCGATATATTTTACTGAAGTTCACTATCGGATGTTCCATATTGAAAATGAAGTGAATATCTCTTCTGGTTTGTGTACAGGGACACCCAAAATCATTCGAAAGCATTGTGTGCTGTGAGTGTTATTTTTATAAATATTTTCCCTATAGAATGTTCCCCATTTAAAATGACATTAATAGGTCCTGTATAACTAGTTTGTTTACAGGGACAAAAAAACGCCACTGTATTACGTTTTAGGACAGATTTTTTTTTCAAGTTTACATTTAAAAAACTTTCTAATGTAAAATCATATAAATATTGAAATGTATTTTTAATATTCTAAAATAATGTTTTGTATATAATATGATATGTTTAATCGATTGTCCTCTGATTTACAGGACTGCACTAAAATATTCAAAGAGATCAAAAGCTGCAATTATAATCTAATGGCTGCATTTTTCTTTTGCGTTAAGCCTTTTTAACGCTTTCCAAAATGCCTAAGATTAATTTTAAAATCAATTAGTCTATCTGTACATTTTTCTGTTGTGTGATAACGTAGGCAAAGAATATTAAAAGTTATTCGATACAACAATTACGTACAATTGGAAAGTGTTACTAATCAATGCGTACTGCATGATTTTACTTTCTTGTTTTATATTCAGATAAAAAAAAATAATCATTTTCAATAAGTATGAAACTATCCGTGGTGTAGAACATATTCATTTATATACAGTCATTTTCAAAAGTTTAAGGCCAGTAGCCGATTTTCAGTATTTTAACACATTGCTTCGTTGTGCTGATTTCATCAGGAGCATTCTACTGCAATAAATAAAAGTGCCCTGTACATTTTTTGCCAGTTTCTTATTGGATTTTGTCGTAGACAGTGCTGTTATGTAATTATTTTAATGGGTAAGAATCCTTCACAAAATATTGCTAAGATGTGCGCACACAGATAGACTGATATTTTCCTAAAATGGCCACATTGTGTTCAGGACACTTTAAAATGTGCAAAACCGACGAAAACCGCGATTTTCACAAATCCAATACATTCTTCTTATGTATACAAATGACAGTGAAATTGTTTGCTGAAACAAAGAAAGGGATATGAATTGTGTATCGAAATTGTAGGAAACGCACAATAAGAAAACATGCGAGAAACATAAAATATTTTTTAGTCATAAAATTAAAAACTTGATCATTGAATCAAGACTCGAATTTTTATAAGACTGATCATGCATGCTTTATTTCTGAGATTATAAGTTTTAAGAAAAAAAATCTGGTGTACCATACGATTTTAATTACCAATTATTACAAATATTATGTACACTTTCTGGAGATAATGTGGTCAGAAAACATAAAATTAACTTAACAAATCAGACACCTAACATTTTTTTTTTTTTTTTTAAAGAGAAAACTGTTAAATGTGTAACATCCTTTGAGACAAAGTTTAAATAGCGTGTTAAAAAATAAAATAAATAAAAACAGTATACTCGTTTTTTGATACACCAATTTCTGAGACATATATAGCTGACCTAACTAGTCAAGATGATTGTTCACCTATTAGTAGTCGCTAGTTGCCAGATTTTTTTATTCAATAGTCACCAAAAATTTTTAGAAGTGGCATTTGATATACATAAAACGCGAATAAAATCGAAGAAACGTCGGTCACATCACTTCTTAAAATTATTGGTGGCAGTTAAATAAAAAGTGCGCAATCATTAATAGGTGGCGCTGTCTATAGCGACTACTAACGGGTTAATTTCGCTGTAATTATCAAATAATACATGGGAAAGAATATCTACAAAAGGGTTTATGTAGCTATTTTCAAAAAAATCGTTAGAGCCGTATTTGAAATACTGACTTTCGGTCCCACAACCGATTTTCTGCAAAACTTGACAAACACATCTGTTGCACGGAAAACAAAAATTTCATATGAAATGATATCTAAATGGGAGTTAATATGACGAGTTAAAAAAAAAAAAAAAAAAAAAAAAAAAAAAAAATCTAGGTACGGCGAGACATCAAATTGGAGATGCAGATTATAGAAGATGCCTATAAATTTCCCTGAACTAACCAACATACATACGATTTAATAAGCTATCTATGTAGCAGCTTTCAGAAAATCGTTCGAGCCGTTTTTGAGATACATGCTTATGGTTCTACTTCTGGATTTCCAATTTTCACCAAATGTTGAAACAATCATCTGTACACCGGACATGTCTTAATTCTAAAGTTTTGTCGTTCTGTCTTTATTACACTGTAAAAAAGAAAAAAATCCTGTAAGATTACGGGGAATGTCCGGCAGCAGAGATTCCAGACAAAGCCCGTAAAAAGAAACTTTTAGACCGAAAATTAAGTATATAATAACCTTAAATTACGTTACATGCCTGTAAAAAACATTTTGCCCGTAAAACCAATGTTTTTTTACGGGCTTTATCTGGAATCTCTGCTGCCGGGCTTTCTCCGTAATCTTACGGGATTTGTTTTTACAGTGTAGTTTAGGAGATATGATAATCAGAAGATTCTCCAAACACATACACCGTAAAAAAAAAAATCCCGCAAGATTACGGGGAAAGCCCGGCAGCAGAGATTCCAGACAAAGTCCATAAAAAGAAACACTTAGACCGTAAATTAAGTATATAATAACCTTAAATTACGTTACATGCCTGTAAAAAAATATTTTGCCCGTAAAATCAATGTTTTTTTTTTACGGGCTTTGTCTGGAATCTCTGCGGCCAGGCTTTCCCCGTATCCTTACGGGATTTTTTTTTTTACAGTGTCTGTACACACATACACTCAGACCAATTACCAAAAACCACTTTTTTGGACTCAAGAGACCTGAAAATATGTAAATCAGGTGAAAACTCCATATGAAAAATTTTTGACCGAATGCAATTCTCCAACTACCAATGATAATCGGTTAAAGGAAAAAGTTAAAACAACGCTTTAAAAGAAAATATAAATACGATATATACCGGGTGATCCAAAATTCAAGACAAGCTTTAAAAATGAATAATTTGAAAACGAATCAAGATACGAAGATACGGTTTGCACCAAACGGATGAAAAAGAAACCGGGTTTTGTGTGGCAAAGGAAAAAAAGTAGTTCTGTTGGCGACCAACAGATGGCGCTATAGTGTTTTATTTCACCAAAAGAGGATTTACAAATGAAAAAAAATGTTGAAAACTTACAAGTCAGCTTAATTACAGTTAATTAGTACTACTACAGTAACTGTTCAATGTCCATCATTCAGAAGTACAGCTGTGAGATGATTCACCACATCGTTCACAGCATTTAGTAGCATTTCTTGCGTTATGGCAGACACATTTTGGCAGATGGCATCTTTCAGTGCTGCTAGTGATGCCGGTTGGTCGCGGTACACTTTTGACTTCCAAGAATCCCTACAGCCAAAAGTCACAGGGTGTCAGATCAGGAGATCTTGGAGGCCATGCGTGATTAAAGTAGCGACTGAGAATGCGATATTTTGATGCATATAAGCTTCGACTACCATTACCTGCTGTTGTTGTTCCTTTTTATATCGTTTGGTGCTTTGGATAATCCTACATCAGAAATACGACAGCGCCATCTGTTGGTTGCCAACAGAACTTTTTTTTTCTTTGCCACACAAAACCCGGCTTCTTTTCCATCCGTTTGGTGCAAACCGTATCTTTGTATCTTGATTGGTTTTCGAATTATTCATTTTTAAAGTTTGTCCTGACTTTTGGATCAACCTGTATATATATATATATATATATATATATATTGTATAAATTTTAATTATCCAGAATATCTTTTTTTTTAAAGCAAGGTTTCTGTATAATAGATAAGTTTTGTTAATTAAAATGTTATTAGTAATTGCAAAATGTGTTTAAATGAATTTATTATTGCATTAGAGGAAAAAAAAAAAAAAAAAAAAAAAGAAAAAAAAAGAGTATCATGTTTTTATTAGAGTTCAGTTTTTAAATATTTTATTACATGAAAATATATTTTTCAATATTCGAAAAAATATTTATATAATTAGCATATTTATCGGCTGTGTTTCACGAAAAATTTAGGTATGATAAATTTGAGAGTCCATAAAATGTGTAAATTAGGCGAAAACTCGATATCGAAATGTTTGACAGAATACAATACTTTCATTATCAAACGTATTTAAGACCGGATTTGCTTGAATCATGATGTAAAAATAGACCCCATGAGGGTCTCAACTCAGATTATTAAGGAACTTTATCCGCCATTTTTAACAAAGTGGCGGATATCTTAAACTAAGAGGAGCCGCTTGAAATCAAGCTACCACTTGAAAATTTATAATCACGATAACTTCCGAAATAATACTACAAATCGAATCAAATTTGGACAAAGAATTTAACTTATAAATAGTATAAGTATCTTGAATGAAATTGTTAACCAAGTTGCTCCGCAATTTTCTTTTCGAATGGAGGCCACTTTAAAATTCACATTATAAAAAGCGTATTTATGACCGGATTTGCTTGAATTTTGATACATACATAGACCACTTATAGGTCTCAAGCAAGTTTATTTATGAACTTTATCCACTATTCTTAAACAAGTGCGGATGTTGTAAACAGAGTGGGACAACTTGAAATCAGGCTACCACTTGAAAATTTATAATCATGATAACTTTTTATATTCTGATTCAATTCGAACCAAAGATGGACAGTGAACTTATCACATAAATATCTTGGATGAGTTTACTGCGCAACGTGCTCCGACATTTTGTTTCCAAGTTGCATGCACTTGAAATCAGCCTGGCACTTGAAAATGTGCGATCACGATAGCATTTAAAATGAAAAACTGATTCAAACCAAAGTTGGGTAGCGATCTTACGGTTCAAATATCTTGGATAAGTTCGCATGGTAACATTCTCCGTCATTTTATTTCCAAGTGACGGCCACTCGAAAATTATTCATTATGATAAATTTTGTACTACTGAATCAATTCGTAACAAATTTGGGCAGTGGATTTATCATTCAAACATCTCAGATAAGTTCGGTGGACATCTCACTCCGTGTTTTTTTTTCCAAGTGGTGGTCATTTGAAACCGTGATTCCACTGGAAAATTTATCACGGTAATTTTTGAAATACTGAGTTAGTTTGAACCAAAGTTGGGCAGTGAACTTATCATACAAATATCTTGGATGATTTCGCTGGGCAAGTTGCTTCGCCATTTTGTTTCCAAGTAGCACACACTTAGACTGCCTTCTGAAAATTTATCATAACAATAACTTTTGAAATACTGCACTGATTCGAATCAGAGTTAAACAGTGAACTTATTTATTTCAAATAACTTGGATGAGTTTTCTGAGCAACTTGCTCCATCATATTGTTTCCAAGTGACGGCTACTTGAAAACTTGTTATCACGAGAACTTTTAAAATAATTAATTCGAAGCAAAGTTGAAAATTGGATTTATCATTCAAATATATATGATTTCGATTTGCAAGTTGTTCCGCCATTTTTTTTTCTTTTTCAAGTGGCAGCTATTTATACTGCCACTTGAAAATTTGCCATAATCATAACTCAGTGGACTTATATTACAAATATTTTGGATTAGTTCACTGGGTAACTTGCTCTGCCATTTTGATCCAAGTGACGGCCACTTAACTTGTCAACGCGATAACTTTTAAAATTCTGGATTAGTTCGAATTAATGTGTACAGTAGACTTATCTCACAAACACATTTAATATATTTGTTTGCCAATTTGGCACGTCATCTTGTTTCCAAGTGCCAGCAGCTTAAAATTTTCAAATTCACATAAGATGGTACTTATAAACCGTTTTGCTTAAAACTCCTTATATATATATATATAGTCTACATTTACATTTCTACCAAGGCCATTAATAATTTGTAACCGCCGTTTTGTTTCAAAATGGCGGCAACTTCATAAGTAAAAAGAAATCAACCTATCCTTCGGAATGAGACAGAAGGATTTTTTTCTTTTATCAAGACAGATTTTGTGCAAAACTTTTACCACAAACTTTCATATTACTTCTAATGTTCTGTGGTACCAATTTTATATAGATTTATTTAGTGTTCACAGTAATCAATAAGAGGCACATCGAAAAACTTGAGTAATATACATTCAGAGTTACTGCTAGCGACTATTTTTGTATTTTTATATTTTTGTATTTTGTATTTTGTATTTTTGTATTTTATTTATTTTATTTATTTATTAATATTTATTTATTTATTTATTTATTTATTTATTTTTTTTTTTTGCATCACCATTTCGAAACAATAAATCATACAATATAGTTATCGTTATATCTGTACTTTAACAATATAAATATTTGGTAAATTTTACTTTTTGAATGAAGTGGTATGAAGCAAATTTAAAAATATTCGACAGCATGATCAGTTTCAATTCTCGTTTAAGGCCTCATTCTTTCTTTAAATGCACTGCACTCAATTAAGGAGTATGACTAGTTCTGTCCCGCGAGAGACTAAAAAGGGCATTTTTCCTGTACAATATTATGGAATAGTTACTTTTGTAACAGGTGTTACAAATTTATCCCGATTAAATTCTGAGATAATTATAAAATTTTACTTCTACTTACTTTATTTACATTTTTCATTATAAAAGAATGCAGTAATAATCAGAAAGCAATAATCATGCTCTTTATATGCCCAAAGTTTAATAATATTTCGTTAGGAAATTGTTTGATGTTTGAAAAAAGTGTTTGAAATCGAAAGCTTCCGGTTATATTTTGTAGGGCGGTGCATATTGGTTAATATTACAACGCACAAGTTAAATTTTAATTAAACTTCGACGTAACTTATTTAACAATAAACATTAAATTTCAAGGTATAGCTTTACTCATTCATAAGGCGTTGCGATAAAATATTTATTCATGCAAATCACAATTTTCTTTTTTAAATTGTTCTACAAAAGCAGGTCATTAATTGTATATCATAAAAAATGGAAAAATATTTTCCGTATATTTAGATTAATAAAAAATAAGTATTTGTTTCCATAGATATCTTATGTACAAAAATATTCTTAATAGAATTACCACAACTAATATATATATAAGTAAGTATTTTTAATTTTATTGGACAAATTTTAATTTCAAATTAATCCATAGTATTGTCTCTTCGTAAAAAGAGAATAAAACATAAATTAATTCTCTAGCATAAAAAGTATTCTTATAAAGTATTGTCTTTCTTAGAGCATTTGCAACAATTTAACAACATAAATTGTTACAATGGAAAGGAGTTTAAATCTAGTTTAAGGAAAAAAAAAAAACTCTTCAGAAGTAGTTTAGAGAAAATACTTGCAGGTATAAAAAGCTTCTTATGCAGATAACGAAAAACAATTTTTAATTAAAATTTAATTAAATTTACAATGGTTGTATTAAAGAAATACTAAAGATATCGTACTTGTTCTAGCAAACTATTTTATAATGCGTAAATTCGAAGTATGTATGTGTAATCTATTTTCATTAATGAAGAAATATACAATGGTGTTTTATTCCTAGTTAAATAAATTACAGAAACGTGTAGACAGTATATTTTATGTAGTTAGATTTTAATAATATTTTTCTGAAACATCATTTATATCTTTTTTTTTTTTTTTTTTATCCAAGCTATAAATTTTCATTCGATGACAAGTTTACATTATCATAAAATTTTTACTAATACCACTTATAAAAATGCATTCATTTAAACTATAATCCAGGAAAAATATTTAATATGTTGTATAATAAATAAAGTACACGGAAAACATAAGAAATAAATGATAGAAAATACTAATTACAAATAATGTCCTTCTAGTGCATTGCCGCTTTGACTGCAGCACTCGTGCTTACTTTAATCGCCTGATGAAGGGTCGTGTGTTTTTTCGACCCGAAACAATTGTTGCGAGTTTATTGCATATTATGGTGTTTATTCAAAGTTTGTAAGTAATATTTTTTACAACGCCAGTTTTGTGGTGCTTTTTTATTAATCTTCTAGAAGACACTTTATCAGTCAAAATACGATAATCTGTAATAAATACCAAAGGTATGTAAAAAACTTTTTTAAATAAAGAAATGGATATTTCGATAACTTGATAAATGAGTTTTTCATCACAAATATGTGACGAAAATTTAGTTAGTTGTAAGTACTCTCTTTCTCTCTCTTTTTTGTAGATATATTTAAATATATCAGACGATTTTCTCTTAAAATCTTCTACATATATTTATTAATTATATATATGCGACATGCTTCTGATTCAAATGGAACATGAATTTCAGATACATCAAATTCTAATTAATAATAATAATAATAATAATATTGCTACTGCGATGTACTTACAACCTGATGCCTGATTTATATATTAAAATATTTAAATCCTTTAAAAACTGATTTTGAAGAAAGGTCTCTTCTTAAATCATATACAGTGAGAGAATCTGAGGTCATGGAATAAACTTGGAGGAGAGTTATAGAACATCAGAACATCCCAAGGTATGAGAATTATACAGGAACCCCTGACTGCAAACGTCATTTTAACCCTGTTTTCGGCACCACTGCATTTATTTAGAAAAAAAAATATTGTGTTTTTATATCAATAAATAGGACAGAAATTATTAGTTAAAAATTACTAGCGTAAGTGCTATGTCTAGAGACGGAACACTTCCACCCCTGTTTTAACCCTTTAAGAAGCGAATGTTTTTGACTACTGTGTACTAGTAACTTCACCTACTATGGAAAATTAAAAGTCTTGTATGTTTTCTCAGTTCCTAAAATAATACACAATAGTCATGTTAATGCAATCAGTGCGATGAAATACGTCGGGGAAAAAAAAAAGTTAAATTCGAGAGCCACGCTCATATCCACTCCAGAACATCCGGTTCTTAAAAAGTTAAAAGGACGTTTGCGGTATGGGTTCTTATACAGTTCTCAATCCTTGTGATGTTCATTACCTCCCCTTCAAGTTTGTGCAACGAATTCAGAATCATCTTGTATATAAACAGAGAAGTATGAAGTTCTTTATAATAACTAGTCTTAGAAACAAAGAAAAAAAATCAAATTAAAGTTTTGAAATACACATTAATGAAAATACACTTTATACATACATACATATATATATATATATATATATTGGCCAAAGTATTGCCTCGCACCCCTACTTGACACATTTCTTTTGAGGGAGCGATAAACGTAACAGTGGTATTAATGACTACGTCTCGCATATTTAATTGCGAATTCAGGCTTCGCTGCGTTCATAATACTTTACGTTCATTTTATTATATTGTCACCTCTATCATAAAATAATACGTTTTCACAATAATTTAGCATTAAAACATCCAAGAAAAATTTATTTTTCATTAAAGTGGTGACAATATAATAAAAAGAGAGTAAACTTTTAGGAACGCTGCGAGTCCTGGGAATTCTTCTAGTTTTTCCGAAAGATGTATTACCACTAACTTATAATAGAAATTCTTTGTAAGACTTTTCTAGTGATTATCTACGGTTCATTGTATTGAAAACTACTATTATAAAATATTCCTAGTTATTAAATAATAATAATAATAATAATAACTTAAAAAATTTTAAGTATGGGCTTAACCATAGTTGACAATATGTTAATTTATTCCGGAGCAATTTTAGCCTCGCCTTTATTTCAAACCACTTAACTTATAGAAAATTTTTATTCAATATACATACCTGCCAACATTCTATTTAATTAATTTATTTAATATTTCTAATTATTCTATTTAATATTTCGCACAGATGCCATCATTTTAATTTATTCCGGAGTATTTTTAGCTCCGCCTTTTTTTCATACCACTTATTTTTTAAGGATATATTTTTCTTATTTTATCGAATTTATATATTGGAGAAAAATTTTCTACAAATAAAGTGGTGCGAAATAATGGCGGGGCTAAAAATATTCCGGAATAAATAAATATTGTCACCTATGAACTTCGTAGTGGCCTTTTTTCCACACCAGCCTTTTTTTTTTTTTTTTTTTTTTTTTTTAAAGTATTTTTCTTCTTTTGAAATCGTAATCAAATTCGGGGAAAATTTCTCTAAGAACAAAATGGTGTGTAAGAGGGAGTAGTACTAACCATAACCTCCTAAACTAGATGCCTGCCACATGGCTCGGAAACTTAGCAACAGTTGAAGCGGTAGACAAAGTCACCTGGTACAGATTGCACGACTTTTTTATTTAACAGCCACCAAAAATTTTTTTAAAGGTGGATATGATATACATAAAAGACGAATAGAATGAAGAAACGTCGATTATATATATCATGTAACACTTCTTAAAATTATTGGTGAAAGTTGAATAAAAAAGTCGCACAATCAGTACCAGCCGGTGCTGTCTACCGCTTTAACTGTTGTCAAGTTTCCGAGCCATGCGATAGACATCTAGTTTAGCAGGCTATTTACTAACAATACTACGGAATGTTAATTACATACTTGCCAACATCCTAATTATGAATCGGAATTTTTTTAATACACGCCCTGTTTTTCACACCACTTTATTGTCAGTGTAATTGTCACGAAATGTAGTTACGATTAAATAAGTATAAAATTACTCTAAAAATAGACTGGTGTAAAAAAAAGAGGCAGGTACTAAAAATATTCAGTTTATTAATAAGATGGCTGGGAGGTATGTAATTATGATATTGGTATGTATGCAATATATAACTGCGAAAAAATAAGAAAAAAATCAAAGGGGAGTGAAATAAAGGTGGGGCTAAAAATGCTTCGAAATAAATTAAAATGTTTCAACCCTGGCCTACCAGAAATCGCTTCATGTCCAGTTACGATGAAATCATTTCAAACATTTTCTTGATTTATTCTGATGCATTTCTTTAGCATGAAACATTTAGCATAATATATATATATATATATTTTTTAATATAAATTGAATAATGAATTTATTAATATTTATGCGATTGAAAGAAAATTTTTAATAAATATATAAATACACTTAAACAGAGCCTGACACATTCTTTATACTTACACCGTGATTTTTTAACAAATACTTTCCTCCTATAATAAACAGAAAATTCTCATTAAAAATTATTTTAAAAGAATTCTGGTGTCTAATAACGGTGAGTAAATTGGATTGATTTACACCATTCATTTTTTATAAAAATTATTTCCTCGTCAAAGCGTGGAATTTCTATAACATGAAGTAAAAAATAATTATAAAAATATACCGGTGAGAGTGTGCCTCACCCTTAATCAGGCTCTGCACTGAAATGACATTTGGTTGTATTATGAAAGTTTTTAATAGCTGTCTTATCAAAGTTTAGGGGAGACTGGGGTACAATGGACCACTCCCTACAATTGCATTTATTTATTTATTTTTTATGGTTCGTATTTTGGTAAATAGATCGCAGCACTGCAGTGATGAAACTTATCTAGCAACTTCATGACTAACTGACAATTTAGCCATTTTATTCGTGAAATTTAATTTACGGTAGACAAAAGTAAATATTTTGAGTTAAACATTTTTTTCGTTCTATCATTCAAGAATTATGATCTGGAAGAGTTATTTAGCACAATAAAGAATTATTTAGCACACTAAGGTAATCTATTATTATACTTAGTCTCATTAAAATATTATTTAAATTGATTCGTTCTTTTATTATTATTATTATTATTTGCTGTCAGAGGTCCACACGGGGTACAATGGACCACTAAGAACCGGGGTACAATGCACCATGTCTTCAAAGATGAATCAGAAATCAATTTACTTTGATTTTTCTTCTGATTTAGTTTAATAACCATTCAGTTACTTTTGTATTCTTATATTTTTACAAATATCATACAGCTATAACAAACGGAAATAAATAAGGCACTTAAAAAATAATTATACAAATAAGTTTGTCGAAAAGGACGGTATTACATTTTGTTGGTTTAATCACAGAAATAAAAGAAAATGAATCTGTTTTTGTGAGATTCATGCAACGAAAACCTAATTAAGATCTCTACATTTTTTCCTAAGAGTGTTGATATATTTCTTGTAAATATGCAAGCTATTGTAATGATGAGTCTTCCAGACCCTACAACTTCACAAGAAAACAGCAGACTTTCAGTGACACAAAAATCGTTTGTTGTATCATTTTCTTATTTTATTTTTCGTTAATTTACAATATTTGTATGAATCGAAGACATAAATAAACAAATATAATATATTCTACATTTTATACTATTAAAAAACGCACTACATTAGTATACTTTTTAAATTTGACCTGTGGTCCATAGTACCCGGTGTCATGGTCCATTGTATCTCGGGGTCGGGGTTTAATGGTCCATTTTGTCAGTCGCTATTAAAAAATTTATGTAAAAATAAGTAAACATAATTATTGCTTTTGATTGAGTGCAACATAAAACCCAATATATATGTAATATGCAAATGTATTTTCAATAGCGAGAAATCCCTACTTTGTGAATAAACAATTAAAATTTCCAAAATTGGTCCATTGTTCCCCAATTTCCCCTATAGTTTCTTAAACAAGATAAAAGGAAAATGAGATAATTTATTTACCAAAATTCGTTTTTATTCAAAATATCATGATTTTCTTGAGATTAAAATGTATTTTTCATTAATATTACATATATACTGGAAGGTAAAAGCTTTCTATTTTAATATATGCGTGTTTTGAAAATAAAATGCACTCTTCATCTCTCAGAAATATCATTGGAGTTAAAATTCGTGAAACTGAAAACGCAAAAACAAGCAAGAACAACAATTGCACTAAAATATAAAGCATATAAAACGCTTAAAGTATTTAATAATTATTAATTAAAATACATTATTTTATTACAATTAACAATATTTAGGTCTTTTATTACAATTAACAACCTTTAGGTATTTTATTGCAATTAACAAACTTTACGTATTTTATCTATGATCGAATAAACCTAAATTACGATTTTCGTACAAAAAATAATCATTTGTAACATTTTACATTGAATGGCTTTATATAAAATTTACAAAGTGGGTGTTCTCTGATTATTATTTTATACAAATATTTTTAATTCTTAATAAATTCCTTTAGTGGTCCACGATGTTTATTATCAAAAATTTTACGGTCTACAAAGTCGGAAAGCTTTATGTCTGCACACTACTAAAATTTTCAACAGATAACTACTGGTATTCATTTATTTTAAGCTTCATGTAAAATTGGAGAAAAATAAACCGAGATATTTAAAAAAAAATGTTATAAAGATTTCCAAACGTTTTAATTTATTCCGTAGAAATTTTAACCCACATTTTTTGCATACCACTTCCTTTTTAAAAAGTAATATTTTTTTATTATATCGCAGTTATGTACAGAAGGAAAACATTCTGAAAATAAAGTGGTCCGAAAGAAAGGCGAGGTTAAAAATGCTCCGGAATAAATTAAAATGTTGGCAACTGTGCTTATATATGTATTTTAATAGCTAATATTTTTTTTAATTAATTACTGGCAAGAATGTATTTTTGACTTTAAATGACTTTTCCAGTATCGTCATTTTTCTTTTTTATATTTTGATTAATTTAATAATTAAAATAAATAAATATGCGGAATGAGACTTGAGAACTTCGATCTTTTACTTTTAACTAAGATTTATAAATTTGTAAATTGTTTTTTTTTTTTTTTTATATATATATATATATACAGTGCTGATGTAAACATTCTAATACCATAAAAACGATAAGCCATGCCAGCAACCTATGTATAAAATGATAAATTATTACTTATACAGTAATGTCTCGTACAATGCAGGTGCAAGTTTGCCTCATGAATATTACAATTTTATTTTTTAATACCACTAATTTTATATCAAAGCAACTACTTTATATAAAAAACTAAATCGAGTGTATGAACCAATAGATTAGTAGTCTAAACATTTAGTGGTGTTAAAAAATAAAACTTTTTATTTAATTGTCATCTCTGCCACCGCGTTATACGAGACTTTATTGTATATCACAAATCTCTTCTTTTTTTAAAAGCAAAGAAAACGGAACGCACACTTGCGAATATCTGTACTTCATGTACTTCCGGTTGGAATGTGTTAACAGGTGACTTTCACCGAAAACAATCTTTTGCTTAGCTGGAAGAAAAAAATTGCTCGGTCAGAATTTAAAATTTTTTTAATAAAAAATGTAAAATTGCTATTACTAACTATTATCAGTTATCGGCAGAGTTCCCAAATTTTATAATTTATTCACGAGCATTTTTAGCCCGCATTCTTTCCGCACCAGAATTTTTGTAGATTATCTCTCTTTAATATGTGACAACGATTAAATAAGAAGAAAATCATTTTTAAAAATTCCCGGTATAAAAAAGAGGCGGGGCTAAAAATGCTCGTGAATAAATTATAAAAGTTGGGAACTCTGGTTATCGGTAAAAAACAAAAATCTTCAGAATCGGTTAAAAATCAAGAATTTTTAGTAATTAGTCATTTATTTATATTTGTGCCGGATTGCTACCCTGGAAGCAGTTTCTTTCCCTTAACCAGGGATGAAAGAGTTCGGCTTTTTCTGCCACCAGTATTTTTACGCAGGAATTTTTATCACATTTATACAGTTGTTTTTGCGAATTTTGTAAGACACTATAAAGAAACTACTGGTAAGAAACTACTGGTGGCAAAAAAGCGGAACTATTTCATCCTTAACTCTCAGACCGTGTCCCATGCATTTTGATTCGTAGGACAGATAACCTTTTTTTTTTTATCCTTTTAGATATTGACATAAATTTAAAAAGGTCCTACACACTGAAGAACTGCACTTTATTCTTTTTTTTTTTTTTTTTTTTTTTTTTTATTCGGGAATATTTTAATTATATGACCTTACCAAAAGCCATGCAATCAACTTTCTGAATTAAAAATTCCAGATTTTATAATTTAAATATTTATTTTTCAGTTATTTTCTTATCCATTTTAAAACATATTTCTGTCTTTAGATTTTGCCCGATTTCAATGGAATTCTTTATAACCTTTTAGACAAAAAATGATTAGGACATGGCATAGTGAAGGCGAGAAAGATACTGCCGAAGGCAGTGGGAAGCTGAGCCATAATGTTACCAAATTTCAATATAAATTTTCTTTCATCATTTATATTAGTTTAGATTTAGAAAAAAAAAAAAGTGCTTCAAATTTTTCGTCAGTAAAAGTAATTCGATAAAAGTAACTTGTTGAAATTCATTGGCCAGCTTGGATGGCTAGGGCTTCTAGTTTAAAATAAAATTGAAAAAAAGTGTTGAAATATTTTTTAATGAAATGTATAATTTTGGAATTTTAAAAATTTTGAATTGATTTTTTTTTTATTAACAAGATTCCTGATACACATTCGCAGATATATTTAACACTGGAGGAAATATATAGCAAATATTAAATTTCAGTCATAGAATTATCATAATATATTTACATTAATTTAAATTAATATATATATAATAATTATAATAATGATTATATAACGAAAGATAAAATTGAATAAATAGGTAATATCAAATTACAAGATACTTCCTAAGTTTAAAACTTGATATAAAATTTTAATCTTATAAAGCAGATATGTGAACATATTCGTGAGAGTATTTGAAATTTTGTCACGAATTTAAAAGGGCAATTTTTAATGGCACGTAAGATTTTTATGACTAATTTGCTTGCGGCTCAATATCTTATATTCTTTTAGATTTAGTGAAGTGTTTTCTGTGGGTTGTGCATCATATTTTCTGTACGTTCTTCTTTTCTTTCTTTTTTTTTCTTAGAACATTAATATAAAATTTATTTTAAATTTAATAATGAATCGTATAAAAATTTTAAATATTCACTGACCAAAATGGATTTTTCGAAAATTCTAGTCGCACTACATCCATAATGTAACACAAACAAATATTTACATAATAAAATTCATGTCGGACGTGGAATTCTGCATATCATATAAAATAATTTCTTTGAAACAAGATAAAAAAAAAATATATATATTTACATCATATTTTGTATAATTAAAATTATTTTTGTTAAATGAAATTTACCATTTACGAATTGATTAATTTTTAATGTTTTTACGGTTTATTTTCAATTTATAGAAAATTCAAAGAGATCTGACTCTTTATGGGATGCATCACCTATATATTGTCAATACTGCATCAAAATAAATTACCGATCATAGGAGTAAAATGAAGATATAGCAGCATTTTTATAAAACATAATCTGGTGTGTCACTCAAATGACTTTCTGTTATCCTTCATTTTAATACTATGAAGACAGATTGCACAATAAGGGGTTAGATAAAAAGAACTGTAGATGAACCTTCTTTAAAAAGAATTTAAAATAGGTCTAGAAAGAGATTTATTTAACATATAAATCGTAAAGAGGTGGCTTCCAACCCCTACAACCACCCGTTTAAATGTAGTATATACAATAAAAATTACCAAGGCTATTATTAACTTAAAAAAAAAAATATTCTAAATTATTCAGACACCTTCAGTTCGCAACACTCACTAAAACTTACCAATGTAAATCAAGCTTCACAAAATCAAGTGTCAACCTTATATGCACCTCATATGCACATCAAAATACCAAAATTAATTTTAATGCAATTATATGATTTTAAGTTATGCTGATAACAGACATAAGCACAGATTGACTGCTTAAACTTGATTTTCGTATTCAGGGAGACTCGAAACGCAATATCACTCAAAACCAACGAGAAGATTGAAATTCCAAAAGTACTTTATTTAAAGAATGGGTATAAAAAATTAATTTTCTTTTCTGACCAGCTTTCCGAAACATGGCAAAACATAGTAAAGCACTTAATTACATTCAATAATAAAATTATAATAATTATAATAACTTTTCTTAGCTTTGGGTAGCCTTTTATACTGTTTATAAACTATATACACACTGTATTGCGCGCTTTAATTTTATCCTACATTAAAAACACATCTTGAAATGCACTTACTGAAATCCTAAATATAGTCCAACCATACCAAAAATTTTTGGGTGGTCCTGTAAACAAATGGTTATGGATTTCTATGCTATTTTCTACATGAAACATGCTTTTATGCGTAAAATATACATATGTAATCATTTAAATCTGTTTATTGAAGCATATAGATATTAAACTGTAGGGGAAGGGTGGGAAAAATGGGATTGTAGGGCAAAACGAGGTTTTGATAACCCCGTTTATAAAGTAATGCCATCTGTATGTCATTGCTATAGGTTGTGAGCGCCGTACCTGATATTCGTTTCAACATGAGATACTGCTTCCAGAGTCACAGACAAATAGTTCCCAAGATTTATGTATTTTTTATTATCCTGATATAAGATAAGTGTGATGTTTGGATATTTTAATTGTTAGATTAGCTTGCAGATACGAACGTGACAGTTTGTATTAGCTAAATGGGACATTTTTTAAGTGAATTACATGAAAGAGTAGAACTACATTCAGTGTGATTTATTATGTAGGCCTAGTTGTTTTGCATGACAGCTTGTATGGCAAAACGGCGTATCTCGAGGTTGCGTCAAAAGGTAATGGCCAAAAGGTCAAATGGCAAAAAGTTCGGGTGTGGACAGTTCACAAGCCAAGAGAATTCACTTCCTACCCTACCAACAGACGACATATTATCAGACAGGGATACAGACTATGTAGATGTTACATGCTTGTACTGTCACGAAATACTATATGCAAGATCAGCACAATTAGAAGATTGTATCAAGTGCAGTGAATGTAACAAATAGGCTCATGACCTGTGCGCCGGTGTCGATGAGGACGATGGCAGGTTCGTATGTGAACTGTGTCAGTAAAATTTGTTAAGTTGAGAGGTACCCCATTTTGCCCTATCCCGTAGGGCAAAATGGAGAAGTTTCCTGCTTTGAATATATTCATATGCAGATCATAAAATATGCGGTGTATTTCAAATTTCAATACTGCAGAATAATTGATAAGATTGTAAAATTCGAATAAATATTACTTATTGCATTTCTTTCTATTTGTCACATAGTTATTGGCCAGAATAACCTTAAGTACCCCATTTTGCCCACTCTTCCCCTACTTAAAAGAAATTTCGCAAATAGACGCATACTTGCCAACCATCTCATTATGAACCGTACAATTTTTAGTACCCGCCTTTTTTTCACACCAATATTTTTTTAGAGTAATTTTAGTCTTATTTAATCGTAAAGACATTTGGAGAGAATTACTCTAAAAATGTAGTGGTGTGAGAAAAGGGGCGTTTTTCGGGGGGCGTTAACAATTGTACGGTTATTAATGAAATGGTTGGTAAGTATGTAGACGTAACGTATTTTAATGCTCTTAGATATTTCTTTACATGAACCGTTGGCATGATCTCAACGAAAAGTTTAATAAAGCATCCCTATTTGACACAGTTTTAGAATATAAAGTTTGGACTTCCTGCTTCTATTTGTTCTTCAGATATGATGATAACAGACACACAGAACAGGGTTCTTACGAAGGGAGATTCGGATACCAGAATTTTTATATAGTAATTATTAAAATAGATCTCAACAGATGACATCGATTAGTAAAGTCTAAACTTACTATATAAAAACAGCTGTATTTAAATTTCCCATTGTGAGAAATCTGACACAGACGCACATACTAATTACCCACTAAAAACCATTTTTTCGGATTCAGAAGACCTTAAAACGTGTAAATCTAACGCAAAATCGATTTTAAATATTTAGCATAAAAGCAATACTTTCTCCTTTATATATGTGGAAGAGAAAGTAAAAATGTACCTTCTAGAGTCAGATATGCCAACATTTCTAATTTATTCCGAAGTATTGTTAATGGCTACTTTTGTTACCCGCACCAATCATTTTAAAGAGTAACTTTTCTTTTAGCCTCAGTTACATATTGCATAAAACTGTAATATAAGATTTAATTCTTAATTAGTTCATTATTGTGACAGAACAACTAGATATATAATGAAATTGCTGCATTCAAAATTATTTTTGGTTATATTTTTCTTTAATTAGCTGGAACCAATGTCATTCATAACTTTCGGAATTTTTAAAGAATTATGCACAAGATAACAATTGGTGTGGAAAAACTTTTCAGAAATTATAGTCTTTGTAAATATATATATATATATATATATATATATATATATATATATATATATATATATATATATATATAGAGAGAGAGAGAGAGAGAGAGAGAGAGAGAGAGATACATAGATGTCAATATTTTAATTTATTCCGTAGTATTTTCAGCCCCGACTTTATTTCACACCACTTATTTTTTAAAAGCAATTTTTTTCTTATTTTATGGAAGTTATATATTGGAGAAAAATGTTCTATAAATAAAGTGGTGTGAAATAAAGGCGGGGTTAAAAATACTCCGGAATAAATTAAAATGTTGGCATCTATGGATATAGCCCCTAAAGAAACGCTTTATAAAATATATCTCACTAAACATTCCCGTTCTTAACGATTTGAGGTAATGATAAAGAAATTTTTTTTTTTCCAAATTTAAATCACTTCTGACCAAAACATCTATTTTTTAATTAAAAATAATCTAGTCATATATTGCTTTTTTCTGAACACATTTTATTTTATCTTACAATTCCCTGTAAAATGATATGAAAAAATGCATTTTATTGTTTTAATAAAACAATTTAAAACACAGAGGGTGGTCAGTGTAAATGAGGCCTCGTGTAAAAAAAAAAAAAAAAAAAAAAAAAAAAGAGGCGCATAGATCGTAAAACCGTGTTGTACTTGTATTACACTGGCCACAACTTGTATTGCGTTTGGCTAGTTTAAAGCAGGCCACCTTGTAGAATACATCTTTTGGCATTATATTATACTGAAAAAAATCTTTTTTAAAAGAGAATTGTGTGGCATTTCAGTTTCTATAGTTTCAGTTTATTTTTAAGTTAGCACCTTCTTTTTTTTAAAAATAAGTAGAATGAAAGGTATAGTATTATTCGCCGTATAATCCACAGATCAATAAAGTCAGTTAAGCACAAGGAGTTATAATTAATTTAAGATAAAATTACATTTGTATGGGCCGTTTCTTCGAAAAGATAAAGATTTTTCTGTCAAATAAAATATTTGGTAGAGGGATGAGATAATTTACTTGCGGATTATACGGAGTGTATATATCAATTTAATAAGAGACTTAATATGTATACTACCAGTACCATTAATTATAGAAAATTACACATCTTTTTAGAACAATATATACATGTATATTTATATAGAGTATTCGGTTTCTGTAGCATCTATACTGTTCAATTAATAGTGATGTTACTGATGATTCGCTGTTTACAGAACAGCTAATTCCGAATAGTAAAAATTATATACAACAGGATTCTTACGGAACAAACTTTTGTAACGATTCTTCTACCATAGTATTTATATAATAAAATATTACTTAGAACATAAGCTTTTTTTAAGAGAAAAAGTGCTATAAAATTTTACTGGTGCCGAAAAATGAGGACTGTGCGAACCATGTGTAATTACATAAAATTGATATGATTATTTCAAAATAGTTTTTTTAACAAATTACTTAGATGTAGTGATAATTATCTACTAAAAAATAAAATTACACGTATGTAGCACACATAATTTTTTTTCTTAAATCTGTATGAACTAACGTTTATATACAATTTATTAATGATAACGCTATCTAATGTTGACAAAGACATTCGTTTTATGAAAGTTTCCTTTCACAGAATGTAAATTTTCATCTTCATTAAGTCAGTAACTTTAGTACGTGATAGTAAGTTTCAGATATTTTAAGCGCTTGATTTACAGAAAGGTCTGCAGTTTAAGTGTTAACTGCAAAACGCATCCGAAACATCTTTAAATTGCTGTTGCGTGAGTATCGCAACACGCAATTCTATTCTCCATTTATAAAGAATGATATACTAAGTAAATAAACGATTCAAAAATAGAAGTGTCACGCTGGTCTTCTTCAATCACGTGAAACAAAATAAAGCAATAAAAATGCACGCAATAAGTCAACAAATAAATTTTATAGAACATATTATTATTATTTATTATTTACAAAACATTCCGTGCAAATCTTTCGTTAATATCAACATATAGACTTTACTAGTACAATTAGAAAATATTTTGAGAAATAAAAATTGTACCTTTATATTCGGTACTCATTTCGTTGGTTTACAATATTTTAAATTAGTTGATGTACAGATAATATGATTTTTGCTAAATTACCAGATACAGTTTTGTACCTTTTATAAAAATAAACTTTTAAGACATTTTTTTTTAATTCCATAGTCTTAAAAATTTATCTTTATACGAATAAACACTAACGTACAAATTAATATATATATATCCATTTGTATTGATATTCTTAAAAATATAAATGCAGTTTCTACAACATAACACACAGAAAATGTGATCTATCAATAGCAACATGCGATCAGTAAAACAATATAATTTATAAAAACAAGGCCTTTATAAAGAAAAATATTTTTGATAAAATAGATTTGGTAAAATATAAATTAAATTTTTTGCGCAAATGTAATGAAAATCAAATAATATTAAAAAATGATTTAATTAAATTAATTCATTTATTATAGATTTTTGAATTATAGATATTTTACTAAACACTGCGTTATATATATATACAGTTTATAATAAAATCAAAATATCTAAAAATACAGCTAAAATATAAGGAGAACGTATGTTTTTCTAAATATATTATCAGAGCCTTATTAAAACCGCAAACACAAACACCACTATTTATCAACAATAAATTTTAATTTATCTGTGGTATAAATTCTTTGTTTATGTTAGGAATCGGTTTTTAAAAGAGCCTGGCTTTGTGAAAAAATCGATTAACACATCTGCAATTAGATACCATTATTTTACACACACACACACACACACACACACACACACACACACATATATATATAAATGTGCACTTTGTCTGACGAGAAAACTTTCTCTGTCATTAGCCAAACACAATTGCTAAAAAAGTGTTACAGTGTACTCTGGTCCAAATTAAGCCGTGAATGTTATCTCAAAAATTTTTACAATATCTAATAAGTGCTTTTAAGATTTAAGAAGTCAAATCAGATTTTGTTAAAACATTAAAAAGCAAACACATTGTAATATTTTAAGCGTTTGAAGTATTTGGAACCTGTATATTACCGGAGCAAACTATAACCAGTAATTTAAAAAACTTCTAACATACTGTTGTCAAGTTTCCGAGTCACGCGGAAGGCATCTAGTTTAGGATGCTATGATAGTGGTATCTAAGAAAATTATTAACACAGAAACAAACTGACACAACTAACTGTTTCAATTAATTATTTTTTTATTATTTTTAACACTTAATTTACTTTTAGGTTGGTTTAATCTTGTCACTTTACAACATAGCTACCTGCCTTACGCTTTTAAGACCACTTTAATTATTCGGAAAATTTTATATATTTATTTATTTATTTTTAGCTAGTGAAGTCTGTTCCAAAATTTTTTGAAAGATTTCTATTAATAATGTTTCTTAGCGAAAAAGCGTAAAATTTAGCAGCTATGCTTTCTAGTCATTTTTCACAAATTATGACTATTTAGACCGCTTTCAAGTCCATAGATAACGGCAAGTCGCCGTTAAGAAAAATAATGCTCCGGCATTAGTCGTTCCTTTAAAATATGACATTATTTTAAGAATTTTGTGCATTCACAATTAACCTCAAAGTGCAGTCGGCGCAATAGAAAAATTTGTTAATTGTAAAGAGTTAACCGTTTGACTGCTAAGCAGCGCGATAGCGCTGCAATGTTCAGTCTCGAAAACTGCGAAGCAGCGCTATCGCGCTGCGAGAGGTACAATTCAGATATCACCGGAATTTTAATTTATTTTTTTTACGTAAATAAAATCAACCATTCAGAACCAAAACACAGTTGGTAAGCATTATCTTTTCATTATTCTCTTTTACAAGAAGTAAATATATATATATATCTATAATCTTAATAAAAGAAGATGTTTGTCTGTCTGTCTGTCTGTGCATCTATACGTTCAGCCCCTACTGAACGCAGAAGTATAAAATTTGACATACGGGTGCTCAGAAGCCTTCCCGAGTTGATAGTGAAAACAGAATTTAAAAATTTTAATTAGTTCCGGAGATATTAATTAAAACGTCGACCAATGCCTAATTAAAAAGCGAGCGGATCGTAATTTTCGCCCTTCAGCGTGTTCCTGAAAAGAGAAAGCAGAGAGAGAAAAATTTCGCGGGTTTTTCTAAAGCGATCGCTGCTGATCTGTTGGAAATATCGAAAATACACCTGTACCATGAGAAAGAGCATTTATTACCGATTCTTACGGTACAATTAAAAAAAAAAAAAAATACGGATTTTTTATATTTTAAAAAAAAGTTTTAAAAAGGTCGAAAATTTCTCTTTTTCTCGATTGTCTTTTTTGAAACGCTCTGTACGACCGAGTAACTGTTCCATTTATTAAAAACTGGTATATTTGGAAAGGACATTTAATCCTCTTTCGAACCATATAAACATTTTTACAAAATACGGATTAGCGATCCATATTTTTAGATTTTACGAAACATCGATTTTTTCACAAAACATTTTACAACTCAAAAGCGTTTAGAGATAAATCATTTCTTTTTCTTTTGTATATAGATCTCGCTTCAACAATTGAATATCCAAAAGATTGAGCGAAAATTTCAAAAACTGAATGAGTTATAATTTTTTTAATTTTCAGTATCGCGGCAGTTTTCGATTAAATTCTGAAACACTTGCAACTGACCTTGACAGAGAAGAGAGAATAAGATTCTTCAGTGCCAGGTGCTAGAGGTCGGGAAAAATTGCTTTTTTGTTTTTCGCCCGAGTAACTTTTAACAGAATAATATTGAATTTTTTTTTTTTTTTATGAATTCGGTTGTAAAAAAGCAGTTTTGGAATTCTTAAATTTTAGATGGATTTCAATAGAAATCGTTAATCGCCCTTGATAGATTAGCCATTTTGAGTCTAAAATACATCATAGATATTCATTATTGTAATACATAGTACATCAGTCAAAAGATATTTTAAAGTATTTTTATTGCAGGCTATTAAAATGATATAAGCCGTTCAAATTCTGTACGAAACTTTCGGAGAAAACTACGGAAAAACCAGAAAATTTTTATTCTTTTATATTTTACAGAGTTTCAAATTTAGATTTTCGCTCACATTTCGTACTAATAATTTTTAACGATATATAGCTCGGAATTAAGCAAGTTTTGGAGAAAACCACAGATAAGTCAGACACAAATCTTTTAAAAAAATGTTATACGGCGCCGCAGGCGCCACCGAGCGGGACTTAGCTAAAGTCAGAAATTTGAAAAATAACATGGTGAGCGAACAGGCTGTTTCAGATATTAAAAAAGGAAGAGGGCGCCGAAGGCGCTACCGCATGGGAATTTACTACGCTTTCAATAAGCTATTTTCACGATATATCGATAAGCTGTTATTAGACCTGAAACGGGAAAAAGGCGCCGCAGGCGCCACCGAGCGTGAGTTTCGTAAATTCGGATTTTTCAGGGATCGCGAACCAGCTGGTCGCCGAAGGCGGCTAGTAATATATATACCGAGCTGCTACCCTAATCTGGCAAATTGTTAGTACCGTCCATTATATATTTACGATGATTAAGAAAAGAAATACTCTAAAAATTAAGTGGTGTAGAAAAATGGGCGTTACTAACAATTAACCGGATTATGTTGGCAGCTCTGTATATATATATATATATATATATTTGTTTATTTATTTTATAAAGTTCTTTTCTTTCATTATTTACTTGTAAAACATTAAAAGAATTAATAAATTAACTGACAATTGTATAAGTGATTACGTTTTTTTTTTTTTTTTTTTTTTAATGCTCAAAAAATATTACCAGAAAACAACGTTAGTACTCTAATCACTGAAATCAATTAAATGTATTTCTTTCGAAAGAGAACTATCTAACATGATTTTTCAAGCATACAATATCACGACGCTCGTTTCATCATTTTTTAAAATATATATAATTATATTTGTGAAATAAGTTGGAAAAAATAAGAATGGGCGGAGTCTCGATAAAGTTTTATCAAAATACGTCCTTCACTACGCTGAATTGCATATTTGGAAAACAAAACTTGATTTTTTCGCTGATCCTAAATTTTCGTAAAACATTGTGTGTGAACAATTATTAATGGTAAAACACGTTTTTTGTTTTTATTCATCCTTTAATGATACTTAAATTGGCCTTTTACAAACGCTACAGCAAGGCGTGGTTTTCATTAATTAGGTGTGTTTTTATAGATCATTAGAAAAATTTCATATTTTATTTCTGTAGAAAGAGCTATCGAGGGTAAATAATTTAGGCATAAAAATACACATTTATACATTTCCTTTCGCTTTCTGTTTACTTGGATTTTTTTTTTAATTTTTACTGCAAGGCGTGGTTTTACAGTTGGCATGATCGGGTTTCGAATTATCTACTAAAGTAAAATTAAATATTCACACCGGAAAAACTTTCATTGAGGCCTGAAATAGCGATAGCAATCTAAGGATGCATTTCAGAAAATGCTTCAGCATTCAAACGGTTAAACAAGAATATGTATAATCCATTTGAAAATGCAGATAGGAAAGTGCTAGACTAGGGTTTTAATCATGCATGGGGGTATTATGAAATATTGCTTTAGAAATACTTGTTATAATAGGTGCTGTAGAGAAAATACTATGCAAATGTTTTCATGCTTTACAAATTTATTTTGAATCGAATTTTAAAAATTACTATATATGTTCAGAGAAAAAATGAAAATATTTAAATATAATAAAAATCCGTCTTGTTATTATTATTATTATTATGAATGGTGCTATCAGGGGTTTTATGAATAATTTTATCATACTTGTGCAGTTTTTTTTTGAACACTTAATATAATAGAAATTATTAATAAAGTACAATGATGTAAGTGTTCAGTCTTGAGACGTTCATTCATGCACACTTGGGTGTACGTAATTAATAATGTAATGATTTATGATTCAGCGATATTTGTTTTGAAAGCAATGTTTAAATATCATAATAATAAATAAACGCGCGTAATTTTTTTTTTTTAGAACTGAATAATTTATTTAATTTGCATAGGCCCCAGGTTTAATGATATGGTAATTCCATGGCACATTTGAACGTCAGTGACACAGAATAAGTCTGATTTTTTTTTTGTAACCCTATCACCAAACAGATATATTTATAGTACTTTTCAGCAGTTATATGTGATTAAACATTTGAAGGGCGGTAGGACATATTATATGCCACCTACTTTTAATTCCCATCTACAAAAACCCACCACAGAATTTTTTTTACAAAAATATACTTTTATAACCTTAAGGGAAGGAGACGATTTTTTCTCTTCTAACATAGTTCTTAATTTGTGGTGGCAATGATATTAAATTAGCAAAATTTCCTTGCTCAGGAAAGGTTTAAATAGGAAAACAATTAATGTTAAAAGAACAGTGGTAGAAGCGAAAATACCCCTGTGTGTGACTGACACTACAATTACCATGAAATTGGCAATAAATATTTTAATTGTTACAGAATTCATCAATAAAATACGCAGAGTAAAATGTTTTTACCTTTTTTAATGTATGTAATTTTTAATAATATTTTAGTAAAATATTTATTAAGTAAATAGGGTTGTTTTTTCAATTCAATTTGAATACAATTACATTATTTCCTGTTTAAGAAAATCTAAAATTCTCTCAAGAAACTTATGAAGTAACGTTAAACTTGGTATATAAAATTTAGGACTACTTTAGATTTAGTTACTTTTTATGTCGAATGATATTTTGGGGAAAATCTACACGCAAAGGTTTTCGGGAAAGGTTTAGGGAAAAGAGTTTTACACGCAGTGTAAAACTTTTCAATGTGTGCATATATGAGGTTTTTAAATAAATACACTAAGATTTAAATTAGATAAATAAACATAATTTTAAATAAATATTAATTTCAAGCGGGAAAAAATAAATTTAATGTTGTAATACTGATAAGGACATTTTTAAAGGTATTTTTAATGACTTTTTCTTATCAATCTACATCATTTTATACATTTTTATTTTTATGGCTTACATTTAGATTTAAATGAATCGATTTCTGGATATCCTTTATACAGACTCTCCTCAATATATCTTAATTACGCTTTATTTATTAATTTACGGATCAAAAGATTTAAGAGGTCACTGGTGTCTACATGATTTCGTTTAAACGGCAGGTTACAACCAGTTAAGCTGCAATGTCCTGTACGATTCTGCACAAATTAAATTAAACTAAACCACTTGCTAGAGTGTTTGCTTAAGAAATAGACTAGTCAAAAGTGTTCTAATATGTACATAAAGTGCTTAGAAATTTGAATTATATGGAAAAAGATGTATACATTTGATAGTCTTAGTTCCAGACTTTTAGTAAAATTAAATAAAAAAGAAGATAAAGTAAAAAAGAAAAACGAGATAATTGAAAATTAAACCCCAAAAATAAAGTCATTAATTCCAAAATATTTCATGCATATTACGCAAAACTTTATTGTACTCGTCAGTAAAAATAAATGCATTTCGAATGTGCGAATATATATATAATCATGCATAACAATTCATCATTACAACAATCAAATACCAGAAAGGTAGACTAGAAATAAGCAGTAATGAATACAAAATGAAGTTAAGCTTTATAAAAAGCTAAAGAAATCGAATAGGTTAATATAAATTGTGTCTGAGATATTGATATAAGAAATCTTATATAACAAACGGGGCTGTCAACCATTCCGACAAATTCATACGTTTTATAATGTTACCTTCGGCCTATTTAATCCAGTATTGCCTTTTTATGCAATATCCACCCCTAAATTTTAAATTTAAGGGTTGCCTATCCACTTGGAAGAGTAATCATTTATTACGTATATCAATCATCACATCTTAAAATTATTGGTGACTATTGAATAAAAATGTAGCAATACCTGACAACACTGATTTAATCACAGAATGTTAGATAAAATATAAAGCGGTTATTTCTATAAAAAAAATTTTTGGTATTCAAAAATTTGGTAACCCGGCAAGTCTAAACAAATATGAACAAAGCATACCAAAATTAATAACTAGAAGATCGATTAGAGGCCACCAAGGCTTAGGACCTGTGGAGCGGGTTAAAAAAGTTTAGCGGGAGCCCAACTTCTCCGAATCCTTTGCAAAACCATAATATAACAAAAAAAAAAAAAAAAAAAAAAAAAAAAAAAAAACATTTTTTTTTTTTTTTTAAGCAAAACAAAGTTAAATCTTTACGAGAAGTCATTCAAAATTTTAATTAATTAGCAAGGTAGTTACTTGACCCAAATTTAGAAAATATGGCTATTATGGTTTAAAATGAGATTTGAGATTATCTGCGAGTTGAGTAGTTTTAATGGTATCAATAATTGTGTTAGTTAACATTTCATACAGTTTAACCCTTTGTATTCCACCGGAACTTTAAAGTACCATAAAAAAAAATCCTCAATATAGCCTAAATTTACTACAGGATTTCATTGGGACTATAGTTTAAGCTTTAGTCCTTATAGTTTAAGCTTTCCCTATAGCTAAACTATAGTTTTAGCTAAATTTAATATTTTCACGACCGCTAACGTAGATTCACGTCATATGAAAATCTGTAACTCCACCAGTGAGCGTTTCTTTCGAAATTTGTATGTTATTTATTTCTTAAATTTATAGCCAATATTCACATTATTACAATGAAATATACTATGGATACAAATATTTTGATTAGAAAGAATATAATTATAATGTATATCCCTTTCTAATATAAATGTAAATATAGAAAATTTTGTTCTGAAATATTGTAACATCGGAAAATAACCCCCACAGGCGGATCTTGCTGTCAAAAATTCAAAATCATGCGGTCGCGAAAGTGTTAATATGAGATGATTCTCATGCATAAAGAAATATTATAAAAAAGTTACAAACTATTTTTCCAAAAATAAAATAATTTGGGATATAAAGGGTTAAAGGTACGAATTGAAACTAATTTCAATTCGGTATAATAATTTAACTGTTTATCTTAAATTTCTTCTAATTTAACCTTACTTAAAAAAAAATAAAATACTGTGATGGTAATTTAAACTTATGTTATTTATCAATTACATTTATAACACAATTTTAATTCTGAAATAGTTATTTAAATCCATAGTTGTTACATAGTAGTGTTAATTATGAATGTAAAATTTTTATAATACACTTCAAATTACATAAATGTGCAGAATAAAATACATGCGCAAAAATTAAATGAAAATTCAAATGCAGTAAGTTTTTATTAAATATTATTAATTTCAACAACACCACACTACCTCTTTAATAAAACATCTACCCTCCCATCTTCTACATTTTTATAGTCTTTTATTTAATTTATTATTAATTAAAAAACTTTAATATAATTTTATTTAATTTAACATTTTCCATTCTTACGGATAATATAGTGAATAAAATAATTTATTTAAAATTATAATGTATTGTATCATAAACGTTTGTTTTTAAATACTTTTTTTTTTTTATATTTTACTTTTAAACTTTATCTAACACATTTATTTATTTTAAACAGATGGTCAGTAATTATATTCCTAAAAACAGATAAAGGAAGACGGGACTTAAAATGTGTCTATATGTTAGGTTTAAGTTTAATGTTTTAATGTTTCTATATGTTAGGTTTGACATGAAAATCAGTAAATTTTATCTTATTTTTTAGTTTAATTTTTAAATCGAGAAAAGCTATAGAATTATTAATTAAGCAATTTTTAGTTAATGTTAAATTAGGAGCATAGTTGAATGCAAGATAATTAATGTTTTCTTTATCTATAGATATTACTATTATATCACCAATATATCAATAACACTGAATATTTTTAAAGTTAAATTACGCTCATAGTAATAATGATAGAGATCAGGTAACAAAAGGGAATTACTACTCTTGTTGAAGAATTCTAACTTTTTGAACATAAATTTGGTTTTTTTTTCAGAATGCAATTACGATTAATTGTACAAATTTTAAGCACGTGAAAATAATTCCAACCAATATTATTTGAAAATTGTAACTAAATTTAATCAAAGTAAATAATAAATCTATGACTTTGTTATTTTCAGTCTGTTTTGTAACGTTATATAAATCTTTAAAATCAAAATTCGCATATTATTTATATTACTTACGTTTTTAAGATAATAAACGAGTTCACAGTTGTTCTTTAAACAGTGCTTTCTATCACATTTACTTGTTAATAGGTTTCTTTCATTTAAAATATTAAGGAGTTTATTTGAATTATTATAAGTATTACATCCTATACTAACAGTGCAAAATATAATGGGAGTTTTGTGGAAATTAGGAATAAGTGCAAAATAAGGATAATTAAAGTTTGCATTTGGAAGTTTTAATAATAGTTTGTGAAATGCATGTATATTGTTTATGTATATTATTAATAACAGTATTGCGAGATGATAATTCAAAATTTTAATCATGTGATATAGATGAAATTAACACTTTATGATAAGAATATTTGCATACAAAAGCATAATTATTTGGATATTTATCTACATAAGTTATTGCGAAATTTTCTTGCAGTTTTTTAATATTTTGAAAAAGTACAGATTTATTGTATAATGTATGGGTTTTGATTGATTCTGAAAAGCAGATTTATTATTATTATTTCGTTGTTTAAAAAAGGCAATAGGTTTGGTAAATGATACGGGAATTTTATGATTAAAAAATTCAATTTCTTATTTAAATTATTTAACAATTTGTTTAATTGTCATTTTGGAAGGAATCATGTTCCATATCCCATATATTATGTATTAATTTAAGATCTTTAATAGCAGAGTTGCCAACATTTTAATTTATTCTGGAGTATTTTTAGCCCCGCTTTTATATCATACCACTTATCTTTTACGAGAAAGTTATTCTGCTTATTCTATCGCAGTTATATATTGGAAAAAAATGCTTTATAAATGAAGTGGTGTGAAATAAAGGTGGGGCTAAAAATGCTCCAGAATAAATTACAGGGATGGAGCACGGGCGCAAAACTCATACCGTTATTTGTTTTAGAATTTTTTCTACTATCGTTGATTTAATAAGTAGAAAATTTGTTATATGGATAGTGGTATGAGTTTTGCGTCAGTGTTCCATCCCTGAAATTAAAATGTTGGCAACTCTGTTAATAGTATTTAAATCTCTAGTAATAATATGACTATGATTTTTATCAACCAAGATTTTGTAATCATTTCATTTACAAGTATAAGAACAAGCTAAATTTGACAATTTTGAAAATGTGTTTTTGAAATGTGTCTGAATTTTCTTTTTACCAAGAGGTACATTATGTTTAAATGTTCTTTATGTAAATTATTATTGAAGAATAGACAATGCTCATTAATTATTGAATTGAAATTTATTTTATTTAAAATTGGATTTTTAAAGCCAATAACCATTTGAGTAACATTGTTCAATTCAATTTTTTTTAAATAATTTTAAGAATGAATTCATTAATTCTATATATTATAAGAGCATAAAATAAATCAGAAAATTTCTTTAGTTGTGTAAAATAGTTTAGGTAATTTACAAATAATTTACTTTTTATAGCAAATGTTGATGTACGTATCACGTACTTGCCCTCATTCTAATTAATATTTTGTAAAACTTTTAGTAGATTTTCTTTTTAACTACCAGTAATTTTTGGAGTTTGTTCTTCTTATATAATCGTATTACATATGGAGGAAATTACACTAAAAATATTGGGTACTAACAATTTTACGAAATGGAATATTAATTAGAATACTGGCAGGTATAGTATAGATTTCTAATTACAACCTCTTAAATAATTATTTATTTTTACTTTCATTTAATTAATTAATTTATTATTATTATTATTATTTGCATTGTGTTTTTAATGGCTGTTATACTTGACAAAATTATTGCAGATAAGGATTTACCACTTTCATACCGAGTAGTTTTATTATACATAATCATATTAGAGTATAATCATGTATTGTATTAATATTTCAATTATATATATATATATATATATATTGTAATAAATTGGATTTAAATATTTGTATATTTAAAGTGAAAAAAAGTCTGATAAATGGCAAAATAGTGTTTTATAATTAAATTGCAGAAACTGGTTCAACTTTACGATACAAACAGTATTAATAAAAGGGTAGTACAAGAAAACACCGTGAATCCTGAAGGAAAATTAAACTGTTATGCACCTTTTATTAGAACTTTAAATGTTCAGTCACTATGTTCATCTAATGTTTTATAATGTGATGAATTATTCTGGTTTATACAAAATTGTACAAACTATCTTAAAGGATTTTGTTTTAACCATTTCTTTCTTAATATATATATATATATATATATATATATATATATATATATTAAAAAAAATAACAATCACAAAATATAATTTAAAAATTTCAAGTAGACATTGTATAAATGTTCAATACCTTCAAAATTTTATATTAAAATATAAGGCTATATTTTATATTTTAAGGTAAAAAATGTTCCTTTGTATATTATTTACCATAGGAATTAATTAAAATTTAACGGCTGAAAAAACACCTTCCTTATCTGTTTAAATATCATTGTTTTAGCTCATAATGATTTTAATGTGATTTCTACGTAGCAGAAATGTATCAATGTGATTTATTGAAAAAAAGATTCGCTTGAACTATTTCCAATACAGAACTTTAATTTATTGGGCTACTCCAAGACAGTAAAATACTTATGGTGAGAAAATCGATAGGTTACCTTCTACATACAAAGTTATTGTTCTTCTTCAGAGTTTGTATAAGTCAAATAGGATAAGAATGATTTTTAAAATAAATATGTTAGGCTATATATGTGCGCTACCACATTTGCTAAACTTTTTTTATCCTTCTAAATAACAGTATCCAGGTACCGTGAAAAACATTATTGTATTTGCTGGTGCTTAAGAAATTGCCAATAAATTTCCTGTTTCGAACGACGCATTGTTCTTCTTTTTATTAAGAGCATAAAAAAGACTAAACTAATATATAAAAATATTTAAGAATTTTACTGTTTCTGAAACTTTTATCAAGTTTTCAATATATTTCTTTAAAAAAAAATTGATGTATTCAAAATCAAGTTTCGAACTTAATGAAAAAATTCATATTGAATTTCTTTATAGAGCACCTAAAATATACATCTATATTTGAATTTATTTTTATATTTTATATTTAATAACTGAGTTATTCGATAGCTAGTATTATTCTTAATTTCATATTTTTCGTCATTATTTTATAATATTCTACGTGTATATTTAACAATTATAAATAATATACACACACACACACATATATATATATATATATATATATATATTAAATTATTTAATTCCTTTACAATACTCAGCAAATGAGAGAAAGATGAAAATACCAACAATGAATTTAATAATTAGATGTATTACGTATAATTTATTGTCACAATTACCATTTAAGTAAATTTCACTGAATAGTAAAAACATGTTAAAGTACTTACGCATAAGAGAAATGACGTATATCACTTAAACCTAAACGGTGAGTTAGTAGTCTTAATCCATTAGTCCAATAAATTCATGCAACACAAGATAAGAATTGAAAGAAATTAACCAAAATGACTATTGAAATAAAAAGGAATGCATGAAGGAAAAATGGAGTTAAAAATGCTGAAATCCAGTACCGATCTCATCAGGAAACTAGCGGTACTGTCAACAATTAATGCAAGATTTCGAATGTTGTATAGCTTTTCAGCAATATACAACACTAGTTTCAATCTTGCATAAAAAAAAAAAAAAAAAAAAAAAAAAAAAGAAAGAAAGAAAGAAAGAAAGAAAGATAAAAGGAAATTGGCTGATAACTTAACCATAAGGAAATTGGAATTCGTGAAAGGAGCTGGCCACATGTAAATCATATCCAAATCAAATAAAAATCCGGGCGGTTGCCAAAACGAACAAACTGAAAAGAAATAATTAAAAGTAGAGAATCGATTAATCGAAAGTTTCTGAAATGAAATAAATGTAAGCATGAAGTGATAAATATTGTTCTTAAAATTTAAAAGCTGAATTCACAATTAAATAATATTCGAGAGGTAAATTTAAGTATAAATAAGATTAATACGATATTCGCAGTAGGGCATACGTTCGACTCAACGTATGAGCGCGCCATCTAACGTGGAAAAAATAAGTTACTATTAAGTGATTTAAGAAAAAGTGTACGATAGATGTTCTATTTATGAGTGTAATTTATAGTCTTAAGCTAACATAAGAAAAGGCCAACAAGTGATAATTAAGTTATTATGATTAGGAAATTGGTGAATAATTTTGATTTTAAAAATTATTATTGTTATTAATATTATTATTATTATTATGAAATAGGAAATTGGTGAATAATTTTAATTTTAAAATTTTAATAATTATTATTAGTAATAATAGTCTTTAACTAACAAAAGAATAGGTCAACAAGTGATGATAAAGTCATTATGATTAGGAAATTGGTGAATAATTTTAAAATTTAATAATATTATTCTTATTAATATTATTATTATAATTAATAATTTTAATAATTATTATAGTTATTAGTGTAATTATTATTGTGAAGTATTATTAGTATGTACGTTTAGTATGAACACATCAAATTTGAATGATATCTAGTTTTTTTTTTTTTTTTTTTTTTGCAAATGAATTATATATTGTTGAAACTTAAACAATATCAACCAGAAAGAGATGATGTATCCTGCAATTGCAATAAGACCAAGCTTCTAACTTTTTTTTTTTTTTTTTTTTTTTTTTAATTAAATTATATATATGTATATTATATACACACTGCGTCTCTTCTTCTGGAGTATTATTTCATTTGTAAATTTTTAACTCGGACAAATGTGTTACATTTAAAATTATACAAAATTTATTGCGTATGTGCAAATTATTCATATAATTGATATATTTTAAAAATATATACTATACTTAACTTGATGTATTTATAACTAACATTTATTTAATGATTTATATAATTATAGATTTAGAGATTTAGAGATAAGTAAAATTAACTAATTTTACATTGTTGTATATCCTTACCTCTTAATTAATTCATGCATGTTAGATAAGTAAATATATACTTCAAACATAAATATGTCTTTTAAAGATAAAATTATACACCTTTCATTATTCAAACACTCGACTTTAAATATAAGTTACTTGATTAAGAAGATAATCTTTCAAGTGAAAAGAAAATTATTCACCATAATAATAAAAGAACAAATATTTAATAACAAAATATCATTCAAACGTTTTAAGAAATTTACTTGTTTTTGAGAATATCCTTTATAGATAAGAGAAAATAATTTAAACTTTCAAAACAGCTGTTTATTGCAAAATTATATTTAAATTTTTTTTTTTAAATTTTTATATAACCTCAAAGAATTATAGGGTGATTCGAGACATGCCAAAATACTTTGTTGCTGCCTGTCCTTTTTCATACCTTTTTATTTTAATGGTATTTTTTTTTTCATCGTAATTATATATTTGAGAAAAATTTCCTACAAATAAAGTAATGTGACAAAAGGGCGGGTACTAAGCACGTTCTGGAATATATTAAAAGTTTGGCATGCCTCTTATTCCAAGGCAGAAAGGAATGTTTAACAACATTAGACATTAAAAGAATAATTAACATTAGCAGATTAACATTATTATCATTAAAACATTTGATTTACATTAGCAGAATTAACAGTTGTCAGTCACACAGATGAATAAGGTTTCCTAGCACTAGTTCTATAGAGAAAATTTCAACGTACGTTTACAGTAGATTTTTGTTTATTAAACAGACACAGTAACATTTTTAATTTGCTAATGCATTGTTAGTAACCATTTTTAATTTACACTTTTCTATTTCTAGAGTAATTTTCTTTTATATAAAACTGCAACTAAATAAAAAGAAAATTGCTACCCTTAAAAGTAGAGTAGATAGATGGCGGGTCTTGACAATACTACGCAATAAATTGTATATGGAACACGGAAGCAGCATTCCCAACTTTTATAACTTATTCACGAGTATTTTTAGCCCCGCCTCTTTTTCATACCGGAAATTTTGAAAAATGATTTTCTTCTTATTTAATCGTTGTTACATATTAAAGTGATATAATCTACAGCAAAGAAGGTCGGGCTAAAAATGTTCGTGAATAAATTGTAAAAGTTGGGAACTCTGCACGGAAACATAATTGCCAGACATTGCGACTTTTTTTATTGAACATTATATTATACGACATTATATTCTATTTAATGACATTTTCCGTATGAAATGAATGCGCCTGACCCAACTTTGCTAGACAAAGCCTAGCAACACTACGTCAGACGCATTCGTGCCATACCGGAAATTTCATTAAATAGAATATAATGTCGTATAAAATGATGTTAAATAGTCGCGAAGTCTGGCAACTATGCACGGACGGGTTGTTGCATGTCTGAAATAAATAGGAATAAGAATATTGTTAGAAAATACTAGTGAAAGTTAAAAAAATCAATGTATGTTACGGACACTAAAATTAAATGGAATTATCCGATAATCATTTGAGTACACGGAAGATTTTTATATCCTGAACAATCAATTACTCATTGGATTAAAAGTTTCGAATTCGATTTAAACTTATGATTGTATGATCGCAAAGAATCTTGATAATTTTTAACATAAAATGCTTTTTATTATTACGTTTTCAAATCATCCAATTTGCAAGAAGATATTTTATAATAAAACAGTGGTAAGAATTATTTGCAAATATCCCATTTCTTTTTATAGATCATGTAAAAAAAAAAAAAAATGAATTTATAAGTGATTATCATGTATCTTTTATGCAAAAAATACGGATTTGAATAAAAACCGTGCACAAGATTTAGTGTTCGGTAATACTACAGGTATGGAGAACTTAGGTGTTCGTGAAATTTTTTGGCATCAGTATTTGGCTTCTTTTAGATGTTTTGAGGTAAGAAAAATCTGAAAATCAGAAAATTGATGCATTGTACTTCTGTAGATTAGACTTTTTTTTTTCGTTAATTACTTCGTTAGTTAGTTTGTGTAGATATTACCTCAAAAATAATTATCGTAAACAGTGTCGACCAGTTTTAAAATATCACTTACGGAGATTGGCAAGAAGCGTAATGGTTTTCTAAATATTTTAACTTAAAAGCTTCGTAAGTTATTCGAAGTTTACAAATTATGAAGAAAGAATAAGTCGAAGCTTCGCATAAACGTGCATTGTGACTTTTATTTTTCATCATAAAGACTTCGGACCAGTTTTAAAAATATATTTATGTTATTCGCATGAATGTCATTTACAATTAATATTTTTATTTGAAAAATTCGTAAGTTTTTTTAAACTTAAGATTTTTCTTAACTTGGGAGAGTAAGTCAAAATTTCATAACAGCTTTATGAAGATTATTTACCTCGAAAATACGTCTTATCAGTTTTAAAATATCATGCATGTTATTGTTATGATTATTATTAAATATCAACCTTATACTTTAAAAGAATTTCAAATTATTTGAAATTAAATATTTTTCAAACATAACGAGATGATATTTCACATAAACTTACAATACTGGAAACTTTTTATTGAAAGTAGCACGAAATCAATGTAAAGCTAAAATACGAAACTAATCCTAATAAAATTAATCAGATAATTAGGATAAGATAAATGTATGAAATCGAAGTGACTGTGGCCTAATTGGTAGAGCAGTTCTCTCTGTATCCGTGCCGAGGGATCGACTGAGTTACATACGTGCCAACTTGTAGGATTTTTTAACACCAGTATTTCTTTGCAAATTTTTTTTATCACATTTAAAAATAGAAAATTGCTACGAAACTTATTAAAAATTTCCGGTAGCAAAAGACCATACAAGTGGGAAGCAATGGAGTTTATTTCTCTTTTCATAAATATTGTATAGCCTATAGTAGTAATTTAAAAGAAAAAAAAAATATGATGGGGAATTGAGTAGAGTCCAACTATTCTCTTTAGATAAATGAGAGGGTATAAAGTTGATTTTTTATACCAACTATGTGAAAATCGCCAGATCCGAGAATTGAACCCGGGCCCTCCGCTTAATGTGCGGATGCTCTTCCAGCCGCACTGCAAGAGCCCACCGCTATCAGCCGCACTGGCTTAATGCCAGCTTTTTCTCACATAATAACCGTTATCAAGGTCATCGTGTCTGCAAACGCAGATGTAACAGGTGAGAATGTTAAACGTGGCACAACTCCATAAACCCTGAAATTTTCAATTTAGAAAATTTATTAAAAATTTCATCAATCATGAAAATTCACTTTAGGTGAGTTGGAGTGTATAAGGTTTATTTTTTTTATACCAACTATGTGAAAATTTCCAGAATCAAGAATCGAACCCGGATCCTTCCCGATTATGGCATTTTTCACATAGTTGGCATAAAAAATCAACATTATACACTCTAAATTATCTAAAATAATTTCTCATGGTTAATGATTTTATAAAATAAAAGTTCTAAAGAGTCCAGCTATATCAATAGGTTTTATTTCTAAATTTCATTCAAATAAAATCAATGTTCGATACACATACTTACCATTATTGTTTCCTAATTACTTTTATCTTATAATAAACAATAACTTCTCATTAGATGAAGGGACAAATGTTTTTATTTTAAAAAAATGTGTCTTATTAACAATACCGAAATTGATTCGCCGAAACCAATAATTTTTTATAACAATTATTTAAAAAAAAAAAAAAAAATCTGTAATAATTTACACTGATTAGATTAAATACAAATATCTGTTAAAAAATACCGGTAGAAAAAAAAAGGTGTAAAAGTTGGCAATTATGTTATTATTATCCGAATAATGTTGAAAACGAATCACCACTCTTCTAAACTTAAAATTTAATAATTGGTAATTGTAATATCATACAAAAATCTTTTATCAGAAAAAAGGTAGAAATATTGATAACTAAAAGTTATGAAATAGAGTTCAGAAATAGTTTTAGAAAAATGCTTGACATGCTTTTGATTATAAATTTATTTAGTTAATAATTAACTTAATAATACAAATATATTAAATGAATAAAATAAACAAACTACATTTTAATTGATACTGTAAATTAACTTCATTTAGTGGTTACGAAAATGAATTTTAAAATGTGAAAAACTATTTGTATGAATTAATTTTCTTTTATAAATTGGTTATCAAATAAAGTTATAAAAATTCTATTAAAAAAACAATTGTAAAAAGCATCAAAGAAAAATGTTATTCACTGCAAATCTAAGATGAAAATTTAAAAACATTCTGTGTTTCAAAAATATGAAGAATTTTCATTTTCTAAATCTATACATATAGATATATATATATATATACAATCATAAATAATAATAAAAAAATATTCGTTGCAGATATCCTTATAATTTTTTTTCTTAACATTTTCTAATTAACATATCTTTTAATTTCTTTCTTGATTCAACGATTTAAAAATGCCTTTGTGTGCGTTTTGCAGTCAAGTGAAACACAATTAGAATTTATTCAAGCGAATAAATTGTGAAGTGCTAACATGGTTGATTTTTTACTTGCTGATTCATTTTGCTTTATGCATTTCAAATGCTAAATGATTTAAATCACTTTGTTTAAAATAAAATGTGAATTAAAGAGAAATTCTAACTTTTACAAAAAATTGATTAAAGTGTGTTTCGTTTTTATATTAACGTTAATTTGAATGTAAAGAAAATACATTGTAATTATCATATACATTTATAATGTAGTCTACACTTGTAACACTTTGGTATCAATTTTACGAAATTTATGCTTTGAACCATCACATTTACAACTTTGTAAATGATATTTTTATATTTTTTAGAGTGGTATTTTTATAAAATTAAAAATTAATACGAACAAGAAAAAAAAATGGATTTATTTGAAATGAAACTATTAAATGAAACTAAAACTCACCATCAAGTATGCAGCAAGTATTGGTAAATTAGTAAAGTTTTCGGATTTCTTTTTCTTTTTCTTTTTTTTTTTTTTTTTCAGTTAAAGTCATTATATAAAACAGGACTACGAAACTAATGTTGGCAAAATTTTATTGGATAACTTCAGTTGACACATATGTTTTTGGTGCGCTAAAATTATCCTTGCATGTAACCAGTAACTATATGGTTGGGTTAAAGATTTTTGTACAGTCGGGGAAAAAAAAAAACGCAGCACTTGATGGTATTTCGTTATTAATTGACGCACCATTCAACAGGAAATGAAATGCACTTTCTGAAAATGTCGTCGAATTTTGAATTAGGGGTCATCTACATATTAAAATGAGCGCCAACTTTGATTTTTTCAACAGTAACACCCAATTTTGACTTTATATTCAAATTTCTGAGAGTCTGGCAGTGCGGAAAAGTATACTGTTTGTATACTTTATCTTTAGTATTCATAGAGTTATGATCAGAAATGTGTTAGGGGGCTATCTCTAAATATAGAAAAATAAAATTAAGATCCTACAAGAACTAGACAAATTTATACTGTTTCACACCGGAAATATTTCAAGAAAAAAAGAGTTATAAAAAGAAATAAAAATATTAACACCTTTGCAGTATCTTAATTATCATGAATTTAGTTTTTTGGATATGTATATACTTTAGTACTTTTTTAGATAATTTTAGGTATATTTAAATACATTACACTTATGATTGGTCAGACAATACTTTTTATAAAAGTGCAATATTTTTCAATTAGAAAGTATCTATCATGGATATACTGATCACCAATAAAGCTTAAACTTTCTTTCGTACGTTGAACATAACATAATATACAAACTGAAACAATATAGCTATATATATATATACAACAACGCATAAACTAAATCTTTTCGAAAAAATTATTGTAAGGTTTCATAAAGTAAATATTAAACAATTTTAATAGCGCTTACCAGTTTTGGGTCAGTTGAACTCTTTGGAACTGAACGATTTGTTTTATAATTTCTATGAAAATATAATTTCTTAATTAACGCTTTCGCGACTGCTGACGTAGATTCACATCATTTGAAAATCTGTAACAATGCCAGTGGGCGTTTCTTTAGTAATTTGTGTGTTACTTATTTCTTAAGCATGTACCAAATGTTCATATTTTTGCAATAAAATATACTATGGATAGAAATATATTAATTGGAAAGAATATAGTTATAATGTATATCCATCTGTAATATAATTGTGGTACAGAAAATTTGTTTTGAAATATTTTATTTTGAGAGTATTTCAAACAGTAAACCCCGCCTATTTAGTTAATTTTTTTCTTCTAGTGTTCGTTTAAAGGATTCTAAATTTATCACCAGTAATCGATGAAGTAAATACCACTTGTGTATATTTTTGTCAATGTAAAATAAGGGGTTTAACACGAATACTCAAAGTCACATTCACTTTTCGTTTCTGTACTGTTTTGTTTTGAAGAACGATAAAAGGCGGGGCTTTAGAAAAGATGAATTCTTGATACTAACTCAAATGTCTAAAAATCAACATTTTTGTTTCATTTCTTTGCATTTGACGTTGTTGTTATATAATTTGACCTTTAAATAAAAAATAAAAATATTTTGTTTAATTTTCTTTGTTATTTTTTAAGATTTGCTTCGTTATCTCATTCAAAATTTTTTAAGAGACGGCCCCCTAAACTACTCCAAAAGAAAGATTTATTTATATCTCGAAAACTAATAACTGGAATGAGCTGCAAATTTGCACACCCATATTTTTCAGCATTAGGATTCATTTTATGTAAAATGAATCCTATTCATTTATAGGTCATAATTCATAATTTTTATGATTATGAATTTATTAATATTTTTCAGAATTAAAAATATTTTTCAGAATCAAAATTAATGATGGGATTATGTTTGGGTTTCTTCACTGTATCTCGTAAAAAAAGAATTATATCGATCAAGTTTTTTTTTTTTTTTTTGTGAAGATATTAATAAAAGTTTCAAATATGAATTTAACATTAGCACCTTCAAACTTTGAACGCTTATAACTCTGTGAAAAAATAAGCAAAATATACAACCAATATACTTTTTCGCATTGTCGCGATCCCAGGAATTCAAATGTAAAATAAAAATGAGGCATTACTATTGAAAAAATCAAAGTTGGTGCGCGTTTTAATATGTAGAAGACCCCCAATTCAATATTTCCGTTCATTTTCTGAGTCTACTCTCAATTCCCCGTCGAATGATACCTATTACATTTTTGTGCATTGATTAGCAACGGAGTTACATCGAGTGCTGCGTTTTTTTTCCCCGACTGTACATAATATAATTTAATGAATAAATAATTACAAGTTAAAAAGTACTTTTTATATACCACGTTTTTAAATTTTCTGTTGAATCATATAAACGCTACCGAAGGCAGTGAGAACCCAGAACAATTGGCTAAAAGTATTAAAAAATGTCATTGTTATCGTGTTTTGAGCTATTATAAAAGTTTCAAATGGCTAGCTAGCTAGCCAGGAAATTATTAAAAACCAACTGCAAGCCCTGTACTGATAATGCTGCCGAAGGCATCAGGGACCCAAAACAGTTTGTTAAAAGTATTTAAAAAATGCATTTACACCGTATTCTGAACTATTCTGAAAATTTCAAATGTCTAGCAAGTCGAGAAGTTAGTTTAAAAAAAATCTGTTGAATGATATAAACGCTGCCGAATACAGTAGGGACCTGAAATAGTTGACTAAAAGTATTAAAAAAAGTGTTGTTAACGTGTTCTGTGCTATCCTGAAAGTTTCAAATGTCTAGCTAGTCGGGAAGTTACTTAAAAATCGATTGCAAGGTTTGTACTGGTAACGCTGCCGAAAGCAGCAGGAACCCGAAAGAGTTGGCTAAAAGTATTTTAAAAAATGCATATTCACCGTGTTCTGAACTATTCTGAAATTTTCAAATGTTTAGCTAGTCGGGAAGTTAGTTAAAATATTCTGTCGAATCATATAAATGATGCCGAAGGCAGTACGGACCTGAAACAGTTCACTAAAAGTGTTAAAAAAATGTATTTTCACCGTGTTCTGAGCTATCCTGAAGGTTTCAAATGTCTAGCTTGTCGGAAAGTTAGTTAAAAATCGATTGCAAGATTTGTATTGGACAAACAAACAAGAATCGAAGTTAATAAAAACATGATAAAAATCGCCGAGAGCTACACAAGTTGACGTTTTTTTTTTTTTTTCTTCGGTTATATTTTGACAGATTTGAGTTCGTATTGAACAGCACATGACCACATTATATGCAAAATGAACACCTATATTTGAGGCCTGTTCTTACTGGTACATTTCTGGTGACTACTTTTTATTTTTATTTATTTATTTTTTTGAGTCGGCATTCACTCTTTTGACATCAAACTGAGATTCGGGTGAATTCGACACGATAAGTTAGTTTGAGGATTTTCATTGTAAGGAGTTTATGTTTGTATACAGAGATGCCAACATTTTAATTTATTCAAGAGCATTTTTAGCCCCGCCTTTAATACATACCACTTATTTTTTAAGAATATTTTTTTCTTATTTTATCGAAGTTATATGCTGGGAAAAAATATTCTATAAATAAAATGGTGAAAAATAAATCGGGGCTAAAAATGCTCCGGAATAAATTTATATATTGGCAACTACGTTGTACAGTCGTGTGTTGAGGTTAGAGCTCCTCCAATACAGGCTGGTTCTTCAGGCATTTCGTTTCCCACTCAGTGATTGTTGCCCACGCGGTCCGAATTTCAAGTTCTATCAAATTACATAAAATGTGGGAGGTTTGCAGGCGCAAATTGCTCAAATCATTCCAGAACTGGTTTTCGAATGCTTAGTTTTCCAACAGATGAAAAAAGGCGAAAGAAATAAGCTTTTAATTGTCGAAGAGAAAATTACACGCCTACCTTTCACTCTCAAATATACAGCAAAAATATGACATTTTTTCTTTCATTTTTTGTATCAATTATTCATTTTCTTGCTGTTTGATTATCTAAATGCTGTATTTTACAACACACACTATTTTTCAACGTGCATAAATATTTAAAATTAATCAATTTAACAGTAGTAGCAATGTTTACAGTTTACTAGGGTTACTAAGAAAATTTCGCCAGATATTACCGCCAAATGTATCAAGTGTAAACAGTACTTCGAGCCCCTACTTAGATGTACTCGCCATTTTACGCGATAAAGACGCCGAATAATACGTCTACAACTAAACATCGCGAAGCCATATTTCTGCTGGGCAACAATATGGTTGCATGTGATTCAGCTCGTATTATATATACGAGTTGACCTAACCGTTGTCATTCTGAGCTAATCCTTAGTTGAGCTAACCGCGTTAGCGTAATTTCGGGAATAAGCGCCGCGGCGCTTATGAGTTTAAATTTAATAAATAGCCGATGCGTCGCTTCTACCGGGTGCGGCGCAAATGATAGATAATTTATTTTTTAAAGTTTTCTACAAAGAATGTCGAAGAAAGTTAAATTAACCGTCAATAGGTGGCCCAACATGAAAGGTGAATCTTTTCCCTCGAGTCGCTTATTTCACGTGTTTCACCCGCAGGAGTGCTCTCATCCCTTTTCCTAAAAGTAGGTTGCTTCAAATGTTGTGGTAAAGCGACCTGATTGGACCTTGTCTCTGACTCACACTGCTTACTTACAAGCGTTGCATCGTGCGTCGTTTCTTTTCAAATGTGTTTGTCGTGTTGCTATTTTTTTCATCTTTTGTAGTATTTTGATTATTCTAAACAATTTCACAATGGCTCCCAAGGGAATTAGGAATTATTCTGCTGCATTTAAACTGCAAGTAATCATGAAACCGAGAGTATTGGAAATCGTCCGGCAGCAGGTTAATTTGGCGTAGATGAAAGATGTGTTCGCCGATGGCGATCAGAAAAATCCGTAATCGAAAGAATGCCGAAAATGAAAAAGGCAAGGCGTGGCAGTAGAGCTCATTGGCAGGAGTTGGAGACGAATTTAAAAAACTGGATTTTAGAACAGCGTAATAAGAAGCTCACAATCTCAACTGTAAGAATTCGCATGCAAGCTAAAAATATTGCTGCTGACATGGAAATTTCTAATTTCAAAGGAAATGCTAATTGGTGTTTTCGATTCGTGAGGAGACATAAGTTGTCCGTGAGCAGAGAACGACTGTGGAGCAGAGTTTACCTGCTGACTGGTTTGAAAAGAAAAAGGAATTTCTTGATTTTGTAATGAAATTGAAAACTGAAAAGAATTTTAAGACTTCCCAGTTAATCAACAGGGATGAAGTTCCGCTAACTTTTTATTGCCTCCAAATAGAACCATGTCTTCAACTAGAGAGAAGTGTGTTTCTATTTCCACCACAGGTCACGAAAAAACTTCTTTTATTTGTGTTTTATCAAGTACCGATAGTGGTGAAAAATTGAAGCCGATGTTGATATTTAAAAGGAAAACGTTACCCAAGGAAAATTTCCCATGGGATGTTGTCATAAGATGTAAAGAAAAAGGATGGATTAATGAATGTCTAATGGTTTAATGAAATTTGGAGAAAAAGAAAAGGTGATTTTTTCCAGCAAAGGGGCATATTGATCATGGATTTAATGGCGGTACATTTAACAGAGCCGGTTAAGGAGGCCGCAAGGAAAAGTGGTGCATCTTTTGTTATAATTCCAGGCTGGTTGACGAAAAATTTGCAGCCATTAGATTTGTCTCTAAATAACTGTTTTAAAAGTCATATGAGACAGCAGTGGGAGACATGGATGGCAAGTGGATTGCACGGTTACACTAAAGGCGGCAATCTCAAGAGAGCATCTTACGCAGAAGTGGCGAAGTCAGTGGCGGCTCGCGAAGCGAAAATAGGTGAAGAGCTTAAAAATAATATTTAAGTATTTTTAATGCGTTATTTTTATTAAGCATGGTCTTAACTAAAATTAGCTAAAAATACTTATTTAAATGTAAATTTATATTCTATAAATGAATACAGTGTAAAATACAGTGCGCCTCTTCACCTATTTTCAGTGCATGAGCCGCCACTGGGCGAAGTGGGTATCAGCAGACTGGAATGCCGTCAAGCCAAACACTATTATTTCCGGATTTTCGGAAGCTGAAATAATTCCTTTGAGTCAGGATGCCGATACTGATACTAATCTTGATTTATCAGACTGTGAAGAAAATAGTATTGAACTGAATGATGAACTTTGTCAACTGTTTCAGTCAGACAGCGAAACCAGAGATTTCGAAAGCTATTTATTCTGCTGGTTCATATAAAGTGGATGCGACCCACTAATAAAAAGCTTGCCAAGTGGATACTACCCACTTAAAAAAAGCGTGCACAGTGGCGCCGACCACTTTAACCCCCCCCCCTCAATTTGGCTTCGTTTCTTAAACTTAAAATAATTTAAGGTAACCCTGCTATTATTTGTTCTGGCAACCCTGCAGTGTGATACTTTGACTCTATTTTATTAAAGAGTTTTATTTTTCTTTTAATGTACATGATTGTGATTTATTTAGGTGTTTTTAACTCATTTTAAAATGTATATAGAGTGTTTTTTATATACTTTATGTAATCACGTATTAATTTTTTTGTGAATTGTATTTATAGTATCCTAGAATGGCTTAAATTGTTTATGTTTATAGTTTTTTAACAACATTTCCCTGAAGAAGGTTAAAGATGGAATATTATCCGAAACGTCGGAATAAAGATATTTTAAAATTATGTGATATGCTGAAAGTATATTTTATTACTGTTTTTATAAAGTTAATATTTATAATTAAAATTGATGGTGGTAGTTTATCCCGCGTCTAATTAGGCTCTGAAACTTTTACGTGAAAAGAAAAGCAATCAAAAAATATTTTTGAGTTTATTTCCCATGATAAATAGTAAGTATTATAAGGCTCCCAAATAAATCAGGTTTCGCGCACTCGGCTTTTATTAGTGTTGTTTTCGCTAAGAGAAATATTTTCTAAATATCTGTAGCGATATAATAATGAATATATTAATCTGTTCTGAAAGTGAAAAATTTTTATAGATGTATATACGAATTAATTTGTATTTTCAAATATTAATTTTTTTCTTTAAATGATAAAAATGCATGTAATTCTGACGTTTTCAATCATGTATGCTTAAGACATACATAGGCCTCACAGCATTCCTGAAATTTTATGAGATCGTAACTGTTATTTTAGAACAATACAGTAAAGTCTCGTACAATGCGGGTGCAAGTTTTCCTTATGAATATTACAATTTTATTTTTTAACACCACTAATCTTATATCAAAGCAATTGCTTTATACAAAAACTAAATCTAGTGTATAAACCAATAGATTGGTATTCTAAAAATTTAGTGGTGTTAAAAATAAAACTGTTTCATTTACTTGTCATCACTGCCACCGCGTTGTATGAGACTTTACTGTATTTTCCTTTAAAAATGTTTTAGCAATAAAACAATCAAGAAAAAAAATTACGATGATTGTGATAGTATAATAAAATGCCTGTTAAAAATTTGAAGAACTGTACGAGTCCTGGGTATATATTTGTACCCCGGAGGTAAATGACGCCAAGTACATTTTTTTTTTTTTTTTTTTTTTTTTTTTATGAAAAGTATTAGCAATATGTCATGATGTGCATTTTTTGCTTTGTTACATTAGTAAATTTTGTTTTTAATAACGTATTAAAGTCTCATTAAGAGATTAATTCTAGTTTCAAAGAAGTGCATTTAAACATGCATTTAAAGTTGAAAATAAATAAATAAATAAAAGATGATCTTCTGAAAAATTACATTTTTGTGACATGGTGTTCTTTACCTCCGGGGTACAGCATAGTTGCCAACATTTTAATTTATTCCGGAACATTTTCAGCTCCGCCTTTATTTCGTACCACTTAATTTATAGAATAATTTTCTCCAATATATAATTACGATAAAATAAAAGAAAAAAACACCTTAAAAAGAAAGTTGTATGAAATAAGGGCGGGGCTAAAATTCCTTCGGAATAAATTAAGATGCTGGCATCTTTAAATACAGATAAGATACTAAAGCTGCCAACATTTTAAATTTTTAAATCAGATTTATCACCAGTATTTTTAGAAAGAAAAAAAAAAATATTTATAGTATATTCGAATTAATTTGTATTTTCAAATGATTATTTTTTTTTCTTTTAAATGATTAAAAATGCATGTAATTTTGGCTATTTCAATCATGTATGCGTAAGGAATTTATGATAAATAACTATCCCGAAATGAGTGTTACGGATTTTTTTCTATTAACTTTTTTTCTATTTATTTGGAAAAAAAAAAAGAAGAAATATATATATATGTATATATATATATATTGTTAAAATACAATAAGGATTAGAAATATCAGGAAATAAAAACGACGTAACTTTCTTTTCTGTCTATTTGAAATGTTATATGGATTTAAAATAGCTATATTTGTATTTATAACTACTCCTTAAAAATAACGCTTTTTGAAAAGATTTCGTTACATATTTTAATCATTTGTATGTGTATCGAGCAAAATTAAAATGTTTTGCATATAGCCAAAACCAGAGGTCATACTCTCCGCCCTTTTTTTCAGGACACTCTCATGAATGAGAAATTTTCACATTTATTGTTACCACTGTTTTTATAAAATAATATCTATCCAGCATAATCGTGGCACATTACTATAAATATACCAGAAGAATTTCTACATGAAATTAGTGGTGGCAAGAAAGATCGAAATTTTTAGCTCTGAAAGCAGAGTTCCCAACTTTTATAATTTATTCACGAGCAATTTTAGCACCGCCTTCTTTTCGCACCAGAAATTTTGTAGATTATTTCTCTTTAATATATGACAACGATTAAATAAGAACAAAATATTTTTTTTCTAAATTTCCGGTATGAAAAAGAGGCGGGGCTAAAAATGCTCTTGAATAAATTATAAAAGAGGGGAATGCTGTCTGAGAGTGTCCTGAAAAAAGGGCGGAGAGTACGACCCCTGCCAAAACATAGTATATTTCGGAGTGTATACATTATATTTTAATATAAATTAAATACTTATTTTATCGAACAATACTAGTAAATTATATTTTTAACAGAACGCAGAAGTATGTAAATAAAGTTTTAAACTAATAAAACTTTTCATTTTATTTTTGTTATATATACAGATTTACAGAATAAACGATACATTTTAATCCAATTATGTCATATTTAATTAGGTAGGTTTTTAGTAAAGTTTAACACAAGTTTTGTTATTGAAATTTAATACTATTATACAAATATTTTGTCAAGTGAAAATAGATAATAAATTTATTTACATGATCAAAATATTGTACTTAATCAAAATATTGTAATTTCAAATCTTATGACACAAAATAAAGAAACTTTTATATGAAATAAGACCTCTTTTGATTGATATTTTTGCCATTTTCTCCATTGATATTTTCTATAATAATCATCCATGGACAGTTATTTAATGAATCTCTGAATTTATATAATTGCAAATTTTGCTCTAGGCAAAAATTAACATAATAGAAAATGCATATCATTAAAGCATTCTGCATGTCTTTTGTAAAGAAGAAAGATTTTTTTTAAGAAAATGAAATTATAAATTTCTTTAAAATTTAAATATTCATTTTTCGTTCTTTAACAAAAGACTGAAATTTTCGTAAGTGTTGTTTAATTCCGATTTAAGAAATTTGAAGTGGGTGAAGAATGAATAGTTCCTTTGTTCGGCTAATTTCAATTTCTTTTTGCAGGTTTCGCGAAGAATTTTTTTTCTTACTATTTAAGAAGGAATAAGAAGGGAAAATATTTAAATAATTAAAAGCATGTGAATTTATGTTACCAATTTTGTTTTGAATTTTACTATATGTTTAAATCAAGATAACATATTTAGAAGCCTAAAATGTAGTTTAAATAAATAAATAAATATATATATATATATCATGGTTCATACTTCCCGCCATTTTTTTCAGGATTTTTTTATTGTATAAGGCACTTCCTCTATTTTCCTGAACTCTGTTTTAATTAGGGATGACAAATTAATGTTTTTTTTTTTTTTTTTTTTTGTCACCAGTATTTTCCTACAAATATTTCTAACCTATACGATCACAAAAATAATTTTAAAATTATGATAAAAATTTCTGTATAAAAATATTGGCGGCAGAAATATCGGAACTCTTTCGAAACTCATCCAAGTTTAAAACAGAAATCCTCGTCATGTTTTTACAGTAATGTATCTTAAGTAAATAGGATAAAGACTATTAAATAAAAATAAATATAGCAGAAAAGAGACGGAAATTTTAAAACCCTCAAAGTGACCTGTAAATGGGACGGAGAGTAAGACCCCCTGTTATATGAAGAGGTGCCAGTGATTTCAGTTTGAAAAAGATATTATTCCATTTATACCGTAATTTTCTGCGTATAATCCGCAGGTCAGGTAAGTCAGTTCAACACCAGAATTTTTAATTAGCAAATGAGGTTCCATTTGTACGAGCTGTTTCTTCAAAATAATATAGATTTTTGTGTTAAACAAAATTTCTGGTGGAGGAATGGCATATTTTATCTGCGGATTATACGCAGAAAATTACGGTATTTAAGAATATATTACGAAAAAAAAATTGTATTTTACTTGACGTATTAACAAAACTTTAAATATTACTGAATATCATCAACAGACATTCCAAAATATTAATTTACTCTGGAGCACTGTTAGTACATGTCTTTTTTTTTTTTTTTTTTTTTTTTTTTCGAATCACTTCATTTGTTGTAAAACTTTTTCAATATGTAATTACGATTAAATGAATAAAATGCTGCCAGACTTTGCGACTTTTTTATTCATTTGCCACCAACAATTTTGAGAAGTGATATTTGATATATAATAAACTATTCTTCGTTTCGATTCGTCTTTTATGTATATCAAATATCATTTCTCAAAATTATTAGTTACTATTGAATAAAAAAGTCGCAAAGTCTGGCAACACTGGTTAAAGAAAAGAGGTATCAAAAAAGGGCGGGTACTAACAATGCTCTGGAATAAATTAAAAAGTTGGCCTGTTTATGTCAGCAATAATTATTTTTCTCGCGTTAATTTTTATAATTACACACTGTAGTTGTTTAGCAAAGGAAAATAATGAATGCACTGTCAGGCTACAATATTAGAAATAGAATTATATACAACAATATTCATTGAAATTGTTATATTGGTTTACTGTTTAAAAAATAACACTTAAAATGGTTTTAATTCTTTTTATATACATTTAACTTATTTGAACGAGCCATATTTACCTCTTAATATATTTATTAAAATTAAATATGAAAGAGCTGCCTTTCAAGAAAAGGCTTGGGGTTTAACTGACTATCTTTTAAACTGCGACATTTAAAAAGTAATGAAAGAAATTCGATAACAAGATCTGCTACTAGGAAAACAATTTGTACTATGACTTGCAATATATGTCTGAATGAACCTGTTCTGGTGAAAACAGCATTATTCCAACAGATATGTAGTTCTGGCACTACAAGGAAAATAGAAAAAAATTTCTTGCAGAATTTAGTTTAAAAAAAAAAAAAAAAGTGTTGAAATAGAAAGAGGCGAGTCTATGAAAATGCAACATGAAGATGTGACAGCGTACACATGGCAAGCAAGCGTGTTATTGACCTCTTTCTTCAAATTCTGTTCCGTGGAATGATGATACAGTGGTAAGAAAACAGGAAGAGGGAAAGAAAACTTTGAAATTTAATGTCTTAATTTTGTGACAGCGTATTGGAGGTGTGAATGTAAGTGATCAAAAATGTCAATATTGTGGTTTTGGTAGACCTTACAAAAGAAAAAAAAAAGAAAAGAAAGAAAGAAAAAGAAAAAGGAAAAGTAGTGGAAATTTATTTTACATTTCGTTCTGAATGCCGAGCCTGATTAAGGGGGAAGCACACATTATTTATACTTACACCGTTATTTTTTAACAAATACTTTCCTCATATAATAAACAGAAAATTCTCATTACAAATTATTTTAAAAGAATTTTGGCGTCTAATAACGGTGAGTAAATTGGATTGTTTTACACCGTTCATTTTTTATAAAAAATATTTCCTCGTCAAAGCGTGGAAATTCTATGACATGAACTAAAAAATAATTGTAAAAATATTCCGGTGAGAACGGAGATAATGTGTGCTTCCCCCCTTAATCAGGCTCTGTCTGAATGCGTGCATTATGAACTCATTTACCTTGGTATGATCTTACAATCCAGCTTCCTACTACAACTCATATTCAAAATATTAGAGTTATTGAGAAAAGTAATAAGAAAGAAATTATTTTCGATTAATTTATTTTTGATACTAAGTAAATGCAAATAAATTTCTTAAAAATTAAATCTGGAATGTTTAGATAAGATTTTAAAATTTGCAAAATATAAAATACAATAAATTAGGTATACAAAAATAAAAAAATAAAAAATAAATAAAAGTATAAATTAGGTATAAATAAAAGTATAAATTAGGTATCCTTTCCGAAACACATCAAAATATTAGAATAAAATTTACATTGGTTCAAAATATTAGAATATTTTATTTTACGCAAAAATATTAGCTTATGAATATGAAGTAAATGATAGTTAATATTTTGTAACATCCCCTTTAGCTTTAATAACAGCGTGCAATCGATCTTGCATACTATATACAAGGAGTTTACAAACATTTCTATCAATATTAGTCCAAATGGACTTTATATGTGCCACTAACTCAGTTTTACTTGAAGGAGGATTTTCTTGGAGTTTTTCTTCATTATATCAAATAAGATTTCGATGGGATTAATGTCTGGTGAGTTTGGGGGCCAAAGAAGTACCTTAATGTCGCGTTGGCGGAACCAATTCTTAGTTGACACCGAGATATGCGGTGACGCTAAATCTTGTTGAAAGATAAAATCATCTTTAAATAAATCTCCTGATGATGGAATTTTGTAATATTTCAAAATTTCTTGATATAGCTGAGAGTTAACCTATTCGTAGACGATGCACAACTTTCCAGGTCTTTTGCGCTCATGCAACCCCAAAACATGACACTACCAGCAAATTTTACCGAACGTTTAAGGTATTCTTTATCAAATGTTTCTTGCTTCATTCTTCAAACTCGAATACTTTGATTACCCTATGAAACACAAAACATACTTTCATCACTAAATAATATTTTTTCCATCTTCTTCGCTCCATAAAGGTCTTGATTTACTACAATTCAATCTTATACGCTTTTGTTTTGCTGTCATGAGAGGTTTCGTTTCCGGTAAACGAGATTCAAACTTAAAATTATGGAGACGTCTTAAAGTTGTCGATGAAGAAACTTCAACTCCTTCTTCTTTCCATTTTCGGTGCAAGAATCGCACGCTTTTAAAACGGTTTTTCTTAACTGTACGCCTCAGTTTCCTGTCATCTCTAGCAGATGTTTTTGGTTTTTGGCCGTCATTTCGACGATTATTTTGGAATTTTCTATTTTTTTAATGTTGTGTTAGTATTTTTCTAACGCTTGATTGCGAACAATGTAAATAATTCACTATATAACATTGAATTTTACCGTGCCGATACAAATCAACCCTACGAAGTTTAACAGATTCAGGAATATCACTCACACGACCTATTTTAAGACGAAAAAGCAAACAACCTGCAAAAAGAATACCGATTTTAAATAAAATCGTCTAAATTTAAAGAATGATGCCACCAGTTATAAATTGGTGATAATTATTATTATTATTATTATTTTCAAATAATCTTTTTAAACATGATATTAATTTTATGATAATAAATAAGTTTAATCAACAATAAGTTCTTAATAAAAATATCGTTTGCATATTTGCATTAAAAGACATTAAATTACCAAACGACATTTTCAATTTGTAAAAAAAAAAAAAAAAAAAAAAAAAAAAAAAAAGTATTATACTAAAATTTTGAATATGAGCTGTACAGCACATGGAAATAGACAGCTGTCTTTCAGGCGGAACTTCGTAATTCAGCTAATAGTAACATTTTCTTCTCGTAACCTTATAGAAGAGAACAGAAATTTTCCTAGAAGCACAAGCATCTCCTAAAGTGCTCATAAATCAAGGAATATCATAGCTGTCAATTTTTAATTTTTTTTTTTTTTTTAACAACTAGAAGTTTTTAGTAAAAATAATAATATATATATATTTACAAAGACATAGTGGTGATGAAAACTCGTACATGTTGGCATTTAAGAAATACATCAGGCGTTGCTAAAGTGTGTGTGTTTGCGCACAGAAAAAATGATAAGTTCCATCTCAGCTGTCCTACCAGACTTTGCGACATTTTTATTCAATAGTTACCAATATTTTTGAGAAATGATATTTTACATGCATTACAGGCGACTAATTGTCTCTTAAGTATATCGGATGTCACTTAAAATTATTGGTGACTGTTGAATAAAAAAATCGCAGAATCTGGAGACACTGCATTCCAGGAGTAGATACGTTTATATGTATATATATATATATATATATATATATATATATATCCCATTTTTTTTATAAAGCTATACATGTATCATTCAGTTGAAGACAACTGCTGCCTGTTTTCGATGGAATAATAAAGATATTGCTTTAAAAAATAATGGTATTAAAATAAAGTGACCGCGCTGAACCTTACCATCTCTAAGGCGTAAACCAGCATCTTATAACAGTAAAAAGCGTGACTTGCTATTGTGCTGTTTGGGGCGTTTTGATTATTTATTTATTTATTTATTTGGAAATACCACAACCAGTTCAAAATTAGGTAAATTACCAAGTTAATGTATCCTAAATAAAATAAAATAAAAATTAATTATGGGCCTATCTGTTAATGCTTATGATTACGGCACGTACATTTAAGAAATTGTAAGCGAGACACGTATTTTTAAAGTGTTTTTATACATATGCGCTCTTTCTATCGTCTTTACTCCTGCTGTAGTAATTCATTCTAGGCAATAATTATGTACAGTTGGGAAAAAAAAAAAAAAAAAAAAAAAAAAAAAACGCAGCACTCGACGTAACTTCGTTGCTAATAGATGTTGAAAAATGTAATAGGTATCATTCGACGGGGAATTGTGAGTAGTTTCAGAAAATGAACTGAAATTTTGAATTGGGGGTGGTCTATATATTAAAACGCTCACCAACTTTGATTTTTTTCAATGGTAGTGCCCCATTTTTATTTTATATTTGAATTCCTGGGATCGCGACAACGCGAAAAATTATATCGGTTGTATATTTTACTTATTTTTTCACAGAGTTATAAGCGTTCAAAGTTTGAAGGTGCTAATGTTAAATTCATATTTCAAACTTTTATTAATATCTTCACAAAATATAACTTGATCGATATAATTCTTTTTTTACGACATACAGTGAAGAAACCCAGACATAATCCATCATTACTTTTGATTCTGAAAAATATTTTTAACTTTGAAAAATATTAATAAATTTATATTCATAAAAATTAGGAATTATGAACTATATTAATTTTTACATAAAATGAATCCTAATGCTGAAAAATATGGGTGTGCAAATTTGCAGCTCATTCCAGTTATTAGTTTTCGAGATATAAATAAATCTTTCTTTTGGAGTGGTTTAGGGGGCTGTCTCTTATAAAGTTTTGGATGAGATAACGAATCAAATCTTTAAAAGTAACAAGGAAAATTAAAGAAAATATGTTTATTTTTTATTTACGGGTCAAATTATATAGCAACAACGTCAAACGCAAAGAAATAAAATAAAAATGATGATTTTTAGACATTAGCGTTAGCATCAAGAATTCCTGTTTTCTAAAGAAGACAAACCCCGCCTTCATCGTTCTTCAAAACAAAACAATACAGAAAAGAAAAGTAAATGTGTCATTGAGTATTCGTGTTAAACCCCTTATTTTATGTTGACAAAAATATGCACAAGTGGTATTTTCTTCATCGATTACTGGTGAAAAATTTTGAATCTTTTAAACGAACACTAGAAGAAAAATAAAATAACAAAATAGGCGTGGTTTACTGTTTTAAATAGAAAAATTGGTAAATGTAAAAAACTGTAAAACTAAAAAAAAAAAAAAAAAAAAAAAACGAATGAAATTAGAATGCAAGAGAGACTTGTAAAATCGTTTCTTAAGTTAAGGCTTAAGCCTTTGCTTCATATATTGCTTTATTTTTATTTATTTATTTACTTATTTTGTAGGGGGGAGGATTATTATTTTAAGGAAACTTTAGTCTTTAAAATTTTATTTATATAATTTAACTTCATATATTTTAAAAAATATAATTAAACTTTTATAAATATATTTTAACACTTTTTGTGACCGCAGAATTTTGCCTTTTTGACAGTAAGATCCGCCTACGGTGTTATTCTCTCAAAATAAAATATTTCAGATCAAATTTTCTGTATTCACAATTATATTACAAATGGGTATACATTATAATTTTATTCTTTCTAATCAATATATTTCTATCCATAGTATATATTAATGCAAAAATATGAACACTGGGTACACACTTAAGAAATAAGTAACACACAAATTACGAAAGAAATGCCCACTAAGAGAGTTAAAGATTTTCAAATGGCGTGAATTTACGTCAGCAGTAGCGAAAGGGTTAATTAAGAAATTATATTTTCATAGAATTTATAAAACGAATCGTACAGTTCCAAAGAGTTCAACTGACCCAAAACTGGTAAGTGCGATTAAAATTGTTTAATATTTACTTCATAAAACCTTACAATAATTTATATAATTTATATATTAAAATATGAAATGAAATAACATATCTATATTATTTCATTCCATATTTTATTTTACACCTACGAAAGAAAATTCAAGCTTTTTTGGTGATCACTACAGCCATAATAGACACTTTTATTTGAATAATATTGCACTTTTTTCAAAGGATACAGTCTGGACAAATCGCAAGTGTAATGTATTTAAATAGACCTAAAATTATTTAAATAAGTACTGAAGTATATACAAATCTAAGAAACTGAACTCAGGATAATTAAAAATCTGGAAAAAATAATCTTGTTATTAATTTTTATATATATATTTTTTTTTTTTCTGAAAGATTTCCTGTGCAAAACTTTAAAATTTTAACTGTTTCTTATAGGATCTTAATTTTATTTTTCTACATTTACAGATAACCCCCTAACACATTTTTGATTATAACTCTATAAATACTAAAGTTAAAGTATGCAAACAGTATACTTTTCCGCACTGCCAGACTCTCAGAAATTCAAATATGGAGTCAAAATTGGATGTTACTATTGAAAAAATCAAAGTCGGCGCTCATTTCAATATGTAGATAACCCCTAATTGAAAATTCGACAGCATTTTCAAAAATTTCATTTAATTTCTTGTTGAATGGTATCTATTAAATTTTTCTGCGTCAATTAATAATGAAATTACAGCGAATGCTGCGATTTTTTTTCCCCGACTGTACATAAATTTATATCTTGTTCATTAGGTATATCGTAATTCAATATTTATTTGTATGATAATACTACTTTATGCATTCATTTCTATCTTGATTATATCATAGCCTCCTAAACTAGATGCCTGTTGCGTGGCTCGTAAACTTGGGACCAATTTAAGCGATAAACAACGCCCGCCACAAAGTACAGAGTGTGTGACTTTTTTATTCAACTTTAACCAATAATTTTAAGGAGTGGTATATGATATATATAATTGACGTTTCTTCGATTCTATTCGACTTTTATCTACTTATATTAAATTCCATTTTTAAAAATTTTTGGTGGCTGTTGAATAAAAAAGTCGCGAAATCTGTACCAGGTGGCGCTGTCTACCGTTTGAACTGTTGCCAAGTTTCTGAGTCACGCGACAGGCAGGAGGCTATGATTATATTATCATAGCTGCCAAAATTGCTATTTATTAAATCTGATTTATCACCAGTATTTTTTAAAAAGAATCTGTCATATATAATTTCGATGAAAAAGTAAAATTAATTAAACTGAAAACATTTATTAAAACTTTCCGGCATAATGTTTCCGTTGAAAATAACGGAGACTTGACACCTATGTATTATAGACGTATTCGCCGACGCCCTAATTAATATTCCGTAGTATCGTTAGCCACGCCTTTTATTTCACACCAATATTTTTTTAGAGTATTAATCTTCTTATTTAATCGTAAATGAATTTGGAGAATATTACTCTTAAATTTTTCTGTTGTGAAGAAAAAGGTGGGGTTAACGATATTACGGATCATTAATTAGGATGTTTGCAAGTATGTATAGACAGAGCTACCATCATCCTAATAAATATTCTGTAGTATTGTTAGTACACGCCTTTTTTAGAGTATTTTTCTTCTTATTTAATCGTAGTTAGATTTTAAGTGATTTAATCTAAAGTTTTGTAGAAAAAGGGGCGGGTGTTAACAGTACTGCGGAATATTAATTAAGATGTTGGCAACTATGATTATAGATATCGCAGGGATGGAACACGGGCGCAGAATTCATACCACTATGGATGTAAGAAAATTTTCTACCTCTTAAATCAACGATATTATAGGTATAGAAATTTCTTAAACAGATTCCGGTATGAATTCTGCGCCCGTGTTCCATCCCTGATATCGGTACAGAAGTTACTGTAATTTTAAATCGGTGGAGCTGTTGCGAGGCCTGCTAAAATATAATGCGGATATTTCTATAAAAAATCATTGCTGTTTAAGAAATACAGAGTGTTGGAAGTTCTGGATTAATAGCTAGAAGTTCTTACCAATCGATTGACATCAGCTGCATATTTATATGATAATTTGCGGTAAAATTAGTTGGAGTTGAAGAGTGACTTTTTTTTTTTTTTTTTTTTGTTAATCTGGCTGTGAATACTTGCCAACATCTTGACATTTTAAATCAGATTTGTTACCAATATTATTTAATGGAAATACATACTGTTAATTTTCTCCAATTAAAGTGAAAATTATTGTAGAATATTTCTGGTATGAAGTCTTCAGTCTAAATCGGGAGATTTGGTGACTATGCATGTATTAAATACATTATTGCATGAAATTTATGTTAAAATAATTAATTTAAATTTAAAATTTAAAATTTGCCTATAAATGTCCAGACAATCCGTAAATACTATAAAGCATATTTTAGAACATGTAAACAATTTTTTATGTAACTATAAAATTAAAAATTGTAGAATACATGTAAAAGTAAAACATATCTTAAGTAGATTATTTCACAATCACTACTCAACACTAAATCTGCGAAGTAGTCACTTTAAAGGCAGAAAATGTAATGCTTAATACATTAAAATATTCTACCAGCTAGACTATGTGCTGAGATTGTAAACATAGTTTAAGTTAAATTAATAGCACTATATAATAATTATATGTACTAAATATATAGATGCAGGGATTTTAATTTAAAATATTAATAAACAACTAAGATTTCAGTTATGTAAATAAATGCTTCATCTGTCTGTGGATATTGGAAATTTTATTTTAGGATAAATAGTTAGAATATTTACTAACTAAATAATTTTAAAATTCAGAATACATGTAAAAAAATATAAAAAGTAAAATAAAATAAAAATTACTTGCATTCGAGCTATTTATACATGAATGCAAAACCAAGAATTATCTTAAAGCTATCTTATACTAAATAACATTAAAAAAATAATTATCTTAAAATAAATAACTTTAATGCCTTTAGAAATGCTACTAATTTGATTAAATTCTCAAATAATAAACAGCTTTAGAGTTACACTAATATATAAAAATGCTTTATGAGCTATTATCTATAACAAGTAGATATTTAAAAAAGAAAAGAAAAAGAAAGAAAGGAAAGAAACAATGCTGGATATATAAGCGAACAAATTATATGTCATACATTTGCATTAGGAAATAGAGGATTATTACACGTAGATCGGCCCCAGCCGCTTATTCATAAGATAACTTACCACAAAATTAGTTGCGGGTGGCTTTTTTTCTTCTGACAATATGATTTTATTATAAGTGTTACTGTGCAATGGTAATAGTCACACATCGAAACGAAATTTCTGCTTTTTTTTTTTTTTTTCAACAATTATTTGCTAATAATCAGCCCTTCCAAGGCCCTCGTGGTTCTGCTCACAGTTGCCAACTTAGCAACTTTTGGCTACCAGAAAACTGTAATAGTAATATTTATTTTATTTAATGGGCGAACTGTAAAGGTTTTCACTGATTAAATAAAAAATATATATATATATATATATATATATATATATTCAAATTTTCTTGTAGCCAAATGGTGCTAACTTGGAAACTATGGTTCTGCTTTCAAGGCTAGAAGACGAGATCTGCTGATATGTCTATCCCATGTCGCACACGTTGGCTCAACTGTTCGGAATTTTCCATGGTTTTCACCAGAACTGACGTGAATATTGGCTTGGACCCCATAGAAGGATGCCCACTGACGGCATTAAACCCTGGCCTGGACGCTCGTGTACTCGATTGGTCTTAACTCCTACGCCAACACGATTACATGTATAAGTGTCGATATACTTAACTTAAAATTGTCTCTATATATATCGTTGTGAAAATTATACGAAAATATTAAAAAAATTAATCTGTAGAAAAAATATACAAATGCAATATACATAAATAAATATTAGACAAAGTTATTTCCAATATCAGGATTATTTAATTTTCTTTGTTGCGTAAAATGTTAGGTTCGTTTATCTTAATATAAATAAAAGTCATTGTATGCGATAAGTATGTATGTATGTCTTACATCTCCTCCCAAACCACTGGGCCGATTTAAACCAAACGTAACAAGATGCTGCTTTTGACCATAACTCAAATACAGTGGGTGTTTCAAATTTTTATCACATGCGCAATGAGAGGGAGTCGGGAAAAACTCTTTTAAAAATTATATTTTTGCATGATTTCTTCAGTATTATTTTAGCTAGAAATTTCATATTTGATATGTAGATTAGTTTTAAAGTATATATTCTCCCTAAGTAGAGGTTTATAGAAATTCGAAATTAAAAAGGGGTAAAATGTACGCTTTTGTCAAAATTTCATTCCTGCGATTTAAATATTTCACTCTGAATACGACAAAATGATTTAGGATTTAATATAATTAAAAATCTATGTATAATATATTAGAATAATGTCTTTTTTATAAAACATCCTAAAGGAAGTACTATTGTCTTTCAAAATTATATAATTTTTTACACATTCTTCGACAGAAAAAAATGATTTCAATAGAGAAAACTTTACAATTTACTGTGATTGTGTGGGGCTTTTATTTACTAGCGATAAATTAAATTGTAATAAATAGTAACTAGCTGGAACCCGTCGAATTCGACGATCACTTTATTGACCGTAATGTTTCAAAAACAGTCATATCATTATTCAAACATATTTCATGTTAAAACATCTAATATAATTTACGACATTTCACTTAAAAAAAGAAAATCGGAAAAATGCTTATAAATAGAAATACTGTATATGACATCACTTTCTACAAAGTACTGTCAATGTGACATCAAACAGACTTCAAATAAACAGATGCTATCTTTTATTTTCTATTTCGTTTAATACTAAGACTATATGTTAGCTGACCCGTCCGACGTTGCCCGGGCCCATGATACCTTAAATGAACCTTAAATTTGTATTATTTTATATCTTTAACTCGATTTTGTTTGAATTTCTGTTTTAAAATGAAAACATCACGAAAAAAATAATCATCTGTAAAAAAAAAAAAAAAAAAAAAAAAAAAAAAAAAAAAAAATACCTTAAACAGAACGGAGCTCGGTTTCGTGAACCAGTGCCTGCGGCACGTATATGCAAGCCGCTAATACCATGAAAAAATTATCAAAAATTAACCTTGAACCAAACGAACCTCTGACTCGTGTTACCGCTGCCTGTGGCTGCGGCACCGTATAGCAGGTATGCTACGCAGGTGCTGCAAAATCTACTTTTCTCCACCAGGGAGCGCAGTATGCTGTATACGAACATCACCAATCGCCTTGTATTTACAAGACCTTTCAAATAAGGTGCCACATAGTGGTGTCAACTGCAAAATCCTTTAGTTGCTCTTTCCACCACCAGGGGGCACAGTGTGTTCTATAGGAACATCACCAACGGTCAAGAAATACCAAGGCCTTTAAAATAAGGTGCAACATGATAGGGCCCACTACAAAATCACTTAGTTCCACTTTTCACCACCAGGGGGCGCCCTATATTATAAACAAACATCCCTAATCAACATGAAATTTCAAGACCTTTATCAACAACCGCCTTGAATTTCCAAGACCTTTTAAATAAGGTGTCACATGGTGGTGTCAGCTGCAAAATCCTTTAGTTGCACTTTCCACCGCCAAGGGGTGCAGTGTGTTCTGTACGAACATCACCAACGGTCAGGAAATACCAAGACCTTTAAAATAAGATGTAACATGATAGGGTCTGCAGCAAAATCACCTAGTTCCATTTTCCACCACCAGGGGTCGCACTATATTGTATGCAACAGAAAGTGATTTTTTAGTATTCGACTCTAGTCCCCATATGTACACTTTCTTCACCGTGAAGTAATTTGAAGCTTAGTTAAGCTCGTAAACGTGTTTTTAACCCGTTTCCCAAACAGGTGGGAAACGGTTTCCCACCCGTTTCCCCCCCTCCGGGGGGGAACCGTTCGACTTTTTTTTATTTTTCTCTTCTCATAGCACATCTACAGACCAAGACCTTTTTTTAGACACCTCAACCAAATTTTTACACCAAGTAGTTCTCTTAATATGGTGGAGACAGACAAAAACATGTTTCAAATTAATATATAGATCTTCAGTCCAAAGTATAATACAACTAGCAGTTCTACCCGTTTTTCGCACGGTGGGAAAAAAAAAGAGAAATTAATGAAATTAATGAAATTAATGCAGTGTTAATTAATTTAACCTGTTGACCAGAGGTTGTCCATTCAGTTTTTTGATAAACACCAAGCTTTGTTCAAATCTATTGAACAAATCTACTGGAAATCCCGGTGATTTTCCATGTTTGAAGAACGGGGTGAAATTTAAGAAAACTCCTTCTTATCGCCTTAAGTGTGAAATTTCGGATGATTCTTATACTTTGCCTTAATTAGGACAAAGAGGGGACAGTTTTCTAAATTTTACTTTTCTATAGGAAACCATTGCGATTTTTCCCGTGCGAAGAACGGGTAGAAATGCTAGATACCCCTTCTTTTACACCTTTAACTGTTAACTATATTAAGATTTTAATATTTTAATTTAATTAACGCCTAAGAAGAAACATTTTCCAAAATTTGAGACTTTTATTGGAAACCGCTGCAATTTTCTACGTGCAAAAAAAACAAAAACAGGTAGATGTGTTAGACGCTCCTTTTTGCTTCCTTAAGAACTAAATTTAATTCTTAACTTTTACATTAATTAGGGCGAAGGGCTTAGGGCATTTTCAGGGATGGAACACGGGCGCAGAATTCATACCACTATGAATGTAAGAAAATTTTCTACCTCTTAAATCAACGATATTATAGGTATAGAAAATTCTTAAACAGATTCCGGTATCAATTCTGCGCCCGTGTTCCATCCCTGCATTTTGCTAAACTTCAAGCTTCTAATGGAAACACTGCAGAGATACAGCGGAAAGATAAAAAAAATCTTCGACTTCCCCTTTCAACCCCATAAGTTTTAAATTTCGTTAAATCCGTTTATTGTGAGGCCCTACGTCAGGGAGGAAAAAAAAAACTGTCCAGACCCCAGACAACACAAAATAATCCTCAGGATGTCCGAGAATGAACTTTTTCGGATTTTCCGATTGTCTTCGGGATATCCAAATCTTATCCACAGACATCCTCTGTTCATCCTCAAGATGATAAAATGTCCGCACAATCTGTATCCGAGGGATGTTCAAAATACGTCCCAGGAGGCCCAAATTTGACTGATACAAGGACATTTAGGACTATTTAAAAAAACTTTAGGCATCCTGAGGACATTCTAGGGATTACATTTTGAAATCTGTTGAGGATCATCATAGGATGTTCCCTAAACAGTGATATTTCACCTGTAACGGTTAGACGTCCCCATGCAATTCCACACCCCCGGCCAACGTTGCTAAACTTAGGGACTTTAATGTCCACCGCAAAATGTCATCTGTAACAGTTGACTATTTGCTTCGAAGGTTATTCGCCCATTATTTATATCAAATCATACTTCTGAAAATATTGGTGATAATTGATTAAAAGAGAACTTTAATTTTATCATTGAAAAATTTGTATTTTTTAGAATAATTTGTTTTATTTGTTATAAATATATATAAATGTTGTAAAATTGTGACTTTAAAATATCTTGAATTTCTGGAGTCCGTCCTGGGAGGGTTACCTAGACTCCTTTATGGAGCGAGTGGGCCAAAATATCTTCATTTATCCTTGCTTCATTCTAGGTGTTGGTTTTGGGGATAAGGTCAATTGACTGTTCTTGGGTCCTAGGCCAGAGGGAGAGTACTTTCCGTGGAGGACTTTCTAAGGGGTCTTTTCTGAAATTTAAAGTTGAGTTTGAGCGAAATGTGTTCTTTTTAAAATTTTATTTATTTATTTGAAAACTAGAATGAAGCAAAGATAAATGAAATATATATATATATATTTATAACAAATAAAACAAATTATTCTAAAAAATACAAATTTTTCAATGATAAAATTAAAGTACTCTTTTAATCAACTAACACCAATATTTTCAGAAGTATGGTTTGATATAAATAATGGGCGAATAACCTTCGAAGCAAATAGTCAACTGTTACAGATAACATTTTGCGGTGGCCATTATAGTCCCTAAGTTTAGCAACGTTGGCCGGGGGTGTGGAATTGTATGGGGACGTCTAACCGTTACAGGTGAAATATCACTGTTTAGGGAGCATCCTATGATGATCCTCAACAGATTTCAGAATGTAATCCCTAGAATGTCCTCAGGATGCCTAAAGTTTTATAAAAGAGTCCTAAATGTCCTTGTATCAGTCAAATTTGGGCGTCCTGGGACGTATTTTGAACATCCCTCGGATACAGATTGTGCGGACATTTTATCATCTTGAGGATGAACAGAGGATGTCTGTGGATAAGATTTGGATATCCCGAAGACAATCGGAAAATCCGAAAAAGTTCATTCTCGGACATCCTGAGGATTATTTTGTGTTGTCTGGGCTGTTTAGGGAACATCCTATGATGATCCTTAACAGATTTCAGAATGTAATCCCTAGAATGTCCTCAGGATGCCTAAAGTTTTTTAAAATAGTCCTAAATGTCCTTGTATCAGTCAAATTTGGGCTTCCTGGGACGTATTTTGAACATCCCTCGGATACAGATTGTGCGGACATTTTATCATCTTGAGGATGAACAGAGGATGTCTGTGGATAAGATTTGGATATCCCGAAGACAATCGGAAAATCCGAAAAAGTTCATTCTCGGACATCCTGAGGATTATTTTGTGTTGTCTGGAACGGTATGTTTTTAGTTTTGGTAATTTGGTCTCGACGTTGATAGATGAATGAGTGAATCAGTGATATTTTGCCATTTTATATAGAGATATGAGAAGGCTATTCCACGTTATAGATAAATATTTTATTCGTCTGAATAACAAATACAAGTTTACAAATACTTTTCTTAGAACTACCATTTATTTATTTATTTATTATTATTATTATTATTATTATTATTTTAAGAGTGTTACTATTCGAGTGTTATGTTTTAAAAATTATTTATTTTTGAAATAATTAATTTTTAACAAACAAAAACTGTTCAAATTTATCACACTTATTAATAAATATAGAAAAAAAAATAAACTTGACATATAGAGTTCAGGAAAGCGGTCAAATACAGCTAGCTGAATTTAAAAAAAATTAAAATTAAAAAATAATAATAATTTATTTAAAAAATATATAAATTTTAATTAAAAAAAAATAAATAAAATAAAACAAAAATAAAGTTACTATATTACATAGCATTTGAATAACAATAATCTAACATGAAAAACAATATAGAAATGTATAAATTTTGCGACGTTATATTTTATCACATGAACAAAATATAAAAATTTTAATCGAAATGTGCGAAGTGTTCTTCAAACATTTTGATTTAAATATAAAAATATTGTTCATAGCTTCTGGGAATTTTTCGATGCTTCTTCCCCCCCAAAAATATGTTGTATTTTCGTGTGATTCAATTGGCTTTATACCAAATAAAGTTTCGTAACCGAAAAATATTTTTAGTTTTGAATAATACTCTATTCGGAAGAACTTCTTTATTATAAAAACTGCTCTTCATATCTTAAAGGAAAATAAGACGATATACAATAAATATTTAAACAGAAATTAAATTCTTTAAAGTAAAATTTCTATTGCGGCATTCTATTCAACATTCAATTATAGATTGAATTCTTGTCTTTCTTTACAATTTTAAAGGATTCTTTGTGTTTGCATTTGTATTTCTCATGACATATTGAGGCCTCAGACTTTTTTCCATAAAAGATTTATTCATTGGGTTAGAGTTTCTGAATCAAAAAATAGAAAAGTATTCTTCCGTCTATTTTTAAAAATGATTTTTCTGCGTATAACTTAGCTTTCAAGAAATGATTTATTTTATTTTATCATAAATAATAAGGGATTAATTTTTAATAAAGAAGCACCACAAAACTGGCGTTGTAAAAATTATTACTTACAAACTTTGAATAAACACCATAAAATGCAATAAACTCGCAACAATTGTTTCGGGTCGAAAAAACACACGACCCTTCATCAGGCGAATAAAGTAAGCACGGGTGCTGCAGTCAAAGCGGCAACGCACCAGCACTCGTGCTTACTTTATTCGCCTGATGAAGGGTCGTGTGTTTTTTCGACCCGAAACAACACTTTCTGAGCCAACTTTAGCGCCGAGTTTTCCTCGGCGAAAGCACCGTACAGGTTATAACATATGGGTGAAAAGTTGGATGAAAGCAGTCTGTAATTTGACGCTTATCAGTTTTCTTGGCACGAATAAAATACGGAATGATTAGTGTTAAAATTTTCTTTCATTTGTGTAAAATACCGCATAATTATTTCTATTTTAATCTTTGTTACAAGTATTGTCATAACACCATACGAAAATAAAAACGATTAATCCATTCCTTCTCGCTCCCGTGATATTCACTGACAATGTCCACGCCCCACGTGCATTTTTCCTTTAATATTTTAGGGTACATGAAAGCACCAGCCAGTACCAAACTATATATAATGTATTTGAAAATATGTACAGAATAAATTTATATATTATTCATATTTTTTTTTCAATCTATTTTTTTTTTTTTTAATTAGACAAAATTGTGGGCTTTATGGGCGTGTCTTTGAAAAAATTGCGACCGTTAAGGGGTTAATTCAAAATTCTTAACACTTAACGGTAAAATAAATGTGCTTTACGATAATATTTCTTGTTCAAATCTCCACTTCAACCCTTTCACTCGCAGTGTTCCCGCTGATGGAGCACCTAATTTTAATTCTCAAGTGCGAAAACTCATCCCGGAAATTTTTTAGCAAAAATTTACATTTATAACATAGCAGAAAAGGCCCCCTTTTTTTAACCTGAAAATTTAAAATTTCTTTTATTTTAATTTTGTTCGTAAATTCCGGTGGCAGTAAGTAAGATCCAGTGTTCGTAAATTCCGGTGGTAATTTAAATGCTCCGAATTACCCTGCGCCGCAAAGGGTTAAGCGATTCCCGTGTTCCGCCATCTTGGAAATATGACGTATCAAAATAGCGCATCCTGATTGGATTAGTCTGTGAAAGAAAAAATTGTGTGTAGTTACAATTTTATCAAGACAGCTCTGAAAAAGTTGGGCAATTTTTTTTTAATTAGACAAAATTGTGGGCTTTATGGGCGTGTCTTTGAAAAAATTGCGACCGTTAAGGGGTTAATTCAAAATTCTTAACACTTAACGGTAAAATAAATGTGCTTTACGATAATATTTCTTGTTCAAATCTCCACTTCAACCCTTTCACTCGCAGTGTTCCCGCTGATGGAGCACCTAATTTTAATTCTCAAGTGCGAAAACTCATCCCGGAAATTTTTTAGCAAAAATTTACATTTATAACATAGCAGAAAAGGCCCCCTTTTTTTAACCTGAAAATTTAAAATTTCTTTTATTTTAATTTTGTTCGTAAATTCCGGTGGCAGTAAGTAAGATCCAGTGTTCGTAAATTCCGGTGGTAATTTAAATGCTCCGAATTACCCTGCGCCGCAAAGGGTTAAGCGATTCCCGTGTTCCGCCATCTTGGAAATATGACGTATCAAAATAGCGCATCCTGATTGGATGAGTCTGTGAAAGAAAAAATTGTGTGTAGTTACAATTTTATCAAGACAGCTCTGAAAAAGTTGGGCAATTTCGGTGTGCGCAATCACACTGGAAGTAGAGACAATTTTTTTCCGAAAAATCGGCGCTGATCAGTGGTTGGCTCTAAAACTGCCTCTAAAGTTGTCGTGTCTGATACGCGCTTAAAAGTGCTTAAAATAAAATGTTAGAATGCCTGAATTGGCAATGTGTAAACTGAGTTCTTCGATAGCACTGTTTTCATAGAAAATAGATTCCTAATAATTTCCTGTATTAATACCATAATAAAGTTTAAAAGTATTCTTAAAAAATAGTTGTGTAAATGTACCCCGAACCTTATACGGTAGTCTATTATGCATCATCAATACGCGTTTTCAGATGTGAGATTTAGCTCTTAAGGGCAGTGCAGTGTTGCCAGGTTGGGGACTTTTTTTATTCAAATCTCACCAAGAATTTTGAGAAGTGATATCTGATATACGTAATAGACGATAGTACGATAGAGATACGTAGTACGTAATAGACGATTAATCTTCGAAATGATTAGGCAACCGTTACAATTAAAATTTGCTGCTGGAAATAGAATAAAAACGTCCCCAATCGGCCAACACTCGGGCGGTGAGATACATTTTAAACCACTAAATTTTAATTCCCAAAATGCAAGATTCCATCCCAGAATTTGTTATTAAAATTTTACGTTTTTAACTTGGCCACAAAAATTCATTTATTTCTTTTCTTCTAACCTTGTTCTAAATTTCTGATAACTCTTGGTTTTGAATGAGAAGAAATGCATTGCACTTAAAAGGGTTGAAACACAAAAGAAAATCTCATAAAAAACAATGCTATTGTAAAAGTGTCCCCTCCCAGCAAAAACTCTTATCTTTCTTACGCAGCCAAAAGAAGGATTAATATCAAATTTCGCTGCCACTATTGATTCCAGGGAACTCAATGCCTTGCTTAATGAAGATCAGCCAATAACTCTGCATGTATCTTTCTAATAAATTCTAATCTATTTCAAAATTTCTTGTTATCTGTGTAAATATTATTTTAATGCGTAAATAATATTTTAATCTTTACTAACTATGTTTTTATTAATTAAAACTTCTACATAGAGGGGCGCATCCCACCGTAAAAATACTTTAAATTATAACTTTATAATGCAGCCAAAAAACTAACACGGATAACACGGAATGTTGAAAGAGATAAGGATTTATTAGAAAGATACATGCAGAGTTATTGGTAGATCTTCATTAAGCAAGGCATTGAGTTCGCGGGAACCAATAACGGCTGCGAAGTTTGATATCAATCCTTTTTTTTTTTTTTTTTTTTTTTTTTTTTTTTTGGCTGCTTAAGAAAAGAAAGAGTTTTTGCTGGGTGGGGTGACTTTTACAATAGTATTGTTTTTTATGATATATTACTTCTTTTCGCAGGATATGTATGTGCTTTTATAAATATAATACGTATGCATAATGGGTATATTTGTGTAATAGATCAATAAAATTCGCGTGTGTTATGCATAGATGTAAATATATTATTACAAATTTGCAAATAATACTTATTATTTTTATATAATTGCATTCTAAGAGGTTTAGTCAGATTATAATATGACAATTTTCTGCATTTCTACCCAAGTTAAAATTCATGCTAGTACCAGCAACAAAAATATGCTAGTTATTGCTATGTATTGCTATGTCTGCTAGATTTTCATGCTATTATATGCTTTATAATGCTAGCCAGCATCGAATGCTATGTTAGCTAGCTAACACGGCAAAAGCATGACAGGCTATGTACAAGCATTGTATGCTTATTTGTTGTTTAAGCTTCTTCCAAAGCATGGAGATGTATGTACCTTAATAAGCTATTATATGCTTTTTCATGCTTGTCAGCATAACATGCTATGTAGGTAGCTTAGGTAGAAATAGCATGGCATGCTATATCCCAGTAAGAAGTGCTAACTTGCTGCTCAAGCTTCTTTCAATCATGGCAAGGTATGTACCTTAATAAGCTATTATATGCTTTTTAATGCTTGCCAGCATAACATGCTATGTAGGTAGCTTAGGAAAAAAATAGCATGACATGCTATATCCCAGTAAGAAGAGCTAACTTGCTGCACAAGCTTCTTCCAATCTTGACAAGGTATGTACCTTAATAAGCTATTATATGCTTTTTCATGCTTGCCAGCATAACATGCTATGTAGGTAGCTTAGGTAGAAATAGCATGACATGCTATATTCCAGTAAGAAGTGCTAACTTGCTGCACAAGCTTCTTCCAATCATGACAAGGTATGTACCTTAATAAGCTATTATATGCTTTTTCATGCTTGCCAGCATAACATGCTATGTAGGTAGCTTAGGTAGAAATAGCATGACATGCTATATCCCAGTAAGAAGTGCTAACTTGCTGCACAAGCTACTTCCAATCATGGCAAGGTATGTACCTTAATAAGCTATTATATGCTTGCAAGCATAATATGCTGTGTAGGCAGCTTAGGCAGAAATAGCATGGCATGCTATATCCCAGTAAGAAATACTAACTTGCTGCACAAGCTTCTTCCAATCATGGCAAGGTATGTACCTTAACAAGCTATTATATACTTTTTTATGCTTGCCAGCATAATGTGCTATGTAGGCAGCTTAAGTAGAAATAGCATGGTATGCTATATCCCAGTGAGAAATGCTAACTTGCTACACAAGCTTCTTTCAATCATGGTAAGGTATATACCTCAATAAGCTATTACATACTTTTTTTGCTTGCTAGCGTAATATGCTATGTAGGCAGCTTAAGTAGAAATAGCATGGCATGCTATATGCCAGTAAGAAGTGCTAATTTGCTGCACAAGCTTCTTCCAATCATGGGGAGAAAGGTACCACAGTGAACAATTGTGTGCTTGTAAATGCTTGCTAGCATAATATGCCATGTAAGCAGCTTATGTAGAAACAACATGATGTGGTGCTATGTGCCAGTAAGATGTGCTAATTTGCTTCACAAGCTTCTTCCAATCATGGCAAGTTAGGTACCACAATGAACAATTTTGTGCTTGTTAATGCTTGCCAGTATCAAATGCAATGTACCAAAGTTAAGCAGGAAGATGTATTAATTTGTTTTGTATGATTGGAACAACCCCTGTAGCGTAGATATATTGCCCAACCATACTAAAAATTATCCATAGAGATCAATACAAAAATCTTTCAATATCAATAGAATTCTATTGGTATGAATTTATTTCTATGGATGTCCCTACCGCTATCAATAAAAGCTATTGACATCTGTAACCTATTGATTATATCCTCAACTTATATGAGTAGATCTTTACAGACATTATTAAAAATTTGATCAGTAGGCTGTCGATATCAATAGAGTTTTATTGATATGAATTGATTTCTATTGATTTTCCTACCTGTATTAATAGAAGCTATGGACATCTGTAACCTATTAATTATATCCTCAATCGATATCAATAAATCTTTACAGACATCAGTAGAAATTCAATCGGTAGGCTATTGATCCCAATTAGTATCTGTAGAAAAAATGATATCTGCAAATTTTGCTCATTTTTTTCCAAGTCTCGGAAAAAAAAAAAAAAATGTTTAAAAATCTGTATCTTCCGTTTCAAAGCATGTTTTAAACGCAATGAAGTATTCCTCCAAAAAACATTATTTTTCATGCTCCCTCAGGGATCCCCCTTGGGGATGGGGTGGGGGCGGGGAAATCACGTTCAGTATTACAAAATTTATATCTGCGAAGTTTTGATCGAAATTTTAAAATATTATACTTTTTTCATTGACATTTTAATATAAGAAACTGATTTAAAAAATTTCAAGATTCAAAGAAAATTAGTTTTGAGGCATATGCAATAGGTTTGCAAAATTGATTACTTTTTATCAAGTCCCAGAAAAAGAAAATGGTTCAGATATTTAAAAATATGTATCTTCCGTTTCAATGCATACAAAATGTCATGCTAAACATCTTTTTAGAGGTTGTGAAGTATTCCTCCAAAGAACATATTTCTTTCATTCCCCCCCCTCCTCCAGACGGTATTCCCTATCATCAATTGGAGGGGGAAATGACGCTAGTAACTCAAAATTTACAGTTGGCAGAAAAATTATTGAAGCACAAACTTAGATTTCTCATATATATATAGTTTGGTTGCTAATTTTTATCATCGCTTACAGCATAAAAGGAGTGTAAGCCTAGAATCATGACGCGACAAATATTGAACTCGAATATATTACTCGAAAAAAATCTATAACCTTGTTTTAAATTATTACAGATCCATGGTTCAACCATTTGTTTAAAAGGATATTGACTAGTTCTTTTGAAAGATATTCAGACTGAATATTTATACCAAATGGGGGCTACTTCCTCCCAGGGGATGTTCTAACGTGCACATACTTTTTCCTCATAGTTTACAGCTACAGTTATCAGTAATTCCTATCAATTTCACAATCACTTCGAAAAAATAATTCTCATTACGTACATATTTATGCGAAATTTTGTCTTATACAGCCTAGCACACAGTCACACATTTTCTAAAAATGGTCAAATCGTATTAAGGATGGATGGTTGTGTTTTACATCGCACTAGTGCTGCGCAGATAGCCAATTGGTGACGGTCTGGGACGCACCCCTAGAGGTGGTCGGGAGATATGCCATCACAATTTTGATCCTCCACGGAAGGGATAGCTCTCCCGCTTCGGTGACCCCAGAGGTATAATTTTTGATGGGAACATAGAGGGCATTGCGGCCACGACAAATTTCAATGGTGGCCCCAGCCACCATTGATGTACACGACGGTTTTCGGCCGGCTCTAGTACCGAACCCGCAATCTTCTAATTACGAGGCCGGCGCTCTACCGACTGGGCTACTGCGGCTCAGGTATTAAGGACCTCAAAAACATGTAAATCCATTTAAAACTAGAGTTCAAAAACTTTCACGAATTCATCCTTTTTTTCTTAGATATACAGAAGAAAGTATAAATAGTTAAATCGTGCTCGAGACTTATCAAAACATGTGAATCCATCAAAAACGAAGAGTTGGAAATTTTTACTAGTCTTCTTTTGAAGAAAGTAAAAAAAAAAAAAAAAAAAAAATTAAAAAGTCTTTTGAAACATTGTAAAATTAGTTTGTTATGGTCATCACAAAACTGTTTTCTGTGTATTCCAGTACAAATTGTAAAAGTATTACATATTGAAATGATTTTCCTTCGAAATTGGGGATAGCGATAGTCCTCGGAAAATGGAGACATTTGGTTACCTTATCAATGAATGACTGAAAAATATTTACCCCATAGAGTAAGGTGACCATACGTCCACGAAATTCGAGGACTGTCCTCGAATTTAGACCTTTTTTATTTTTTGTCCCCAAAAATTCTTTGATCACTGGGGGTACTAAATGCCCCCAAATTTAAATATTTGCAATTATTTCTTTCAAAATCGTCGCCAATTCCGTGGAGGATCAAAATTGTGACGGCATGTTTCCAGATCACCTCTAGGGTTGAATCCCAGACCGTTGCCAATTGCCCATTGCAAAACACTAGTGAGACGGAAAACCCATCCATTCCAATCCAATCAAAATCGCAGTCTAATGCACAAGTACAGCGTCTAGAATATATAGTTAAGACTACTATATTATATAGTAGTCTTATACACAGTGGAGCAAGCGCTTATAATCGAATGCTTAAAATACTGCTAAAGAAATTAAGCTTTCCAGATGGCGCTTCGAACAATTTTTTTTGCTCAAACCGAAGAGCTGATTGGCTTTTCCTAGTTTCGTCTGCTCAATCACGTCTCGGTTTTGATTTCGTGACACTAACTTCGATTACAGTAATTTTTTTAGTACAATTTTATTTTCCGCTTTCCACACTGTTTATTTTATACGTTGAAGCACAAGTAATTGGATAATCTTGGAAATCAACGATACTTTGAAATAGAGACCCTCATACTTCATGCCCTTCCGCGGAGGATCAAAATTACGATGGCATGTCTCCGGACTACCTCTAGGGGTGAGTTCCAGACCGTCGCCAATTGCCCATATGCGCAGCACTAGTGCGACGTAAAACCCAACCAACCCTCATACTTCATGAGCAGAGAAAGAATCATGCACTACTAATTACTATATAAATTCTGTCTTGCCCGATTTATGTTACGTGAAAAATAAAATTTATTTAATGAAATTTTCACAAAAATGGCAGCTATATGACTACCACAAATTGCATTGATACATTGATACGAGAGAAAAGGAAACGATTTTCTTGTAGTTTTATAATCAGGAATAATCTCTGCATTTCTGGAGTGGGGATTCTGAAGATCAATTAAATGCTCAAAATTAAATGCTGTTATTTTGTATTCTCTCCTATAAACATAATAAAGTGTAAATGGGTTCTATACCCATACAGCACAGAATGTTTCAGTTATGTTGCAAAAAGCTTACAATCGTTCAAAAACGTAACACGTTTTAGTATGCTCTCTGATACTTTTCTGAAACATTCGCCCTTTTTGATTTTCTATCTGTTAAGTGATTGTAACGTTTCTGTTACGTATCTGATTTTTTGTTACGATCGCGGACATTTCTACGTTTTAGAAACTAATCGGAAAGTAATCTGAACGATTTTAAACGTTTCGGAAGGTTTCATAATGTTTCAATGTTATATGATTGTTACGTTTCTAGAATATTTTGTGCTGTTAGGGTAGACTTGATTATTTTAATAAAGCTGGGATAGTTTAATTTGCATAAACATACCGTATGCTCAGCAATTTTTCATAGAAAAAAGTGTTTCAAAGCATTTTGTAATGTATCAATCGGAGTTCTTTTTATTAATTATGCATAGCATACAGCTATTAGTCTCTTATATCCCCGAAAAAGTCCCCAAATAGAGTTTTTAATGTCCTCGAAATTTATTTGGATTTGGGGACAAACGGTAATTTGTTAAATCAGTGTTTGAAAATATGGTCACCTTATCATAGAGCTTAAGCGCAATGACCTTGAATTTAATAAATACCTTTGTTAAACCAAAGAATATTACATTAAATTTTTAAAAAATTGAAATTGCGACGTCATAAGAGGCTCCATTTAAAAATTAAAAATATGATTTTTTATTAATATTGGTTAATTTTTTTAGTATACTCTCATACAAATATTAATTGGTTTATCAAGCTATCTTTTATTTAATTTACTTACGATGTAAAACCCACTCAATCTCAACCTGAAAGAATTTTCCATGGCGAATCTTATTTCTTTTTTAGCAGATCGTAGTATTTTGAAAAACTAGTATGGCAACGTAGCGCTTGTTTGTTTACAAGATCAAGTACAAGATGGATGCTGCTAAGCGTGGTGCTTCTGATTAGGATTAATATTATAATTATCGAGGTAAGTTCATAAATAAAACATTTGTTACATTTTAATATGTTTTCGATTTTGTCATTTTAAATGTCAAACAAATAAAATTAGTATTGTTTTTGCTTCAAGGAAAAGAGGCGATAAAATGATTTCGTTTATGTAAACTCATGGCCTTAACAGAGAGTCAAGTTTTTTTGTCATTTCTTTTTAATGAGCATTTTTTTTAAAACTTACCCATACATGTTGGAGAATGTAATGTTTTGTGGTCCAATTTTTGAATATGAAATAGTTTTTACAATAGTTTGTCTTGAGGTCTGCTCAATTGTATAACCAGGTTCTTGTGGTTAGTCTGCATGGGCATAACTTAAAAGCAGGCATTGGCAGGAAGTCTAAAAATCGTATTCAATTTATATCATAATGATCCGTATACTATGACATGCAAAGAGTTCAAATACATTATTGTTTAAGTACAAAATTTCTAGTTCGTACATATCAACAACATTTTTAAAGTGAACTAAACATAATGAAACTAACATATTCTATTGATACAAAATAATTTTCGTATAAAAGATTGTAAGAAAAGTTAGGTTCGATTAAAAGCATTCATACCAAATTATATTGCGTCCAGTAAAAACGTTTAGAAATTATAATTACTCTCCCTTACCATGAGTATTATTTACGTGGTCGAATTTTCGAAACTAAATATTTGCGATAATTTCAGGTTTTGAAGTTCTCTGAATACAAAAATGATTTTTATAGTAATTGTTGATTTGAATGCATGTCTGGTATCATAATAATTTAGCGGGTAAATTTTTTCCGAATACTCTGGTCTGCGAAATCGTACTTTTCAAATTTTTTTATGTACTGCATTGGGTGTTTCTAATGTGTTTTGTAATCTGAAATCAGATATGATAATTTTTTTTCATATCACGTATGAAATTTTCACAAAGTAAGGATGAAAATCGGAAGAATTCATCTAGAAGTCGTCAAGGGGCAGCAAAAGGGTCCCAATTTTTGCCGGGATCGACCCCTGGTTCCTCTGTATTACCTAACAGTGGTGCACTGTTAAAGTTTTCAGAATTTTTTTAAAATTTGATTTTTATTTATATTTTACATTCCCTGAATCCCACAGTTTTATTTGTATTAATAAACAACTCTTGTTTAGGATGAAAAGGAAGAAGAAGAGGAGAAAAGTAAACGTACCGCCCAGCTGTAGTTTGTCATTTCAAGTTCTGAAGATGGCCCCATTTGGGACGGCAAACTATATCAATTCAAACTTTTTAAGGATTTTAAATAAGGTATATTTAATATAATAACTTTTTAAATCAATCCTTTTTAATTTTTAAACTGTACATTTTTTTATTCTGTTTTAATAAGATAATTATAATCCCAGTGGCAGAAACACGGCGACATAGTCGCGGACACAGAAAAACGGCTTGCGGACAGTTTTTGTCTGCACTGATAAAAAAAATTTGTCCGCAACTTTCGGATAACAATTCACTTATAAAAATTTCTGTATCAAAACTAAAACTTTTATTATTTATAATTATTTATATTGTGTTGTGTCAAACATTGCTATAAAATATTTAATTGAATGAGATGAATTGAATGAATACACACACAATTGTTTATACTATATTGTTCTGTAGTAAAATTGTATTTGTGTATTATTGCACGAGATCACCTCTGATGTCAACCCCCCCCCCCCCTCAGCTTCCAGGCTTTTTTAGTGTAAGCCATTTTCTCCCCTGATTACATGCAAATTTTCCAGACAGATTATAAAATTTTAAAAGCCTGCCGCAGATAACTACAAAACTTTCTGCCACTGGGATTATAATTTTTTTCCATGGGGGATTTTTTTTTTCTACAGAGCAGTTTTAGAAACTCCAACATTCTAAAAATTCTTAGTTCATGTTTTAATAATGTATATAATATTCGTTTTATATTTATATGTTTATTGTAAGTTAGATAAAAGTGGAATTTTAAACAAGGTTTTTTCAAGTGGGTTTTATTGAAAAAACCCACCCAGTTTTTTTCAGGTCTGGCAAAATGAAGCCAAATCTGTCCATAATTCAATAATAATCTTTTTTGGTATTTGATTACTGAAATTGTCATTTTTCGCTGCTGGTTTCCAAATACATAATTCTCTTCTCTCATGCGATTTTAAAAATATTTTTAAGAAGAATTCTTTTAAAACCGCCAATTTTTGTGAAATAGTCGTTTTTAAATCCGAAATTTTCTTAGAATTACTGCTGCACTATAAAAATTGAGGCATAACATATTCGATTATCCCAGTGTTACAGAAAATATTCTTTTTCTTTCTCCAACGGTGAGTACTTCGTCAATAAAGTTCTAAGTTTTCTGTGATTTTCTCCGAAACTTGCATGAATGTGGACTGAAATACCTTAGTAAATTTCCCATGGATAGCATTCTTTGTAGGTCGGATTTTTCTGTGATTTTCTCCGAAATTCTTTTGAATACGAACTAAGACACCTTGGAAAGTCTTCCACAGTGGACAGGCTTCTTTCAGTATTTCAGAAATTGTCATAACAAATTGTTGATTATATATAGATAAACTAAGTGATTGTAATAGACAGATAAATAATATGCCACAGAACTTTGTTTATCTGAGGTAATGTGGACCGATGGAACCTCAGATAATCAAAAACTCAGGTTAAATGGACTCTATTGTAAATCGAGGGAAAATATACAGTAACGTTTAAAATGAATGGAAACACAACCAATGAAGTAAAAGAATATACCTATTACACATTTTAATGTAATCAGTTAAAAATGCAATACAATACATGCATACATGAATTATATATATATATATAAAAAAAAACAGTACTGCACTCTCAAAGTCGAAGTTTTTTATGCCATTTCTCAAGGGCCACACCTCAACTGGGATATGGCATTTTATAGATTACCTCGGTTAATCAGGTTTTGGATAACCGAGGCTCTGCTGTATGGAAACACAATTTGAAAATTTTTATGAATTAAAAAGAAAAATAAAATAAAAATAAAACAGCATTTATGTAATTTTGTATTTGCTGGTTTTTATAGAGCTTATGTATATATTTAATAAGTACAAAACTTTGAATAAACACCATAAAATGCAAGAACTTGTAACAATATTTTCTGGTCAAAAGAAGATACGACCTTACCTCACCCCCATAACAGAAAATGTGAGATTACATCGCAGTTTTTTTTTTTTTTTTTTTTTTTTACAGTCTGCAGATTATTTTCAAAACAGTATTGTGCAGAGTCCAAATGTCCCGATTTTGGTAGGAAAGATTGAAAATCGCATTCTTTCTCCATCTATAGCATAAATATTAATGTTTATTTTAAACTTGCTTTATTAGGTTCTAGAAACTGTGAATAGATAGAATTGTTCAATATCTTTCACTGATGTAACTTTTTATGGTACTCTGTCCACCCCCCACCCCCCAAACAATCAGTGATCAAATGCCTACTGAAATCTGTGATTTCTAATTGTTTTCCACCCACAACATAAATGTCAATGTTCTTTTTATAAACTTACCTAATTAGATTCTAGAGCCTATGAAGAAGTAGAATTGTTCAATATCGCTCACTCATATAATATTTTATCCCTCCCCCCTCCAGGATTGTTATTTTGTCCACTTTTTTGTCAAAAGTCCGGGACGCTGGACAAAAGTGAAAAAAACTAGGGATAGGACGAATAGTGATTTGGCCGATTACCGAATATTCGGCAATTTTTCAGGCCGAATACCGAATATTTGGCTGCTGAATACTAAATTTTTAAAAATTTATATATATATATATATATTATATATACATTTATCTATATATTTATATATATATATATATATATAACCTTGAAAACATGTTACAAGTAGTACTCAGCTTTCTTTCAATTCAATTATTAATTTTTGCTGCATTTCTATTTTATTTCCATTTTAAGATGTTAATTTCAGGTGTGTTAGTGTATGTTTTGCCATTATTATATATATATATATAATTAGAGGTAATTCAGGCAAAGAAAATCACTGAAACAAAGAAATCAACACAAATTAATACCTATTAGCCAAAAGTGAAAAATATATAACTAATAACATATAAAAAAGAGAAATATATGTACGCACACATTTCTCATACTTCAAATTAATAATGAAATTAATGCTAGTTTTTGATTCCTTAAAATTAATTTATTTTTTATATATTTTACTAACTTTATTTTTATATAAAAAATCTTATTAGGACAGTGTATTTTTCTAAGTCTTTATAATTTATGATTAATTAAAAAATATACAGCTAAGTTCATTTTTTTTTTTAATTAACATATTATATTGTATACTAGAGGTGCACAACCTGCGGCCCGGGGGCCACATGCGGCCCAATAGGCATCCGTTTGCGGCCCGCCAAAGCACTGACATTTTAGGTGGCATAAATCATTAGCAGGAGAAAAAAAAAAAAAAAAAGAGAGAGAAAGAAAAAATATTTATGCTTTGCATTCGCAACACTGGCATTTACATAAACTTTTTTTTTTTGGGGGGGGGGGGGGGGAAAGGATGAAAATGTTGGTTTTTATGCACATTTCTGTTTGAGAGCTAAGTTTTCCATTCTATTTCTCAGTAATGTAACCCACAGTATGTTCCTTAATTTTTTATTGGAAAAATCATGGAATAATCTATCCAGGCTTTACATTTATGTTTATTGTTTTTGTGACTCCCAATGTAACTTTTTTTTTTCTCTCTCTGCAAACCATACTTTTTATTTGTTTATTTTATTTATCATTTTGTATTTTATGTGATACATTTGTTTCATTATTTTGCGTACTATTCAATAACTTTATGATTATTATGCTTTAAGATTCACTTAACTCGCTAATTGAAAAACTTTTATAATTTTTTTTTTTTTTTTTTTTTTTTTAGCAACATACAATACAAACTGAAGTTTTGCACACAGGCATTTGGCAATGATAATGAACCTTTTTATACATGCATGTGTATATGTGTGTGTATGTATACATTACACGGCGAATATATCTGTACACTTAAATTCTTTTATATTATCTCGTCTGTGGCCCTTTGTATCCTACTGAACAGAGAGAGTGGCCCTCTGGCCAAAAAGGTTGTGCATCCCTATTGTATACAATTTGCAGTATCAATTTTATGGTAATTTTGTATAACATGTTTATAATGAAAAGAAAGTTTATTAATTTGTAACCTTTTAAGGTATTTTCATAATTATATTTCCTTTACTTAAACTGTGTACGTAATACAAAATTTCTAAGTTTAATCAGAATTATTTGTTAGTTAAACAGACTATTTTAATAGATAATATGAAGTATATTGTATGTATACTTATTTAAATAACATTTTTTAATTTTAAGTTGCTAGACATACTGCAGAATACTGCATCTATACTATTTCAATTTCAAGTAATAATAATATTTAAAGTAATTGAAAGTATATTTTCCACAACTTCTGTCAGATATTCGGCCGGTAACAGGCCGAATATCTATCACTATTTGGCCTTGCCGAATACCGAATAGTTGCCGAATATTCGTCCCATCCCTAGAAAAAACTTGGACAAAAGTGGAAAAAGCCACACGAAACTGGACAAAATAAAATTCACTGAGCTGTACATGTTCAGTGCATAAAATTATTCTTTTAAAACAATAAATTGCATTTTTAACTTTAAATTAGCAATTTTAGCAATAGAAATATTTTATTAAAAATTAATTTGATTAATGAAAAGTGTAATTTCATTTTAACCACAGGGGAAAAAAAAAATCATGAAGAAAATGCTAATTACATTAATTATGTACAGCTTGTAGATGTAACAAAGTAAATCTATTGTGGTGGACTATTATAATATTATCATACTGAATATTAAAAGGGAAAAAAAAGTTATTTAATGATATATATAAATCTTTAAAAACAAAAGAAATAGATACGGCTATTTAGCCAGAAAAAGATTTAATGCATAATGTTGAGTTTCTTCATTACATAATGTTGACAATTAAAAATGAAGAATAACTTAATCCCCTCCAACACCCCTACCTCGAGACCACCTAGAGACTATTTTCAATATTAAAGTTCTTCACAAACGATGTGATTCCGTGATTGATTAATACATAGACGATTATAATCTTAAAAATAATTTAAGTTGTTTCTTTGTTATTTTGTACTTAACATGAAAATATCTTATTTAACATTTCTATACTAGGTTTAAAAAAAAAAAATCACAAATGTATATAGAATGTTTTTATCAATTTATGTCCACAAGTCCTTTCAAAGTAAAGCTTTCATTTCTATATATCATTTTATTTGCAATACCAAGATGCCATTTTTTTATCCAAGAATTAAAAAAATTAAATTTACATACTTAATCATTTGATAATTTTATATTCTTATTTTAATTTTGTAAAAAAAAAAAAAAAAAATATTACTTGGTAATAGAAATTCCAGATGAAAAATATACAAAATTAAATATTACTTTCACACAGAAAAGTTATTTATTTTTCACAAAAGTTATGTCTTTAATAATATAAATGTGACATATATGTATATGACTATATATGTATATATATATATATATATATATATATATATATATTTATAATCAGAGGTTGATCCAGGTTTTAATTTTTGGGGCCCATTTTTGTGAAAAACAAATTATTTTTGTGAAATTTGTATTTATTTTTGTGAAAAAAATAATTGCCGCTAGAAACCTTTCATTTTAGCAATTACTCTATCTAATGTTTAATATCAAGTTAATAGCATTTTATTAAACAAGTATAGACACTCATTAAAAGCAATACAGCAAACATGGAAAAAAGTATTATTTTTATAAAACAAAATTTTGTGAAAGAGCTGTTTTTATAAATCTGAATTTTGTGAAGGGACCCATTTTCTGAATTTGAATTTTGTGAAGGGACCCATTTTAAGGATTTGAATTTTGTGAAGGGGAGCAAAAGGGTCCTGGTTTTTGCCTGGATCGACCCCTGATAATCAATTTGATAAATAAACAGAAACTTTAAGAGACATAATAAAAATGTTGAGTGACTCCAGTCGAATTTCTGAACATTAAGTAATTCACTGCTGTTTAAATAATATAAAGTAAGAGAAGTCATTAAATAAACAAACAAGAAAATTATAATAAGTGTTTGATTATTTGCTACCAAATAGTATATTGTTTAATGGAACGGAATGTATCCAAATTCTTTTGTGTATCTCTGTAAAAGAACTAATAATGTTAGATTCACCAAAATGTATACAGTTTGTGTGATATATACTTATAACTTGTATATAAATTTAAAGCTCAGTCAAATGAGACATTCTGACACCATCATATTTTAAATAATTTCAGACTATAGGCTATAATATTACAGAAATTTTCATTATTTCCCCGTAAAAAAAACTATAAATGCTAGATTCACCAAAATAAATTTACACAAATCATTCAACAGTGATCAATAACACGTATATAAAGTTTCAACTGGATTGAATAAGGAGTTCAGATGCTATCATACTTTAAATTATTTGAGCCCATAGGCCTATAATGATAAAGAATTTGTCTTTGCATCCTGGTTAAAAAAAAAAAAAAAAAAAAAAAAAAAAAAAAAAAAAAAGCTGCTAGATTCTCCAAGATGTATACAGTTTGTGCTATGATAACCTGTAACATAATGTACCAATTTTTAGCTCATTTGAACAAAGCATTTAGACAATATTCTGTTCACTCTACTCAGATATACATACATCATCGTAAAATAGCAAAAATGAACTCATGAAACCTCAAAACATGTAGATACACCAACATCACAAAATCAAATTTTTGTCATGATTACAATATTTTCCTTATCTATGTATTTTCAGAAAGTAAAAAATTCCATGAAATATATGTGAACCATTCATTTCATCATGCTTAATAACAAATTTTTGAAAGGTATTTGCGACTATGAGAGCGAAGATGACAATGTAGTTGAAAGCAGTGGGGTGAAAAAGAAGGGAATTAAAATTGAAACTATAAACTATCACTTTTGCATCCAATCCACCCTTAGAAAAATAGATATATTTATTTATTAAATATCGTTAACTTTTCATGTTTATTTCAACCATTCATGTCTATTTTGAAATATTTAAATTGATTATATTCACATACACAGAATTCAGGAATTTGTAAAAAAAAAAATGGTTGTCAACAAAACATTCTGGTAGCCTGTAAAAAATATACTCCACCGTTTTCTTCCTTTCTTTCCTTTTTTTTTTTTTTTTTTTTTTTTTTTTGTTCCTTTTTCAATTTCAAAATTTACTTGAATATAGAAATTAAGATTCTATATATATAAACCAATTATTTATTAGGCTTGAATGATTTCTTTTTTTTACATCAGGAAATGCCTGTTTAAATTTAACAAAATGAAACTAGTTTTATTATTTTCATTAAACCAATACACCATCGGCATTGATACATCATTACATAGGTACAACGATTCACCACCAGGTCGATAGCGTACACAGACAAGGAGCAGTGTAAACCAACTCCCTAAAACAGTGTAATAATTTAATATCGAGTTATGAAACATGCACGGAGATGTGTAAATCCCCTAATTCAATACAGTATCTCAAAAAGTGGTGAGAGAAGCAGGAATCAAAACAGGGAAAGTAAGGCTGCATCGAAAGTAAAATTGGAGTCCGATTCTCAGAAAAATTCTTTCACCAAAATATGTATTTAAAAAAAAAAAAAAGAAAAAAGTTTCCTTAAAATCGAAAACATTGCTAGTTAAAAAATATTCGTCGCCAATGGTGATCAGCTGACCGTATTTCATGAGCACTGCACATACACATATTGATAAAGAATTGTTTTATATAGGGAAAGAATAAAGATAATTTTTTTATTTAGTACTAGCCGCCTTCGGCGACCAGCTGGTTCGCGATCCCTGAAAAATCCGACTTTACGAAACTCCCGCTCAGTGGTGCCTGCGGCGCCTTTTTCCCGTTTCAGGTCTAATAACAGCTTATTGATAAATAATGAAAATAGCTTATTGAAAAATTTAATTGCTGTGAATTCCCGTGCGGTAGCGCCTTCAGCCCCTCTCCCCTTTTTAATATCTGAAACAGCCTGTTCACTCACCATGTTATGATCTTTAAAATTTCTGACTTTAGCTAAGTCCCGCTCGGTGGTGCCTGCGGCGCCTTATTCCCATTTTAGAACTTACAACACCTTCTTCGTTCATTAGAATTTGAAATATTGAAATTTTAAAATATTACAGTGCCATCTGCCGGTAGAAATTTCTGTAATGTATTGTTCAATTCCAAATCAACAAAGCTTTCAAATAATGTATTACTTATGAAGTTATTTTAATTAGTAGCTGAGATACAAAAGAAAACCTAATCAGGAGACCTTAAAACATGTAAATCAGGTAAAATCTCGAATTCCACTTTCGATAATATAAAAGTACTTTAAAATATTTTTTGAATGATGTATTAAAAATAATTTAATCATAATTAGAATTTTAAACATTGAAATTTTAAAATATTACAGCGCCATCTGGCGGTAGAAATTTCTGTAATCTACTGTTCAATTCCAAATCAACAAAGCTTTCAAATGATGTATTACTTATGAAACTATTTTAATTAGTAGCTGAGATACAAAAGAAAACCTAATCAGGACACCTTAAAACGTGTAAATCAGGTGAAATCTCAAATTCCACTTTCGATAATATAAAAGTATTTTAAAATATCTTTCGAATGATGTATTAAAAAGAATTTAATCATTATTGTAAAATAAAAAGTAAATTTAAAACTTTTTTTTTTTTTTTTTTTGCCCCTACTTCCCCTGCTTCAAGTTTTCCTAATAATTCTGCTCTTTCAAAAAGATTCGCTATCGAATTATCAGGCATTAAAACCAAATACTACGAAATTTCAATGGCATATCTCAATTTAAAATACTGCAAAATATAATCTTTTCCCAATAAATATGTTTTTTTGTTTTTTTTTTTTTTTGTTTATTCAGATATTTTCATGAAAATGAAAATTGAACAGTAGCTTTATAATATGCTGTCTAGGCCAAATATTAATTTAAATGTAACATGAATGAAAATTTGAAAAAGTTTGAAAATTGCAATTTTTATCCCCACTATGAAACACGTGATATCTTAATTGGTTACATTCATTTCCTTTTTTATCGCAGACAGTTGTCTGGCATGTGTTTTGTTTCGGATCGAGACAGCTTAGAAAATCGTCTGCTGATAGAATGTTTTTTTTAAGCAATTATCCGTAGTTTCTCGGTCATTTTTCGATCGACATGGGTCAACATTTTAATTAATATCTCCGCAACTAATTAAAATTTTTAAAATCTGTTTTCACTATCCCCTTGAGCACCCATATGTCAAATTTTATACTTCTGCGTTCAGTAGGGGCTGAATGTATAGATGCTCAGGCAGACAGAGAGACAGACAGACATCTTCTTTTATTATTATAGACTGACAAATAATTAATAGTGGACAAAACAGTATTTTGTCCGGGATGGTTTTAACCAGGTTTTTTCCACTATGGAAAAAACCGAACAACCATGCCCCCCCTCTCTGCTAATGATCTGAGATCAAATTCCCTGCAGAAGTGTTGCGATTTCTAATCTTCCTTCATCCACAGCATAAATGTCAATAACATAGCTGCCAAGTTTTATGGCCCGGGCGTAAAATTTACGCTTTTATGCCTAGATCGCTATTTTTACTCTTTTTCTACTATTTCAACATTTTTTTTCCGATTTATTTATTTATTTTTTTTTTTTTTTGTGTGTTTAAGTACCGTATATTTCCGTGTATAAGCCGAGAATTTTTGGAAATTTTTCGGAAGCTGTATTATAATGGTCGGCTTATATACGGATCTACATTTCTAGCAAAAAACGTACTTCAGAAACAATGATTGAATACATATATTTTAAGCTTAAAAAGTATATATAAAGTAAAATAGTTATATTAAACCTTATTTTTAAATAATTATCACATATAAAACTCTTAAATTAGCAATTTTAAATTTATTTCACGAAACGCTCGATGTAGTCACATTTGTTTACATTTCTTTTTGACCTGCCGGTAACTGAAGTTATCGGCAGAGTGCACGAACGGAGTAAATTCTCTGCCTGATTCAGAAATAGTATAAGAGAAACTTGAAAAAAACAGGACTCCCGATAATATTTTTAATTTATACAATTAAATTTAAATCATCTCTGTTTAAAATGTTTCTAGGCTTACACTAGCAAAAGCGGCAAAGCTTCGTTATTTTTATAGAAGTATTTTTATTTTGTTGAAGATTGCCTTGAAGCACTGATAAAAATACTGAAAAGTAGAAATATACAAAATAATTTAGATACGTCATTAAAAAAATCGATGCAATCGGACTTTACACGGCTTATTTATGTAAACATCCAGCGGCGGCATTACTTCATCGACGTTAGGGTTAGGTCTCCCGGCCCGGTATTACGGTAGCCATCGTTTTCGCTGCCGGGACTTGCGTTCTCGTCTGTGTTTGCCTCTCTTCTGATAGGGTTGCCAGAGTTAAAACAATCGCCGTTGGCGAACAATCTGTGAACGTTTTACGTTATGGCTAAGCAAGGTAAGGAATTCTAAAGTATGATTTTTGCTGCTAAGGCTTAGTAAACAAAGATCGCAATGTATTTGATCGATTGATTGATTCTGAGTTGATGCTTCTACAACTATCGTTGGTCCCCATTTATTGGTTGAAGCGTGCTCCGTTTCAACGTCATCGCTTCAGAGGCATGGCGTGTTTTTTTCCTCCTCTCCAGACATGCTCGGTTCACCTCAACCCTTGCTCATCTCGCAGAAACGGAAGCACGGGAAACGTGGGTGATGTTTGTTTTGTTATTATGTTTGTGCTTACAATTGTCACATGCTTTTGAAAATTTTGATGACGTCTGAAAAGAAATCTTATCAACTGTTGTAAGATAGCTAAAGAACTGAATTTCGATGTATATGAGCATCTAGTCAGGGTGAAAAGTTTGCGTATTGCATTTATTGTCAATCCAGTTTTACAATTTCTCATGGCGGCAAATACCATTCAACCAAACACATTGGAAAGAAAAAAATGTCTATATTATGCAAAATCAGCTATTAGCAAAAAGAATAAAATACATTACTACTTCAAGGAAGATAATGAATTGTATTTTACTGTATTCTGAGAAAGTGTTTAAAAAAAAAAAAAAGATTCTTTCCACAGATGTAGTTTTTACATTGCATTTTAATAAATGAAGCTTTTAAATTTATTTTTCCTTTCCTTTTTTTTTTTCTTTTTTTGAGTTTGTAAATGTAATAACTAATTAAATTGAAAAATAGCTATCTGAAATATTTAAAAATAATTACTGTATCTGATACTTCTAAGAAGTTTGAAAACTATTTTTAAAATAAATCTAATGTGAAATTCAGACTAATTGCATCACTGTGTGAATACATTAAATATGTAGGTGTAGTAAATAATTATGAATGATAGCTAAACTTTGCATTATATTACTTTTTATCAAATGTTAATGTATTTAAAAAGTAAATTAGTGATTTTTTTTTTTTAACCCTTTTTAACGTTCACTACTTAATTTATTTTAAAAATTACTAAACTAATTTTAAAAATGGCTTTTAGACACATAACTGATCATAAATATTTAAAAAATAAAAAATTAGCATTGTTCCTTTTCGAGAAATTTTCGGTTTGAAACATCTGTAAGTAAACCTTATTAAATTCAAATAATATTTAATTTAATAAATGAATCACTTTATAAGTAAACATTATCGACAACAAAAACTCGTAAAAGTTGCATAGATCCCAACATTTCAATTTATTCTGGAGTATTTTAACCCTTTGCGGCGCAAGGTAATTCAAATAATTTAAATTACACTGCCACCGGAATTTACCAACATAATTAAAGCAGAAGAAATTTTAAATTTTCACGTTAAAAAAAGGGCCTTTTCTGCTATGTTATAAATGTAAATTTTTGCTAAAAAATTTCCGGGATGAGTTTTTGCACTTGAGAATTAAAATTAGGTGTTCCGTCAGCGGGAACACTGCGACTGAAAGGGTTAATACTTTTAAATCTTATAAGCCAAAACAGAAAAAAATCCCATTTGCTTTTTTTTTTTTTAGGGGGGGGGGGGTGCAAATTTTTTTGTTCGTGTGCTGTTTTACTCCTTGGAATTTTCTCAGTTTGGCAGGTATGCAATAATCATTTAAAACTTGCTTTTTTAGATTCTAGAACATATAAAGAAGTCGAATTGTTCAATGTCTTTCGCTTGTTTATTTTTATTTTTTGGTGTGTGTGTGTTTCCCACCCTCTCCCAACAATCGGCAATCAAATGCCACCTGTAATACTCGCAATTTCTAATTTTTCTCTATCTGCAACATAAATGCAGAAATGTCTTTTTAAACTTACCTAATTAGATTCCAGAGCTTATAAAGAAGTAGAATTATTCAATATCACTCACTCATATAATATTTTATTCCCTCTCGGAAGAAAGTTCTGATAGGTGATTATGTTTTCACTGATGTTTAATATTTCTACAATTCTTTTTCTAATTTATAAAGTAGATTATAGTCACCTAAACAAACATCAAAATGTCGGTGAATTATAGCATATGATTCATTTATTTGTTTCAGAGGAGGAATGAATCGATTGTCTCATGATTACTTTCATTTTCATATTTTTCTTGTGAGAAAGATGTGAAAATTTCTTCTTCATCTTCTGTCATCTCGTTTCCATCCGGTTCTTTAAATTGCACGAGCTCTGCCTGAGTGAATTTCAGCTGTCTGAAATCACCTATCCCAAAGTCTTCAAAATACCGAATTTCACTGTACTCAAAATCATTAAAATTACTTTTTCATCATCCCATATTTCACATTCGACGTTTTCCAATTTTGTTTTTTTAACAACAATAAACAATTTTTAATTACTTTTAGAAAAGGAAATCTGGTATTTTTCGATTAAGAACACATTTTTAATAAGAAAGACTGTTCAAACTTTATTCGAATAACCGAGGACGGTATGTGAAAAATATTTGTTTAAATGGGGAAATTTAACATTGTTCCTATGAGACTGATTTTGATTATAACGAATTTTATTCGAATAAGCGGCGTATTCAATTATCCGTTACCCAATTAAGTGGGTATGACTGTATATATATGTATATACTAGCAGGCTTTGCCCGCTTCGCTGATCAGTATATTTAAATGATTTCTTTTTAATTGAATAATAGAAACTTTTCAATAAATATATTTCAATTGCCGACTATTTTCGTCACAGCTTTAGTATGTGACCTCCTTGGCGATATTAAATATTTTTTGAACTTCTCGAATCTGTACAACAAAACTCTTATTAAAACAAATATTCTCTAATACAGTCCAATAGTAAAGTTAATTCTTTGAATATTCTGGAAACAGTCGAAGGTGTTACACGTGCAGCCAAAGTCACTATTCGATGAATGTTCTGGAACAGTCTAAAAAACAGTCACTTGTCCCACAGGAGTAAAGACAACAACATCAAATACTCCAGAGCAGAAATCTTTGTTAGCTCACGAAAAAATCCAGTCGCTTAGAGCTCAATCCCTAAAGTGCAGTCACTCAGAATAAGTCTCTGAATAACTCTGAATTGCAGTGACTACATACTCTCTCGCAGAAATCAACTCACTCCTATTTATAACTTTTGGAGATGATTACATCAAGAATCCCATGGAAAGATTGAGATCTGTGCTCCAGTGTGTTGAAGAGTTTCAAAACTTCGGGAACTCTAAACTACCATTTTTCACCAAATTTGGTCGCCCACTCATCAAGTTTGTCACCAAGGCTGACCCCACTGAAAGTGAATGAATTGCCCTTTTATTTTCACTTTGCCTGTAAAACTACTTTCATTTGCAACAGTACAATTGATGCAGAGCAAAGAATTAATCCCTTATAACAATATGCTATGAGCACTATTTCTGCCTCATTTTAGACAACTAATGTTTTTATGGTTATATATATTTCCCATTAAATGTATTTTTATTTATTTATTTAAATATTAATTTGAATTTATCAAATATTTCTGCCCGACGGCATACAAGTGGAATCACATCAGTTCGTTTATTTGTGTGATAAATTAGCGTAGTGATTGGTATATGAAAAATAAATAAATATTATCGTGCTACAGAACTTTATTAAATTTCTCCCTTGGCGGCTTTTGAATTTTTGACGCCATATTAGCAATGGAATTTCTTTTTTCTTTTCTTTTTTTTTTTTTTTTAATAATTTCTTGTATAAAAGGGGAATCCTATTTTGCTGATACTTTTATTGGACACCTTTTCATTAATTTATAAGAATTTTTCATATTCTGTGTATATTTTTAATGGTTTTTAGACTTAAAATAGTGCTTGCTGAAATAAATTTTCCATTTTTAAAACCTCCTTTTTTTTTCTATAAAATTATCTACTGAGATAAAAATAGATCATTTGTGTGGCTACTATTTCAGTTTATTATTATTATTTTGTTTTCTAATATTTTATAATTTATTTATATATATAATTCTCTACTTAGATTAAAATGGCTGTTGCTAAATTAAACTTCTTGGCGAAAAACATTCGGTGTATTTCAATTTCAATGCCAAAATTAAAAAAAAAAAAAAAAGCCCTCTAGGATCTATTAGTAAAACTGATAAAATAAATTTATAATTCATAGAGTTTATTGTAGTAAAGAAACGTTATGCAGTCGAATGTAACGTCATGGACAGTTTTTTTTTTTTTTTTTTAATAACAACTTGACAATAAAAATAGTGGTTAAATTTAAAAAAAAAAAAGCTTTAGAACAACATGTAATATTATCATAAAGTATATTAGCACTTTATCAATGTGCATAAAATTTTCAAATTGATAATGACGTCAACTTTTCAGAGATGCATAATTTAATATTTTATAATACTTCATATTATAATTTTGGTTCAACAGAGGTTCACCACCTATCTTCTAAAAATCCACTGATGGTTTTAACATCAGGAACAGGACTCTGATTCAGTTCAAGGTTTAAGAAAAGTTGCCAGATTATCTTCATCCTGTATTTCCATTTGATACAGTTTATTACGCCCATATCTAAAGGTTGAATTTTTCATGTGGCATTTGATGAAAATGATGTAATGTTTTTAAGCTGAATGCTTGTGTTATGTGCAGCACAGTTATCAAGCTAGCAAAATGCACATGCTCTAAAGTAGAAGGAACAAGTATTTCTAAATGATGAGAGAGGAAAAGACAGAAATATATCTCCAATTGTGCATTTATTCAAAGAAAATACATAGGAAAAGTGAAGCTTTAGCTTTAACTTTAAAAGTTTGTTTAAACTTATTTAAATGGAAAAACTTCGCAATATCCGATACTAATGTTTTCAGTTGTTTATTGTAACCAGTCTCAGACTTCATTAAAGCATAGTAGATTCAAAGGGAGCAATAAAAGTTTGTACTAATCTACACTTTGTTACATCCAATCTTGTTTTAAGTGGGCTTTTTTTTTATTATTATTTATTTATTTTGGGAGGGTGGGGGGACTGTTTGTTTTAAACTGTGCCAACACTGTTTAAAGAATGTTGTTTGATGACCAAAGCTTTGGATATATAGCACTTAATTTACAAATTGTAAGTTTCAAATATACTTTTTCAGTCAGTTTTCCTTTTTATATACAATGGGTAATCAAATTATTAGATTTTTTTTTTTTTTTTTTTGACATTTTTTTAAATACTAGATTCATACACACATATATATATATTTCTTGTTTCATTTTCATTCCAGGTGAAATGAGAGAATATCTGCTGAAAAGAGGGAAAGGCCATATGTGGAAGTGAGGCTGAAATAAAAAATTACAATTGATTATGTGTACGTGATAAAATTAAAGATATATGCAATATGCTTAAATGTGGAAATAGCTGAAGCTCGTAATAAATATGTTTAAAGTGTGTTTTTGACTTTTTCTTAATAAATGGAAAAAAAAAATCATAATAAATCTTTTTAAAATAATTTGCTTTGTCCTTTTCTGTCCTTACTCATTTTGGGTACTTACCTTGGTATTTATTTTTCAGTGAGTTCTATTCATATATAAAGTATCTATGATTAGTGTATAGTATGATATTATGTATATATAGAGTTTCAAGGTAAATTTAAGAAAAAATTGAAAGTTTTTACAGATTTTTTTTTCTTTTTAATTTTATAAAGGCTAAAAAAAATGTAAATTAATCTAAAAAAAAAAATAATAATAATAATAATAATAATAATAATAATGCAGTGTTACATCATACATTTTTCATAAATTACTTGATTTAAATAACAGTACTTTTTGAATAATATATTTGAAGATTTTTTAAAATGAGAAAGAGCTGGTAATAATTAAAAAAATTAAGATGCAATACTAGGGCTGATTGATACTAATTTAAATATCTTAAAACTTATGGCAATACTTGCAACTCATTTCTAAAATAACATCCAGGAAAGAAACATTTCGGTTAAAACTTAAAATTGTTATAATTATTTTTAAAAATAATATAAATTATATTTAAAAAAAAAAAAAAAAATTCAAATGTTCAAAACAAACTAAATTAAAAATGTTTTTACTGTACCATTGTACAACACTTATTTTTTTTAAAGTTTTTTGAAAAATAATTCAAAGAATCCTTAAGGCTGCTCTCAAATAAAAACTCACAATTTTTTGAGATGATATAAAGGCTGTTTTCAATGATTGAAAAAAGAAAAAAATGTAGATATCATTTTTAAACAGTAGAAAATAGAATAATGTTTGATGTTTTTTAGATTTAAAAAAAAAAAAAAAAAAATTATCTTCTAGTATAGCCATTTTAATTTGTGAACTCTTAATAATTGAGATATTATTTTTGTAGTAATAAAGAAATGTATATACCGTAGAGAGTCAAAAATCTGCACAGCTCGGGACCAGAGGTTGTGCAGATTTGGCAAATTTTGAAGCCCATAAAAATCATTTTCAATTTGAATAATAAAAGCAGAATATTAACCAAATTAAACATATACTAGTGAATAATAACACAATTTCACTTGTATATTAAATTATTAGGTATATAAGAATAACACTGAACATTAAATATGTATATAAAGAAAACAATAAATTAAAAATGAAAAAATATTCATCAAATTTAGACAAAATCTGTTCACATGCAGTTTGTTTTAAACTACACTTGAACATGCACACATCAGGCCCGTAGCTAGACTATGTTTCCAGGAGGGGCAAATATATTTCTAGGGGTTGCAAAACATTTTTTTGAATTTTTCGATATTTTAAAATTTCCTTCCTCCTCCTCCCCCCCCCCTTACCCCTTAGAAAATTTTCTGCTATAAATTTTAGACAAGATTCTTTTGTTACAAAATGAAATATTTCTACTTCTACTTTTTTTTTTTCCTTTTAAGTTTTTACCGAAATTCTAAACATATGCTAGGGCGGGCAAATTTTTCTCCAGGTCGGGCACAGCCCGTACTGGCCCCCACCTAGCTACGGGCCTGGCACACATACATCATTGAGATTTCTTTTTTCTTTTTTTTTTTTTTTTTTTTGTCTATTGTAAATAGTTATCAATTCTTATTTTGTAACACAAATTTATTTTTCAAAGTATTTAACTGAATTCTTCCGTAAACTATGTCTTTATCAGGTAGCATTTTAAAAAATTAATTTATTGTTTTCCTCATTGATATGATCATCATAATAATCATAATTTTCTTTGGATTAATTTAATATATTGTTGATAATTTCTTTATCAGAAACTTTGTTCTTGCAGTTTTTCATATTTTTATTCTAATCATAAAATGCAAACACAAAGTCTGCATTCAGGATCTTTTACAAAAATTCTGATTTGCAGTTTTGTAACTTAAATTTCATTGTTTGTATCTGAAAAGCTGTACGAATTTCGGACTTTGACGGATTTTAGATTGGCAGATTTCTGGCTCTCTACTGTATATATATTTTTTCTTTTTCTTTTTTTTTTTTAAGTATGTCAAAGTTGGCAATTTACTTGATGATTTTCATCCCTTTTTTGTGATGCGAAAGTTTACAAATTAGGGTTTTGAGAAGTATTGTATTTAGAGAAAAAATTAAAACTTATTTCCCGTTTTAGGCACTTCAATGCAGAATTGCCATGCTACCTGGAAAACCTGGAATAGTCAGGGAATTTGAAAATTGGCCATGAAAGTCAGGGAAAGTCAAGGAATTTTAATATTTTAGCCGGAATCTGGAAAAATCAGGGAATTTCATACAATGATTGCCAAAATAAAATAATTTTTCTTTCAACGTAGAGTCACTTTTCTTGTTTTTTTCTTAGCTTTTGCCATTTTTTTTTTTTAAGAAGACCTCTTAGAAAGACCCCGCATGGAGGGCAATCTGTCCTTAGGTCAAAGTAATATGTAACTTTTGTGTTTTCAAGTCGTACCATAATTATTTTGCGCAACCAATGCACAATATATGGCTAGACTGGAATTTTCTTAGAACACGTTTGGAAAAGTTTGGGAATTTCATTCTGCTATTTGAGTGGTAACCCTGTCAATTGTAATGTCAGAAAAAGTCATACATTTTCATCAAAAATTAATTCTGTGAATATGGTGAAAATTTTACATTATTTACCACAATGTTATCCATTTAAGAACAGCTTTAAAAATGCTTCTCAGCATTTCCCACCAATTTCAGAATACCGTGTTAACGAGTGGGTAAAAGTAAGATAACTAATCTTCCATTTTAACATCCTTGTAGCATAAAATTTACTTATAGTAATATTAGCATAAAAATTGAATGGTTAACTGTTCACTAATCAAAATAAGAATTCATTTGTAGCACAGCATTCTAAAAATCACTGTCAAGCTTTGCAGGTGCCATCTATATAAAATAAACAGAGTTAAATATTTACATTCCATTATAAGTACCATTCCTTGCATCCCTTTTTATTTTTTGAATATATATAGATAAAAATTGATTACTGATATAACTTTCAAAAATACCAGTTTTGTGGTATTCGCCCAGGCCTTAGGTAAATACCCTAAATTTGGCTAGTATAAATAAAATTAAAAGCGCAACTGCTGGTTGAAAAGTAATGTTATAATAGCAAAAAGTAACAGATGGTAGGAAAGTTCTGCTATAATAGCAAAAATTAAAAGCAACTGCTGGTTGAAAAGTAATGTTATAATAGCAAAAAGTAACAGATGGTAGGAAAGTTCTGCTATAATAGCAAAAATTAAAAGCAACTGATGGTAGGAAAGTAATGCTAGAATAGCAATAAAAAAGCATCTATTGGATGTGAATTACTGCTAGAATAGCCGAAAGTTCAAGCAAGTGGTGGTCTTGATTGCTGCTAGGCCAGCAACTTATTCAAGCAACACAAGCTGGATTATGTATGCTGGATAAGCAATAAAAGTGAGCCAATACACACCATGGCATGCTGGTAATTCTGGTGGAACTAGCAAATATGAATGCTAGTTTTTATGCTATTTTACTTGCTGGGATACAGCATTTAATGCTAGTCTAGCAAACAAATATCAGCATGAAAAGCTGGATTATGTATGCTGGACAAGCAATAAAAGTGGGCCAAAACACACCATGACAAGCTGGTAATTCTTGTGGAACCAGCAAATATTAATGCTAGTTTTATGCTATTTTACTTGCTGGGATACATCATCTAATGCTAGTCTACCAAACAAATACCAGCATGAAAAGCTGGATTATGTATGCTGGACAAGCAATAAAAGTGGGCCAAAACACACCATGACAAGCTGGTAATTCTGATAGAACCAGCAAATATTAATGCTAGTTTTATGCTATTTTACTTGCTGGGATACAGCATCTAATGCTAGTCCCCCAAACAAATACCAGCATGAAAAGCTGGATTATGTATGCTGGACAAGCAATAAAAGTGGGCCAAAACACACCATGACAAGCTGGTAATTCTGGTAGAACCAGCAAATATTAATGCTAGTTTTATGCTATTTTACTTGCTGGGATACAGCATCTAATGCTAGTCCACCAAACAAATACCAGCATGAAAAGCTGGATTATGTATGCTGGACAAGCAATAAAAGTGGGCCAAAGCACACCATGACAAGCTGGTAATTTTAGTGGCTCTAGCAAATATTAATGCTAGTTTTATGCTATTTTACTTGCTGGGATACAGCATGTAATGCTAGTCTAGCAAAGAAAAAAAAGCATCTGTTGGTTGTGAATTTCTGCTGGAATAGCAAAAAGTGCAAGCAAGTAGTGTTTGTGATGGCTGCTAGACCAGCAAAATATTCAAGCTACACATGCTGGAATATATATGCTGGACAAGCATATAAAGTGTGCCAAAACACACCATGACTTGCTGATAGTTCTGGTGGAACTAGCAAATATTTATGGTAGTTTTATGCTATTTTACTAGCTGGGATGAAGCATCTGGTGCTTGCCTAGCAAACAAATACCAGCATGAATTTCGACTTGGGTAGCTTCTTTCCGCATTAAAAAAAGCTCGTTTTCCTTAAAAAACCAGTTTCATCAGGGCACGTAAAGGACTTGGTTCCATATTTGGTGACTTTAACGCTCCTTGACGACTATTTTGGCGATCATGGTGAATAAAACTTTATTATCGATATACCAATTGTCTAAGCTGTAAATCGATTATTACGGAAGTTATTGTAAAATTCTTAATTAATAGGATGAGGCTATAAAAGGAGTTCATTCCGGTCACTGAGGTCAGTTTGTCGCCAAGACTTTATACTGAATAGAAAGCTCTGCACGACTATGTTTCTACCATTGAATTACTGTATGTTAGTTCTATGGTACAGTTTATGATGTGATTTTTATATTGTGAGCTGCGTTATCCGGTGAAACTGAAGTTGAAACTTGGTTTACAGACCTGTAATCTTCCAAAATATTCTGTAAATAAATTTTTAAACCTATGCAAGGTCCGTCTATCATTCACAGACAATTCAAGAACCCTGAGTATGCAACAATATGTTTGTCTAATGCGCATATATTATGTGAGTGTGTTAAACTTAGGTAACACATTCTAAGGATACGTACTTATATGATGCGTGTGTTTCATATTGACATTTGAATGAATTTGTATTGTATTAATTCCTTTAAACTCTACTTAAACTCACTTATGTCATTTTCAGTTCTTGTAATTTTATAATTTATAATCTGAATTGACTTCACTCGAATTTCTGAACATTCAGTAGTTAATAAAAAGGTTGAATTGGAAGAAAAATTCAGTAAATAACCGAATGTGAGAAACCTTTTCATTAGAAAACTGTCAGGCCATTTGACTCATTTCGCGATTCATGCTCAAAACGAGACCCAACGATAGTTCAATCTGAGGAATAAAGTATTTCAGATGCTTTTCGCTCGTGTATTTCTTAATAATTTACTTTTTTTTCCTTTATTAAAGCCAAGGTTGTAGCCAGATAAATATTTCACAGAGGGTTCAATCTTTAGTACGTAATATTAAGTGTTTAAAATGAAATATATTTGTAAAAAAATTTCGACAAATCTGCAAAATTTCAGGGTTTTTTTAATCCGCAAACACCTTCCCTTTAGCTACGGCCTTGAATATAGCTAAATGTTTCCTAATTTAATTTGGCAGTTTATCGCATTGGCCATGAAAGAGAGTTAAGTGAAAATCGTTTAATATAAAAATACCCAAAAGAAAAATGTAAAATCTGAGTATCTTTTACAAAGTTCATGTGCGAGTACAAGGAAACGCAATTTATTCGAATTTATTTTATGTCCCTATAAAAGGACTACGACTGGTATAAGCTCGCAATCTTCAGTAATGGCCAAACAAAAAAATCAGTTCCAAAATCACTTTTATTCTCTTTTATGTAATTAAAAGTACTTTAGTTTTTAGCTCCTATAGGACATGATACGTGCAAATTCATTCAGGCTAATACATATATAATTTTTCCTAATGATCATACTTTAGCCAATTATTGTAACATTTTATAGTAATTTTTCTGTTTTAAACAGTTTACCATTAAAATACGAATTTCATATAATATGCATTCACAGTAATACAAATGAATTCTAATTTATATCGCTTGAAATATTACCATAAGTCCCAAATTTATAAAATTCTATGAATAATTCTTGTAAAGATTATCTTAAACATATCTATTAAATTTAAGCTCAATAGAAAATTCAGTATTTGTACGCTATCGTGTCTATAATCACTTACATATTGTGCATATCCAAATTAATCTTACAATCATTAAACTCTACATATTTCGCATGATGATGACCTGTTGTATATATATATAAAACTATTAAAATGAATTTATATATATAAATATAAGTTTAAAGATTTGAAAAACCAAAAGGAGAATTACAAACCAATGCTACGCTATTGAAAGAACTATTACTTGTAATAGTTATTTCAATACGTTAACTGACCACCCCTCTATTATCAAAAAACGTATTTTGGCCTTTGATAAAAAACTAAATTTAAGCAGAAATTGTTTTAATTTTCCATATCTTTTCGTTACTGTTAAATTTCATAAAAATCCAGTTAAATTTATTTTTGTTACCTGTGGTACTAATAGCTATAATGATAAAGCCGGTAAAATCTTATTTAAATATCTAAATTCAGTTTTAAAAGTGATAAATTCTGCTAATGATTGTAACATTATAAACAATAACCAGAAAGTTATAGAATATTTCAAGATTTATTCAGAAAGCATTACTTCCGTAAATACCCATGATTTTGAAAATTTGTTTGGCAGTATTCCGCACAACTTGGTAATAGAAGTTTTTGAAAGCATTTATGAGGAATTTGGAAATTACTTAAATTGTGAAAAAAAAAAAAATATATATATATATATATATATTGAATTAATCTTATCAAGTTCTGTATTTTTGAAAACGTTTTGTTTAACGGGAAAGATTACTTTTTACAGCGGAGGGGAATTCCAATGGGAACGAGTTTTTCGAGTGCTTTCGCAAATTTATTTTTATATTTTTTCGATTTTTTTTTTTTTTTTTTTTTATAAATATTACTCTTTTCCGATATATAGATGATTTAATCGTTTTTAAATGTAATTTTTTCGAAAGCATTTCTAGAAAAATATATCCTAAAGAATTAATTTTAAACTGTACACATACTGATAAAATTTCTTTCCTAGATTTAAATATAAAGAGAAATGAAGAAAAATGGCTTATTGGATTATACGATAAAAGGAAGGATTTTAATTTTAAAGTAAATAGTCTTACTAATTGGTTTTCAAATATCAGTAAAAAAGTTTTAAAAAATATTATGTTCGCACAGCTTAAAAGAATTCGTACTATTTGAAATAGTGAAAATGATTTAAAATTTGCTCTTGAAGACCTAAAAAACACCTTGCAAATTAACTGTTACCCGTCCCAATTTTTAACTGTGTTTTTCCAGAGTTTTTCTATCTCGGTTTGTTCTACTTCCTCATTCAAGGGCGATATTTAAGTACCGACGAGTAGCCCCGTCGGCAGAAGAAAGGTTTTATTTTATTTCATTTTATACTTTCTTGTTTACCTTCTGTAATTCTTTATTGTATTGTATATTTTTAAATGAATTGATGTAATTTTATAACTGTTTTAGTATTTTTATACATTATATATTTGTTTGATTTCTCTTCAGTTGTTGGTGGTTTTCTGTTTGGTGAGAAGTTGGGGGCTAAGGATAGTTATTAGCTAATTGCTACTGTCCTTTCAGAAACTTCTTTCACCCCTACACTGAGGGGGCCTCCCTGATGAAGATCTCAGTATTTTTTGGGGTTTAATTTCATTAATTTGTTTATATATTCCTACATTTACATATTTCTCTCTCTCTCTCTCTCTCTCTCTCTCTCTCTATATATATATATATATATATATATATATATATACAGTCCCTGGCCAAATTATTAGACGCACTATAAGACTATGTGTAAAATCTTAATTATCAGGTGGTACTATACACATACAGCTTTATTGTTTTTACTAGACACAATGTATATTTTTTATTATCCACCTTATTATATATTTTTTAACACAAATAAAACATCATAGTTATAGAAAAAAATATGTATTTATTAACTCTTGAAAAAACTTGAAATTAATGCAATTAAATATTAATATTTTGTTGAGGCACCTATAGCCGCTATCAGAGCTTCAATTCTGCGCGGCATGCTATCAATGCAAGACTGTACTGTCTCCTGCATTTGAGGATGATGATTCCACACATTAATGATCTGTTCTAAGAGTTGCGTTTTGTTTGTGATCACATTTTTAGCCACTTCTCTCTTCATCAGCTCCCACACGTTTTCAATAAGGTTCATATCGGGGATATTACCCGGCCAATCCAACTGAGCGATATTTTACTCTTCCAAAAAACTTTAACACCATGCTGTTGGCAGGAAGCCCCATCTTGCATAAAATGAATAGTTCCCCATTTGGAAACCATTCTTTGAGCTGCGGAATCAACCGATTTTGTAAGACTTCTTTGTATTGATCTTGCCTCATTATACCTTTTACCCCGTACAGGCGTCCAGTACCCTTACCACTGATGACTGACCACGACCGGATCCTCACTTTTGAAGGGTGCTTAACAGTCTGAACGACACAGTCAGGCTGAAACTTTTCTCCATGACGACGACACACAAACAGAGCTTTATTCTGCAAAATTTCAAATGTGCTTTCATTGCTGAAGCAGACCTGTTAAAAATAGAAAAAAATAATAAACATCCTAAACACCTGTGCTGGACTATCCTTATTTCATATAAAATGATATTAAATGTATCATTTGTTATGAAATTACAAACTTACCGATCTCCAGAAGTCCACATCTTTATCACACCACTGTTTGGCCCACTTTAGACGCTTTGCTTTCATTGCAGCTGTTAACTTGGGCTTCCTGGCGAGGCGGAAGGCCTTAAAATCTAAATCTTTTAATTTTCTTCGAGCAGTGCGCTCAGAAACATTCACATTAGCATCTTGGATTGCGTTTTTATCAGTTTTGTCGTAGCAAATCTGTTTTCCATGCAAATTTTCTTTAAACAACTTTCTGACCTTGGAGTAAAAATCGGCTTTCTGCTGCATCTTTTCTTTCGTTTCGAGCTCAATTCGTCCCCTGACTCAAGTTTCTTCTTTATGCGTCGTACGCTAGCTTCAGAAACCTTCCTTCTTCGTGATATTTCGAGATTTGAAAATATTTTAGCATTCACGAGGGCCTTTACTTCAGCTTTTTTACGTGGGGGAAGATCGCTTTTTTGCCCATGATGACAATGTACCAATTGATTATTTAAACACTGACACAAAATAAACAAATAACTGCGTAGTATAAAACTGCGAAACAAATAAACACAGCGTAAAAAGCCACAGAAACGTGTCCGCAACTGACGCACGAGAGAACTCGACTGAAAACGGTTTGTACTTATTTACGTTCGTACACCAATAACATTCTGATGTTATACGTTAAAAATAAATACAAATAGGAAGTATATAAAAAACTTCTGAATAAAAACCCATTACATGTATGTTTAAATATAAAAGTATTGCATATAAGCTCGTGGAAAACATGTAATAATTAAAAAAACTACAGTGCGTCTAATAATTTGGCCAGGGACTGTATATATATATATATATATATATATATATATATATACATGTAATATTAGAGTTTAATTGAATGCAGCATTTAAAAACGCTATTGCGTTCACAAACTCAATTGCATATACATATTCATCCTATATTCATTTTACTTCACGCATTTCATGTTATGATAACCTAAAATTATATATACTAAATTTGAGTTCAATGGAATGCAGCGTTTAGACGTTATCGTACTCACTCCCTCCTACGTATATACATATTAGTTCTATACTCATTCAGATATTTCATTCAATGGTGACCTATAAAACACATAACATACTCGAATACAACCGAATTTAGTGTTTAGACCTTATCGCGTTCACTCACATACATATGAATACAGACATCAAAGTAAAAAAAAAAAAAAAAAAAAGAAAGAGAGAAAAGAAAAGAAAAGACAGAAAGAAAGAAAAAGGGGAAAAAATTGAATTCTGAAGGTCTCCTGAACTTATTAAACGAACTTCAAATAATTTCAAACCCTAAATCGTTATGTATAAGAATTCCACTTTGTATCCATGTAAAGAAAAAAAAAGAAAAAATAATAATTTCTACATCCTTAAAATCTATGTATATCTTTGTCACCTCTAGCATACCTATCGAAATTGAGTTGAATGAAATGCTGCGTTTAGACACTATCGTGTTCCCTCATACACATACAAGCATACCATCATCACTATAAAAAATGAAAAATGAATTCATGTGACCTCAAAACTCACAGAAACACTAAAATACAAATTTGAATTTTTCCATGATAGCAATATTTCTCTTATATATTATATGATAGGAATTTAATTTTATGTTTTTTTTTCACCATCTGTAACTTCTTAAAGTTAAAGAATCGCGCTTTCATTTAATCCTCTAGATTACTTTTGTTAAAAACCAGCGCATCCTTAAAGCATTTATTTATTACGAAATTTGGCGATAAAATCACTTTGTGAATTTTAATCCAATTTTTTATCAATTGTTTTTCTTATTAATAAACGTGTTTCTCGTAAATATTTCAAAAATTTTAAGAAAAAATTGCCTATATCTAATTTATTTCTATTCATTTTTGCAATAAATAAATAAAATAAAATAAAAATCAGTATTTATTACTATTTAATGCCTCATTAAATTGCAAAACTGGAATTCATTGGAAACGAGACTTATCTCTTGATAATTTCTCGAAATTTTTGCGTTAACTATTACAAAAATAAATATAACTACCCTAACCCTGTATATTAACCAAAAAGTTTTTGATTGCAAAAGGCACTAGTACATGTCAGAAGGAATGTTCATGCAAATTTTCATGCAGAGAAAATTATTCTATAAATAAAGTGGTGCAAAATAAAATCTGAGTTAAAAATGCTCTGGAATATATTAAAATTTTGTCGATTATGGTATTGGTGTTCGGAATTAAGATTTATCGACCACTTCTCTGTCCGAACCTGAAGTTACTCTCTTTCATGACGTTTTTAAGGTGTTCCAGTCCATATTTGCGGAAAAAATCATGGTGTTCTATAAGATATTACCTTCTTGTGATAACAAAAGCAGAAATAAATAAATAAATATCATAAAGTAAAGCTCAAATAATTATGGCACTTGAACTAGACTTCATATTAGGATTAATTATAATTTTATTCGAAATTCATCAAAGTGGAAAAAATTTTGCTGAATTTGATCGATTCTAACTAGAACGACGTTTGAAGAAATTATAATTATATATTTTAGAAGCTACGTGAATTTTCATATTCCCACTGTTTTAACACTTTTAACTTGCTTATTAATCTATGTATTGTAATGAATCGTATTTTACTTTAAAAGTTTTTTTTTTTAAATTATTTTGTAAATATGTTCTAAAGTTCTGTGTACTGTTTTAGCACAAACAGTTTATGACAAATTGTGCATTTTCTAAGGTTTAAAACTTTTATTTTTTATCCGCAAAAACTGCAACGGGTTAAAGTTAGGACAAGTTTGCCATAGGGAATTATTCTCCCCTTGAATTTTTTATTAGCCATCTGAATTTGTCACTACCCTGAATATCATGGTTTTCTTACTATATTTGCACATACGGCCTCATTTGAAACGGGGTAATCTTTTTTTGAAAAAAAAAAAAAATATATATATACTGTCATTTTGTATAAAACATACTTCATGATACGTAAATTCGGTTTTAAAATACTACTAATTTCTTATAGAAATTATTTCTTAATGAATAGACATGATATTTGTCGTAATGAAACTTATTGTTAAAATAGTGTTCGTGTGCCCCAGTCAATGTTACAGGGATGGAACACGGGCGCAGAATTCATACCACTATGAATGTAAGAAAAATTTCTACCTCTTAAATCAACGATATCATAGGTATAGAAATTTCTTAAACAGATTCCGGTGTGAATTCTGCGCCCGTGTTCCATCCCTGATGTTAGGCTCAGAATGAAACTGAATATATTGGGTGTCCCATAAGTCTCTAGACATTTTTAAAATTCATAAAAAAATGAAGGAATTGGTAGACTTGAACGAGGTTTGCAAAAAAGCTTTATTCATAATGATTTTTTTTAAATATAAAGAAATAATAATAGTTAACACTTTCGTCGATAGAGGGCGCTGTACAGGAACAAATCACAAAATTTCATGAAAAACTATATTTATTTCCATGCAAATCTTTACAGACATATAAATTTTATTTTATGTGTTAGTTATCACCACAAATTATAGTTTGATAAAGAATTACAACGCCATTAATTACACCTTCGGTTAGCGATTCTTAGTTCAAGGAAACATCTTCTCCGAAAATCCCTTATCCACTAAGTCAGCATCACAATTTAAACTTCATGTTTGCAGAAACAGAAAGTAAAAAATAAATAAGGTTGTGTTAATTGTAAAGCCGGGTAATTTGTAGTACTCTGCTTGTTTGAATATTTCTCGTTACCCGTCCGCGCAACGCCCTTTATTGATAAAAAAATTCACTATTTTTTTTAAAGCACAAAACTCCAAAATATGAGATTTCTCACAAAGTCCACGTGTTATAATTATAATTAAAAACATATTAAAAATTGGGACAACACTTTTAAAACAAGTCATAAAATTTTATTAAAATCATATTATACATAATACCAAGCCTTTTGCCATTAATTCATGCCTCATCAGGTATATGTTACATTTTTAAAAATCAAACGAGACAGCATCTTTATATATATCGCAGGATCAGTGGCAGTACAACTCCAACTGCCACCGATCCTGTGATATATAAATATGCTGTCTCATTTGTTATTTAAAAATGTAACCTGTATACCTGATGATGCCATGAATTAATGGCGAAAAGCTTAGTATTATGTATAATATGATTTTAATAAAATTTTATGACGTGTTTTAAAAGCGCACTGAGAAAAAAATCTGTAACTGACATCTAGAATCTAAATTGAGGCTCTGGAAAAAATAGTTCCATCTCACCCTTCAAAATTCTAGTCCCCATTGAAAGCGATTTCTAGAAACCCTTGTTAGAATTCTAGAACGTTTGTCTATATTATGGAGGGCAAATTTATTTAAAAATCTCTGCAAATAAATGAGAATACGAGATGGTTTCATCAACTATAATCTTGGTTTATAACCCAATTCTAGAAAATCAAGCGGGAATTTCACGCAATACAAAAGATTCAGAATATTCAGAATTTTCAGAATATTGTTTCACCATCTAAAAATGTAATCGAGAATTTCTAGTCTAAAAATTTCTAGTCTAAGTCATTTCTAGTCGAAATGTAATCGAGAATTTCTAATCTAAAAATTCTCGATCATTTCGTCTATTCCGTTTATTGGCCTGCCTCAATCGCATAGCTCGGAAATCTATATTTCTAGTTTAAGGATTTAGAAAAGGGCCACTTATTCATTTTAGATGAAGGTGGTATATTTTTTTTCTCAATGTGTTTTCCCAATTTTAATATGTTTTTAATTACTAATTTTTATTTTTTTCTTCACAAAAAAAAAAAAAAAAAAAAAAAAAAATCCCCTTTAGGAGAAAAACTTTTCCAAAAATTGGGTTAAATTCTATTAATTCCTTGATTTTTTATGAATTTTTAAAATGTGTACAGACTTGTGCGATACCCGGTACTTACTTCAAATCTAAACTTTGAAATATCAAGAGACTGAAACTACAATTGTAATGCGTATTTTACATTCATGTTTTTAAAACATAAAACTAAATTAATATATATATATATATATATATATATATATATATATATATATATATATATATATATATATATATATATATATATATATATGTATACATATATATTATATATATATTCTTTAAAATATTTCTTTGTGTAATTTCTACGAAAAAGTCTATTTATATTTATTCTGATTTAAAATGTTTTATTGTAATGTGACCATTCTGCGAATAAATGTTCAGTAAAAAAAATATATATATAATATAACTAGAGGAAAAATGAAATAAGATGCACTTCTTATAGAATTACAGAGCTGCCAACCTAATCCGGCAAATTGTTAGTACCGCCCATTTTTCTACACCAATTAATTTTTAGAGTAATTCTTTTCAAATATATTTACGACGAATTAATAAAATGAATACTCTAAAAATTAAGTGGTGTAGAAAAATGTGCGGTACTAACGATTTGCCGGATTAGGTTGGCAGTTCTGGAATTAATTTTTAAATTGTTAAAAGAATTTTGAAACAAAATGGTTCACTTTTTTTTTTCTTTTAAATACGCTCATATATTCCATCCTCTCCTCTCTGAATAATATTTTTATTTTTATTTATTTATTATTATTTTTTATAATGTAATACATGTTTCAACCAATAACATATTCATTGAAAAAAAATTTATAAGATTTTACGGTTTAGCCATTAGAAAATAATTATTATTTTTCTGGAATGTAAAATTTTAAACAACGTTCTCAAGAATATGTGTTAAATAGTTATCCTCCTGTTAGAAGTCACTCGCAAAATATAAAACGAAAATAATACATGAGATTATATGAAAGGTAAAAAGAAAAAAAAAATGAAACTATCTAAAATAACCAATTTTCATTACATAAACTTCCCAAAGTTGAAATTTAAATATTCAATAGATTACATTAAAAATATTAAAGATAAATTTCTGGTAATGTATTTTAATATGCATATTATTTTGTTTTCATTCATCTATATTTATATTTTAATAACTGTAATATTTTATCAGAGTTGTTCGACCCATTTCCGAGTAAAAGAGCTTTCTTCATTTTGCAATGAACGGAGTGTGCATTAACACTGAAAGCTAATTTTCCTGAAGATCAGGAGAAGTCACATCAACTTTAATCCTAATTAATTACCAAAATCGCTATTTCTCAGAAAACTAAGTTTCTTCTATATTTTGAAACGGGCGTACTAAAAGTTAACAGTAAATGCTGAATTTCCTGAAGACAAAAAAAAAAAAAAAAAAAATGAAAGGGATGAATCTAATTACTTATTAAGTAAATTTATTTAATTAAGTACAATTTTTTCGTTATTAGAAACTGATTATCGTAATATCTGGCGTACAAGCCGCAGGTTAAATAAGTCATTTTGACATCAGAAATTTTTATTAACTTTTATAGTTTTGTTTTTACAGTGTATTGTCGTGTACAAACTAATATTTTACCAATAAAATTTCTGGTATATAAAAGGTGTGTCTGATCTGCGGCTTATATACCGGATATTACGGTAAGCCCCAGGTTTAAAGAGGGGGTAATACTCTCCGCCTTTCTTTCAGGGCACTTTCGAGGATGAGAAATTTCCACCTTTTTCACGACCGCTATTTTTATAGGAAAATCTCTAAGCTGTTTAATCATGGGGCATTACTATGAGAATACCATAAAAATTTCTCTTTAAAAAAAGTCGTAGCAAAAAAGTCGGAAAATTTTTATCCCTGAAAGAGCTCTAAAAAAGTGCAGATTTTAACACCTGTAGATCTCATATATGTCCGTGAAGGTTTTGTTCTGAAGGAAAATAGGAGAGCTTTAAGAAACTCAAGAAATATACACACACATATATATGCATACTTGCCAACATGCTCATTAATATTCCGTAGTGTCGCTAGCCCCGCCCTTTTTTTCACACCAGTAAATTTTTAGAGTAATATTCTGCAAATGTAATTACGATTAAATAAGACAGAAAATGTTATAAAAATATACTGGTGTGAAAAAGAAGGCGGGGTTAACAATACTACAGAATATTAATTAGGATGTTGGCAAGTATGTATATATATATATATATATTTGATCAACCTGTACAAAATAATCTTTTAAAGACATTGTTGCTGCAGCATGTTGTAGCTCCTTAAACACCACTAATTTGTAGTAATAATCATTTTCGAAATGAAGCATTGAATTTTTATCATAAATACCGTAATTTTTGGCGTATAATCCGTAGTTAAGATATGTCGTTTCTTCACCAGAAATTTACTTTAACATGAAAATCAAAATTTTTACGAAGGAGCAGTTCGAACAAATATAACTTTAAGTGTCAAATAAAATTTCTGATGCGAAATGACTTATCTGACCTGCGGATTATTCTCCGAAAATTACGGTATGTCAAAAATCACTGTTAAAATATTGATGGTACGGTATTACTCTTACTTTTTTTTTTTTTTTAATATTTCACTCATACTGTTAGAGCGATTGTTTAAGATAAAAATAAAGAAAATTATTTGTAACAAATTGTTGGCGTAAGTGTTCCGTCTTGAGACGGAAGCTCTTACAGCATTGTTCAATTTCTAATATAAGATCTTTAAAATCCATTAATATGTAAATATGTCGTAATAGATTCTGTATTTAAAACTTAAAACGAGATTTATATTCAACTTCATCTTAAAAATTTTGAATTTAAAAATTACAGTAGAAAATCATTTTTTAAGTGCGACGAATTACTGGCTACACAAACGCACATGATATATGTTTAAATATTTTTTCTTTATAGCTTCGAAACTTTTCTCTTCATACATATGAATTTATTTAAAACAAAATAATTTCATTTTGTATACTGTCACATAAAATACATGCATTGACAAAAAAGACATATTTTTAATAACAAAGAAAATATTTTAAGTTTTTAGACACTTGGTTTTTCTATTTTTTTTTTTTTTTTTTTTTTTTTTTTTTTCTTTTTTCAAAAATATAAATCGGAAAAGATAATATAACAGTACTTTCAATGAAACAGAGATGTAACAAGCAATTCTAATAACATATTCGGAAAAGAAATTGAAAAAATCATACATCAAATTTTTAAACAAGGAACGCATTTTGTAGTACTTAGAGACGTAGTAAGTCATTGTATTTATTACACAAAATCGTTCTTATCACATGCGAGCTACCCATTTTCCGGAAAACGAATAAGAACTAAATCTTAAGATGTAACTCGATCGATTGTCTCACAATAAGAAGTTCAAAATGTTGGAGTAACTTGATAAATTTTAACTTTGTATTGGAAATTGTTCATGCGAGTATTTTGCCGTGAATACTTATAATATTTTTAACTGTAAATACAGAAAAAAATTTCAGATCATCACTAAGCTTATTTTATCTTTTCATTTCAGGAAAAAAAAAAGTCTATCATGCATAAAATTTTAATAAATTCAAAAATATAAATATATCACATTAATATACTATATTATATGATAGTTTGTAATAGTTTGCGTGGTTGTATTTTAAAGGAAATATTTCTAAACTTACATTGTTTTATATAGGATCTATATTTAGTTTTAAAGATACAGGGATTATAGAGTCCTACATTTCATTCCACCATTAATTTTTAATATTTTTGTCTTTTTTTAATCGCAAAAATTCGTCTAACTTTGGCGATTAAATAAAGAAAAACCTATCATAAAAATAGTGGTGTGGAAAAAGTAAGACGCGATGTCCCCTGAACATATGTATTATATATATATATATATATATATATATATATATATATATATATATATATATATATATATATATATATACACTAAGGGGAAAAAAAAAAAAGCCGCAGTTGTATGTTTTCCTTATCTCATTCTGCAACCGCCAGGTTTTTCGTTTTAAAAGCAATTTTTCGAGCAGATTTTATTACGTTGTTCTCCAAGTACACTTTAGGATTGATCCAAGTATTAAAAACAAAATGAAATTGTCAGAAATTTGTAATTTTAGAAAGTATTTCAAAAATGGCAAGGATAAGCTAATTACCGATACCGCAAGAAAGTATTAATTTTAAAACGGGGGGGAAAAAAATTAAAACGCGAGATCGCAAAATAATTAAATGTAAACGAAATATTAGTGAGAGGGTTTTTAAGAAGATATAAAATATTTTGGCTGGTTAAATTGGAAATGTACAGTCGGCAGCAAAAGTATCCGAGCACTAGAAAAAATTCCTGCATTAAAAAAATAATCTTAATACTGTTTTTAACACGCTTTTATTAGCTTCACCCGTATGTACGTTTGTATGTATGTTTGTAACTGCTCTGGCAGCAAACAAAAAATCTATATTGTAAAAAAAGACTTTTCCTACGTGAACGCTGTGACTGTGAGGTAAAGCTCCGGGCTACGAACCTAAATGTCTAACGTTCGAGCCCAGTCAGGGGAGATTTTTTTTAAATGGTTTTTGTTTAATTCTAAATTATTTTATAATCACCCTGTAATATGGTGTGTCACTCACACAATTTTTTCTTAACCTGCATTTTAATACTATAAAGATAAATATTTTGTGCTTTTTAGTTCATATTTCAATAAAAGCGTGTTCTTTAATTTTTTAAAAGTTTAATTTAATTTTTTAAATAAATCCTTGTCGAATCATGTTCTTAGTCAGTCTAAGAACGTTATTCGGCAAAGATTTATTTAACAAAACAGAATTAGGAGTGCTATTTTTAGATTGGAATTTTTGCTAGTGCTTAGATACTTCTGCTGCTGCCTGTAGCTTTAGGCGGCCGCGTTGCTCATCCAGGCGAGATGACTGCTAAATAAGAGCAAATGCTTAAAAAATCGATTTGTATCATGTTCAGAACTTAGAAAATATTTTTAAAAATGTGTTTAGCAAAATAATCTCTTAAAAAACAGCGCAGCAATAATTAAACAAAGCAGGTTAAAAATCCACAGACCCTGCAAAAAAAAAAAAAAAAAAAAAAAAAAAAAAATGGGCTGAATTGGTTAAATTGGGCTGAATTGGGCTTTATTGGGCTTAAATTAATTATTGGGCTGAATTGGTTTTGCCGATGAGTCAAGTTTACTTTATTTCGAGCAATAGAAATAAGCTAATAAGACGAGGAAAAAGTGACCGACTTAATAAATATTGCACTATTAAAAGAGCGACACATTTTCCGTGCATTACGGTACGGAAGTGCTTAATGTTTCAAGGAGTCTGGCCAATTTTTATGATGAAAGGATCAATTAACTCAAGATGAAACACAACATTATAAAAGTGGCACCTGTCCGACTATTTTAGAGGTATCTCAGACCCTTCCATAATCAGCATTTAAAGATAATAATGCACCTTGCTACAAAGTGTCTGTGCTATGTTTATTTGATTAAAATTGTTACATTTACCTATCTACTTCCCTGAGCAACTATAATTCTAAAGTAATCAGTACTGTTTTCACTTTTAGTTAAATTCCACAGAGAATAACACAGAATTTCTTCTTTACCACACCTGTAAATAGTCCTAATCTCAATACTCTGGATAAGATTTAGTCTAAAACTAGGGAATGGGACTCGAAATTTTTAGCCTACAACTTTGCAATAACTTGAAAAGGTTATTTATGGTATTTGGCACACTGAAATTTCTGAAGTTTATGTTACAAGACTGTATAATATTATGCCATTGTGCATCAAAGCAATAATTGCGCATAAAGATGGAATTATCCAATGCAGAATACATATTTTTATTAAGTAATTGTTTAGTTCTAACAAATAAATAGTTTAATTTCATAAATTAAAGTATAACATGTTTATTTCATATAAGGAATTATAATAGAATACAAAGTATATGCTTATTATCTAAAAATCTAATAATTTGATTACCCACTGTATGTATATTTCTCTCATTATATATATATTGTTTATTGCTTGCATCATTTTAATATTTGTAATATTTTACTTAAATAATTATAATCGTAATACTTTTTACCTGTCACTTATCGTATTTCTGCCAACATCCTAATTATTAGTTTGCTTGCGGATCATGTAAAATTACATCTTCACGAAAAATGAGCCCCACCTTCAGGCGTTCTTCTAAAAAAAAAAAAAAAAAAAAAAACCTTTACTTTAAAAAAAAAAAAAAACGATTTTACATGTTCGTATTTAATACTTTATATGCTGCTGGTGTATATACATGCCAGTGAAATTTACAGAATAAATTACTAAAAATAAAATTTGAATACGTTAATTATGAATACGTAAAATCATTTCAATAAATAATACAACGTTTTAGAATGTTAGTTGTAATGCTTTAGAGCGTTAATGAAACGCCAAAGGCGGGGCTTACTGTTCAAAATAGGAAAATACCCCGACGATAATATGTTGACACACAGCATGCTTTAATAAAAACTTTAATAAATAGTAAATGGTGGGCGTATTCTGCGCTTTAAAATGGGCGGAACTAGCCACATATCATTGAATGCACGGTGTGCTTTTTTTTTATTATTTTATTTATTTATTTATTATTATTATTTTATTTATTTATTTATTTTTTATTTATTTATTTATTTATTTATTTATTTTTATTTATTTTTTTTTTTTTTGCGCGGAAATGCCTGTTTGAGACGGGTACACCGTCTAATTTATTCCGGAGCATTTTTATTTAATACCACTTTTTTTAGCGAAATATTTTCTTATCTTATCGTAGAAAGTTGTTCGTAGTTGTTGTAGAGTTAAACGTAGAAATTTGTTCTACAAATAAACTGGCATGAAATAAAGATGGGGCTAAAAATGCTTCGCAATAACTTAAAATATTGGGAACTCTGCTTTAAGCCTGTCAGGCGCAATTTTCATGTAGCGAGAAAGCAATTACTGAGTCCCAAGTCCAAAAATTCACACCGAAATTTTTGTATCAAAATTTTACTTTTATAACTTAATAGAAACGTGACTTAGTTGTTTTAATTTTGCTCGTAAATTCTGGAAGAAGTCTAATTAAATGAATGCTATTACCTTGCGCATAAGTGGGTGATATGTATGATTGTGCAGTTTTTTCTGACGTCTTGTTAGGTGGGGGAAAAAAATCTAATCAGTAAAATTTGTACAGAGGGGCATTGTTGCCAGATCCGACGGTTTTTTTATTCAATAATCACCAATAATTTTTTACTGTAACGTTTGTCTAATGACTTCGAAGATTGATAGTCTATTATGTATATCAAATATCACATCTCAAAATTATTGGTAATTACTGAATAAAAAATCTGCCAGATCAGGCAACACTGCAGAGGGGTCGCACAAAAATTGAAAAAGTGTAACATTTTCAAACATTGAGGAAAATATATATATATTAACGTGGTCATAATTCCTCCCTTATTATTTTGAACACTTTTGCAATTTACAATACACACTTCTGATATAGGTGAAGAATTAAATCACGTGGACACCCTGTATATTTCTATTTTAGTATAACCTGCAAGAAGTTGTGTATATTTAAAGTATATTTCTGTGCATTAAAAAATTTGCAGTACCTTCAGAGTCCGGAAAAAAAAAAAAAAAAAAAAAAAAAACATAAAGAATGTCAGAAAACCTTAAGAATATAATGACCAGTGAAAAATACTGTTTTTTATTTGTTTGTTTGTTTAACCCTTTGAGGTGTAAGGTAACTGTGTTCATTTAAATTAGATTGTCACCAGATTTAACGAACAAAATTAAAATAAAAGAAATAAATGATTTTTTTTTTTTTTTTTTTTTTTTTTTTTTTTTTTTTATTAAGTATGAAAGTAAAATTTGGTTAAGAAAATATTAGAGATGAATTTTTGGATGTGGGACTCAGTAGTTAATTCTTGTTGCGAGGGTACTGCAAAATGAAAGGGTCATCTAGAAACAGTTGAACAATGCATGTTTCCGAATAAAAACTCTTTGGCTTCAAATAGTATATAGCTGTCATGTTAAATGATTTTATAGGTTAAAATATAAATAGTACTGGAGATCAAGATAGTAAAACGATGAATTTTTGCTAATTAAGAAATTAATTTCAATTAATCCTGTAACTAGGGGTGAAAGTGATTCACATGTGCGGAACAGCTATTTTTATTTAGAAATATTAGTTACTTTTAATTATTATAATTTTTTTTTTATTTAAATAGGAATAGGATTGTTCTTTAAAATTACTGGTGAAAGATTTCGCCTAAAAACAGAACACTTTCACGCCTGTCTGTAACCCCCTCTCTCTCTCCTTATATATATATAATATTTTAGTATCACTTACAAGCAAAGGTCGAAGTCTCCGCGATATTTTTCAGGACATTCTTAGGTATGAGAAATGTCCGCCTTAATTGCTGCCACTATCTTTTTACGGTAATCTCTATTATATTTATTCGCGGCACTTTTATCTAAAGACACGGTAAAGATTTATGATTGAAAATATTGGTAGCAAAGAAAATGGAACTATGTGAGTGCATGAAAAAACTTCGAAGACTTCGAGCCCACAAAAATATGAGTAGATTTAAATTATAATGCTTTAAGTAAAACATTGCATTAGATTCAAATTCACGAGAAACAAATAAAGAGTGTCACAAAGCAACAGCGTCACCAACAATTTTGAGAAGTGACATTTGATATACATAATAGACTATTAGTCTTCGAAGTGATTAGCCAAATGTTACAAATAAAAATTATTTGTGATTATTGAATAAAAAAAAAATAATAATAATAAAAGGCCAATTTTGGCAACCCTGCAAAGCAATAGAAATATATTCATCTGCCATATACCGTATTTTTGTTTAAATATTATAGTAATAAATTCCCAATGCAAGTTTTCTAAAATCACATACTTTGCTTCTATTATGTAGTCATAATGAAAGATGTTTTTATAGGTTAAAATCGAAGTAGCACGAGAAATAAAAATAATAAAACAATGAATTTCCGTTAATTACAAAGTGAATTTCAATTATGTCTGTAATCTCTGTTTCAAGGAAAAATCAATATTCGAATTCTTTATATCTAAATATTTAGACAATATGTTTTATCCTTAGCATTTAACTGTTATACACTGCAATAAAAGTTATTTTTCCAATTCTGAAGAATCTGGAATTAAGTTATTGGATTCAGATAAATCATTATTTCCAGAAAGAGTAGATATGCATTGTCTAAATAAAATACCATTTAAGTATTCAGTAAACTAATAAACGGTTAAGAAATATCGATTACTAAAGTTAGATATCTGGAATGCTTAAAGTTTATCACGCAACGATTTTTTTTTCAAAGCATGGCTTTTACGTCAGTCATTAAATTGTTATGGAACATAAACATGCGATAGTAAAGAAGAGATGAATAATTTATAAAGGGTTAAATATTTTAAAATGCATCAAAAAAGGAAGATATTTCACGTTGTGGTGCTCTTTTTCGTATTTTAAATACTTCTTTTAATAAATAATATTATAATAATTATGCATTTGAAAGTTGTTAAATTATGCTATGTTTAATGTAAGGTAATTTATATTTACTTTTCATTTAACTGGTAATATAAATTGCCAAGCGAAAATTAAATATATTGATTAAAAATATATATATGGGTCATTGCCAACACAAGGGGTAGAAACCATGTCCCTTAGACCTCAAAAATATAAAATATCTTAAATAAGAAAAAATTTTATAACCATGTTATTTCTTACGATTTTCTCCAGTTCATTAACGTTATAAAAGTTGTTAATACTATTTATTTTTCTTAGAATCCTATCCATAAAACCTGGAATGTCCACTCCGTGGACTGTCCCCAAGGGAAGGCTGCAGAATATAGCATTCTTTTCAAGCTTAGTATTAATGTTTTTTAATTACATTTTGATTTAAGCAGGACATAATTATCATTAAAAAAAATATTTATTAAATTTTATACGTATAAAATGAATCTTGTTTTTTTAATTAATTTATAACAAATGTCCCTAATGAAATGCATCCACTCCGTGGACAACTATTTAATTTCCCATAAAGTTCAGTAGATGGCACTGCCTGTCACCAGTGTGTAACTGAGAAGGAAGAACGTAAGCCATCTTTGTTTTCATCTATATGTGCTGATGTCAATGCTTTATTTCGTTCTATTGAAATAGTTTTCATCTGTAATACCTATGTTTTGCTATCTCATCAGTCCACTCCGTGGTCAGAAGTATACAGGTAATTATAAGGATTACTTATTATCTAATTATTTTTACGATTAACGATTATAAGGTTTAATTCAACACTATAGTTAAATTGTTCCTGACATTGTTGCTTTTTTCCTTAAAATTAAAAACAAGACATTCTGTCCACTCCGTGGACATCATTTGATCATGGAGTGGGCACTTCTTTCCACGGAGTGGATACTTTCAGATTTAATTTTAAAACCAAATACACTTAAAGAATAGTTTAAATTCATTTGATAAATACATTTTACCCCCCCCCCTTTTTTTTTTCATTAACCTACAGATTGCTTAAGGTGCAATGAAAATATATTCCCCTCCCCCCAACTTTTATATTTTTATTCATGATTTTCTAAAAATGTTATTTCAACTTCTTTAAAGCAGTATTTGCTATTTTTTATTAAACTGTTACGTATTTGTCTTCATGATTTAACTGTAAGAACAGAATTCATATAATAAAAATTTAAGAACAATTTTATAGAGTGTTGTTTACAGAGTAATGCAAGGCTTATTATGTACTATATGTGTTAAAAAAAAAAAAAAAAAAAGTTTTAAAGGTAAAACGTTGAAAAAGTAATATAACACTTTAGAAAAATAATTGCAAAAATGTAATTAAATATAGTTTCAGAAAAAAATAAAAAATAAAAAAAATGTTTTACAACAAAACTAAAATTGTCTCATATTTTCATTAATTGAATAAGATTTTATAAAAACAATACTTATTTGTTTTCTTTGCAGAAATTTAGTATGCCTTTCAAGAAAAATAGAAATTCCCATGGAACCCAACGCAGGACAAACAAAAGAACACAAACCTCAGCTCAAACTCCGTCAAAAAGAAAGTTAGGTGCAGTTGAGAAGCAAAAAGATAAGAAGAATAACAAGAAAAAGAAACTTTCCAGTCCAACTACAGAAAAACGTAAAGAACAAAAAAGAAAAAGTATGCAGAGAGCGAGAGAAAGACAAAGAAATGATTCGACAAGACATGAAGAAGAAAAAGCTAAAGAAAGAGAAAGATATCACAGAAGGAAGAAAACTATAGCTGAAATGTCTGAACGAATGAAAAGAAGTGTTAGAAAAAAATGGAAGAACCAAAAAAGAAATCAAAGGGAGAAATTGAAGAAACAGCATATATCTGAAGAACATCTCAGAGATGATTCACCACCTGAGACACCTCGTTCAGCAGCCATAAACATCACAACACCACAAATTAATCCATCTCTGACAACAAGACCATCTGGATCATCATGTAGCAGATTAGAAAGTGGAAGAAACAGGGCGAAAAAGAATAGTGAAAGGCTTCGTAAAAAAAAAAAAAAAAAAAAAAAAAAATTGAAAGAGGAAAACAAAAAATTGGTTAGAAAGCTTGAAAAATACAAAAAAACGTATGCAAAGATCTAAGGATGTTAAGGCAAAAAATAATACTACTGGTTCTGAAACACCCAGGAAGAAAGTGAAAAAAATTATCACAGAAGCAAATTCAAAAGAAACTGAAAAATGTATTCTTTTTGGCGAGGTTATAAAAGAGCAAATAAAAGAAAGTTTTAAAGGAGAAAAATCAATGAAGAAACGTAAACAAGTCTTCCAAATTTTAGCAGGAAAAATAACAAGGAAATACAAGTATCTTGAATATATCAGATCAATCACATAAAAAAAAATTGGAAGAATATGCGGAACTAGCCACAGTGTCCCAATTGAAGAAAGAATGTTAAGGAGTAGTAAAATTAAGTTAGCTATACAAAAATGTTTAGAAAGTGATGAAGCAAGTAGAATGTGTGCAGGAAAGAAGGAGACAATCACACGACATATGATAAAAAAGCAAAAACGTTTCCTAAACAACACACTTTTAAATTTGATAAAAGTCTTCAAAAAAGAAAACCCTTCCTTCACCAATATAAGCTATAGAACCTTCTGCCGATACAGACCATTTTGGGTCGTTTATCCAACAATTAAAGACAGAGAGACATGTTTGTGTAAAACTTATGAAAACATGGCTCTAGTAGTAAGTAAGTTAAAATTAATCTAAAATAATTAAGGAAAGAACTCCAGATGAGGTAGTGAAAAAGATGTGTTCGAAGAGAAAGGAAGAGTGTTTAGAAAGAAATTGTGAAAAGTGTAAAGAAAGAAAAATAGAGCCAACTGAATTTGAAGATGAAACCATAAGCTACAAGAAATGGGTAACTAAGAAAATGCCAGCTGTTATTCACGGAAAGGAAAAGCTTGTTCAGAAAACCATTAAAACTGAAATTCTAACCAGTAAAAAGCAACTTTTTCAAATTTTCTGTGTAGATGCTTATAAGTTTATGCAACACATTTCCAGTATTAACCATCAGTATGAGCATGTGAAGAAAATTAAAGAAAGCTTTTCTCTTGGCGACATATTGCTTCATTTTGACTTCAGCGAAAGTTTTGTTTGCAAATATGCAAAGGAAATCCAAGGTACACATTTCGGAGCCTCTAAACATCAAGTTACAATACATACTGCTGTACTATATTCCTATAATGAGAAACCAAAGTGTTTTGCGACTATATCTGATTGTAACCGACATGACCCATCGGCAGTTTCCGCCAATCTTTCGCCTTTAATTGACCATATCAAAACTTGTGTACCAAAACTTAGACGTGTAGACTTCTTGAGTGATGGTGCACCCACTCAATATAAAAATAAAAACATGTTTTACCTTTTTTTTCATAAACTAATAAAGCAACTTCAGTGTGATGAAGTCAACTGGCATTTTTATGAAAGTGGTCACGGCAAAGGAGCTGCTGATGGTGTTGGCACTACATTAAACAGAACCGCTGATAATCTAATCGCAATGGGAATCGACATACCTAATTCTGAAGTTCTTATCTTAAACCTTAAAGCTAATTGTAAGGGAGTCATCATGGAAACTGTAAAAGAAAAAGACATACAAAGTGTTGATCTTCTGCTACCAAAGACCATTCAACCCTTCAAGGGATCTACAAAGATTCGACAAATTAAATGGACAAAAATCTCTACTGTTCTCCATGCGAGGCGTCTCACATGCCTAAACTGACACACACACTGTTCACATTTTAGCCTTGGAGTGATCAAAGTACTTGAAGACTCTAATCCAATCTCTGATCCACCAGGATATGGTTCTCAATACTTAGAGCGTGTATTTACGTCAGGAATTCCCTTTGCAGGACTCTCAAAAGGAATGTGGGTTGTAGTTGATTTTCAGAGAATATTATACCCAGGAGAGATAGTGCAAATAAAAAATGAAGAGCACATAGAAGTTTCAGTTATGCATTTCACACATGATAACCAATTTTCTTGGCCAAATAAAATTGACCTAATTCCATACTCATTAAGTGACGTAAGGGCTATTATTAAACCACCGATTCTAACTACATCTGGAAACAGAAAAATTAAGTATATTTTTCCAGAGTATCAGAACTTTTCTCTTCCCATGAACAGTGGATCTAGTATTTATAAAGTGTTAATTTAAAAATATACTAATTTTTACTTAATTTTTGTATTATTGTAACACGAATGTTTAATTTAAATTATATTTTTTTAAGTGAAAAATAAAACTTAAGTAATTTCAGGACAATTACTTTCTCGTTATTTTAATTTTTCAAGGGAATTAAAATAAAAATATTTTTTGATTATTTTCTAAGACACAAATCAAAACATTATGGATGAAAAGATACCTAGAACACAACTTTCAGGTTTGTATATTTATAAGTGTCCACTCCGTGGTCAGTGATGTCCACTCCGTTGAAACATTAATTTTGAAATTAGTTAATTATCAATCAAAAAATAGCTGACGAGATAGCTCATCAAGTAATTTAGATTCATAGTTGTCAAAAAGGAATTAAGGAATTTTTTCAAAATTTTTGGTAAAATTTTTATATTTTCAAATAAGTCTTCGTTTTCTACCCTTTAGATTGGCAATCACCCATTATATATCATGTGAATGTTTATTCTGATTTTTATACTATTTTTTAATGAAAAATTTCTGTTTTTTTTTTTTTTTTTTTACTATGGGGTGAAAGAAGAGCTGCTAATTTTTAAGTCACTGAGTGTTTCGGAACTAGACAAAATTGTATTTAAAGTCGAATGACTTTTATATGCATAGATGCCAACATTTTAATTTATTCCGAAGTATTTTTAGCCCCACCTATATTCTGTACCACTTATTATTTAAAAGTATTTTTTTCTTGTTTTATCAAAGTTATATGTTGGAGAAAATGTTTCTATAAATAAATTGGCGCGAGAAAAAAGAGGGGCTAAAAGTACTCCGGAATATATAAAAAAGTTGGCATCTATGTATATGTGACCTCCATAATGAATAATTAAACTAAAAATCTATAATAATACACGTTTCAGTTGTATGTGTATTAGAGTACCACAACTGTCGAGTAAACTGAAAAATACCGTAATTTTTGGCGTATAATCCGCAGTTAAGGTAGGTCATTTCTCCACCAGAAATTTATTTTAACAGGAAAATCAAAATTTTTACGAAGGAGCAGTTCGAACAAATATAACTTTAAGTGTCAAATAAAATTTCTGGTGCGACGTTGACTTATCTGACCTGCGGATTATACTCTGAAAATTACGGTACGTATCAGCAAACAGTAAAGAAAGGAAGGTTAAGGAAACATCCACCAGTATTTTTAAACAACAAATTTCTTTTTTAAATTTAAAAGATTAATTTATAATAAAATCTGCTTTAGGCAATTTGTGGTACGGAAATACATAAAACTTGTATTAATTTTTAATTCTAATAAAACTCAGTTTTTCAATAATTATGCATCAAAATGCACTCTTTCCGAATAAATATATTTGATTAAAATAAAATTAGTAAGAATGTTATAGGTGCTTGTCACAATAACTATATAAGTTTTATGAATATGGTACTGTAGTTTATTTTTATTTCATTTTTATTAGAGATTCAAAATTAACATTAAGGTGCACGAACTTAAATTAATTGAAGATCGTTTTAATAACGTTAAATTATGTATATATATATATATATATATAAAAAAAAAAGAAACCTTCTATATGTAACAATATTTCGCTGTTGTACAGGCCTCGAAGCGTTCGTAAAATTTTACTTGATTTTTATTATATTTCCACAACTATCGTTAAAAAGAAATTTTCCCTGAATATTATAATGCTAAAATAGTATGTAAAAAATTATTGGAGGCAATATAATAAAACGAGCATAAAATTTTAGGAACATTGAGAAGACTGATTGTATGACTATAATGGGAAGTCATAGTCTCACAGTTCGTTGCTAACAGTTTCAAGTTTTGGACATCTGTATAATGTTATAAAAAATTTTCATAAAATTTTGCGGTTGGTTTCTACAATTAAAAAAGGTGAAAACTTCTATAAAAAATACCGGTATTAAGAAATCAGAATTGTTAGCAGCTATGGAAAATGATGCGCATATTGTTTATAGTCCTTTTGTAGGGAAGAATGAAATATTAAAACCTGAATAAATTACTACGCAGAAACGCCAAAGAAAAATATTGGAAATGCATACAGCTGTTTCGGCAGCCTTAAGCGTGCCAAGGCGTGCAGCTTAAGGCTGCCGAAACAGCTGTATGCATTTCCAATATTTTTCTTTGGCGTTTTTGACGTAGTAATTTATTCAGGTTTTAATATTCCAACGCCAAGTCTCCTGTTATTATAAGAATGAAATATCTTTCATCTATCATGTCCTATTGAGATTACTTATGTGATGCTCATTAATATATTTTAAAGCGTCTAAAACTGATATATTTCAGTTTTTCTCTGCAAAATGGTCATTACCGAAAACTGATTCTTTGCAGCTTATACTCTTTCAAAAGGACGCACAAGATAATTCGGACAAATCACCGTCCATAGATCAAAATAAAAACTTGAGGAGTAGTACTAAAACATCATACTATACTGTTCACTTTTGGTTATTTACTGAATTATTCAATGATTCAAATTTATTTAAACGTTTACTGCAAAATTTTCGAAAAATTGAGTGGAGCCAATCCAGATTTTTTAATTAATGTTTATTACTACGTACTTTAAACATAATTCTCTACTTTTAGTTTTTATGGCTTATTATCTTGAAGTTTACAATTATGAATATCGGCATGATGTCTGCCACGGAAATCGGGAGGGTTGGCAGCTATACACGAAATTTTAAAATGTTACATTTCGTTCAGAACGAAAAGTTTACATGCTTGTGGGAAAACTAAACGTATAATCAGCTCAAAAACACTATACGTCCCAATTTACTATAGCAAAGATGAAATATTTGTGTTGAAAAGCGTTATTAAATTCATTGCAAATTTTAGGTTCACAAATAATATTGTGTTTCCGAAAATTAAAGAGAAGAATCTAGCATTATGTTTTTTTTTTTTTTTTTTTAATATAAACGATGTTTATATCCAAAAAGGATCTAACTTTTCATTGTGAAAAATATTCTTTCGTATGTTCCATAAGGTTTTTCTCGACAAACTTGCTACGTGGTAAAAAGTAAATCAAAGATAAAGCTTTGTTTTCCATATGGGATACTAATATTTATATGCGCAAAAGTCTTCTTCCTCTTTTTTTTTTTTTTTTTTTTTTTTTTTTTACATAAAAGATGAAACTATTTACATCCGTGTAAATCTGCTTAAGTTGAAGTAAAAGGATTTCCTTCACATTTTTGTACATAATCGCTACACATCGTGATCTGATTTAGCTCCGATTCTATTTTTTGTTTTCTTTAAGAATTTATCTTTTCAAGAAAAAATCCATAAAATACATTTTTACGCATAAAAAATGCCAATCTGAGTTTCAATTTACTTAATGGCATTATTGAACTTTTATAGGTTGGGTACTAAATTTAGATTTAATGAGTAATAAAATTAATTAGATAAGTTAAGTTATGAAAATACAATGCATAGCTGCCAATATTTTAATTTATTCCGGAGTAATTTTAGCCCCGCCTCTAATTCGTACCACTTATTTTTTAATAGCAATTTTTTCTTATTTTATGGAAGTTATGTATTGAAGAAAATTTTTCTATAAATAAAGTGGTGCGAATTAAAGGCGGAGCTAAAAGTACTCCTGAATAAATTAAAATAGTGGCATCCATGACAATGTTATGTGGAAATAATCAATTGCAATTACCCCTAATTAGAAAAATAATACTGAAATATTATTTATTTGAATGGAGAATTACAAATATGTCTTCATTGAATTTTAAATATTGAATTTTAAATTCTAAATATTTATTATCTTTTAGCCGATCGTACAGTTTTTATCTAGCACACTGCTAGATAATTCGGTAACCAACATTTAACTTGAGCTAAAAGGAAAAGAAAGTATAAAAGTAAAACACACTGGCCAACTTAATAAAACTTGAAAAAATAACAAGGCTTGTAGATGATAGAGCTTTTATTACTAGAATATATAGAAGTAACTATTAACTGGTCAGCATAAGAGATTTAAAAAGGTGAATAAAATAGCATACATCAGCATATTCGTTGTTGAACTACACGCACAGAACCATAGAGACCTCGAAAATATAGTTCGTTAGTCAGTTTTGCATTTAATGATTCAATAAAAGTTCACGTTGCTTTTTTTTAGTTCGAAATCCAATATTAGTATTACAAATTAGTCGAAAGAAATGAGATGTTCCAAACTGACACATGAGAGTTAAACTTTTCGCTCTTTCCCAAATTATTAGCACATTAAAGGTCTGAGAATCGGTAATATTGTCGATGGTTTCAGCAACTCATGGAAAGGTATACACATATGATCGGCTCATGGCAGATAACATTCGTTAGATGTTGTTTCTCATACTGGCACATAATCTCTCATTGTCGCCATTATCGATGCAAAGATGTCAAATGTTGAAAAGGTCTTCAGAACTCGTAAAAAAAATATTTAAGCACCACCAGCTTCTTGTGGAAAACACTAATCAACGCGAGCCGGTGGATGGTAGTATTGTACATAATAACAATCAATTTCTGAGATTCAATACTAAATGGCAGTCATTAAATGAATACAAAAATGCACGTTATTGACCAACAACAAGGTATTAGATTCTTCTTGATTAAAATTTAAATAGTTGAGCTTGTACCATAATCCAGGCCTGGTACAAGATGAAGGTAAGCTAGATGCTTAGTCTAGGCTGTCAAAATGGAGATGACAAGAAAAACGAAAAAAAAAAAAAAAAAAAAAAAAAATGGCTGTCGCGGATTTGGAGACCGCGGCACGAATGCCGAGCACTACACTCTATGTCCTACTCCATAATTGCCAACCTAATGATAGAAAAATACTTTATAAATAAGTGCATGAGTTCGGAGTTTCCTCAAATTAGTTATTTAAATATATTTATAACAAATATTTCTTACTAATAATTCTTTGCTAAAATAACAGTCACATAATTAAATAAAGTTTAGCTTACCTGGGTTGTCACAGGTAATCGAATATTCCATTGGTGAAGAGTAAGTAAATTTCCTTAATATGACTTCTGTATTAGATACCAGCAACTACTTTTCCTATAATGAATCTTGATTAGACTGAGAAATTCTTACATAATATGTAGATCAATTGTTATTTAGGATAATACACTCGTTGCGGCGTAATGAAAGAAAGCCTAGATGTTTTTTACTTTAATTTATTCATCTTAGACAAAAAGAAAAAATTATGATTAAATAGAATAAAAAAATGGAACGTCAGTTCCGAATAACGAAAATTACATGATTGAAAAAAAAGTATTACAATGTACTTGTAGAGAGACGCGACATATCGTCACGTGATACGGCAGGTGCACAAAAAACAATCAGTTGGCGGGAAGTAAAAAACAAAAAGAGAAAGTTAATAAAAGAAAGTTCTGAGATTAAATATCACAACACCCCCTCTTAAGCTCAGAAATTTTTCAATTGTTCATTAATGCATTTCTATGTCTATTAAAATCAGTTTTTGGCAGAGCTTTTGTGAGGGTATCGGCGGTCATTTCTTTGGTAGGTTTGTATTGAAGCTTGATTAGGCCTTCTTGTATTAGGTTTCGCAGAAGATGATATCTCAGCTGTAAGTGTTTTGTTTTGGACTGGAATTTTTCATTTTCAGCAATCTTGATGGTAGATTGGTTGTCCTGGTACAACACTATAGGACATTCTTGCGGCAAATTTAAATCATCCAGTAGTTTGTTGAGCCACTGTATTTCAAGTGCAGCACTCGCAGCTGCGACGTACTCAGCCTCTGCTGAAGACATGGACACACAGGACTGTTTCTTCGAAGTCCAAAATATTGGATTTTTTCCTATCTTAAATAAATTTCCAGATATAGACTTTCTATCACTTGGATCATTGGCCCAATCCGAATCCGAATATGCTCTAAGAACAGGTTCACCAGAGTTACAAAGTTTTAATTTAATATCTTGGGTATTTTTCAAATATCTAATAACCCTTTTAACTGCCTCCCAGTCTTTCGCTCTAGGATTTTCGTTTCTACGGCTTAAGATGCCAACGGCAACACTTATATCAGGTCGCGATACTGTAGAAATGTAAAGTAACGCGCCTATAGCCTGTCTGTACATTGTGTTGTTTGGTAAGAGATTGTCATTATCAGTTAATTTTATATACCCTGGTTCCATTGGTGTGTCAGAGGGCCGTGCGTTATCTAGCCCAAATTTGGTTACAATGTCTCGTATTTTATTATTTTGATCAAGCGTAATTACCCCTTTACAAGGTCTTTCTATATTTATGCCGAGGTAATATTTGGCTTCCCCAAGGTCGGTTAATGGATATTCTTCCCTAAGTTGATTAATTAGTATGTCAATATCGTGATTTTTACCAGCTACAAGTAGATCATCAACATACACAAGAATGTAAGTTTCTGTGTTATCTTTGTTACGTATATATAAACACTTGTCGTGTTGACTTTGTTTAAATCCTAATTTACACAATGATTCATTAATTTTCAAATTCCACGCTCTAGCGGCTTGTTTCAAGCCATATATCGCTTTCTTTAACTTACATATTTTATTTTCTTCGCCCTGGATAACATAACCCTCGGGTTGATGCATGTATACATCTTCTTGCAAATTTCCATGTAGGAAAGCAGTTTTTATATCTACATGCCTTAGATTCAAATTTTTATATAGTGACATGGTCAAGAAACTTCTTAGAGTGGTATGCGATGCAACTGGTGCAAAAGTTTCGTCATAGTCCACCCCGTATTTTTGAGAAAAACCCTTGGCAACAAGCCTGGCTTTATATTTCTCGACTTGTCCTTGGCTATTGTATTTGGCCTTGAACGCCCACTTACACCCTACTACTTTGGTCCCTGGTTGAGCGTCAACAAGTTCCCAAGTATTGTTTTGTCTGAGTGAATTCATTTCGTCGAGTGTGGCATTCAGCCAATTTTCTTTTTCAGCTGGGTTTTGAATTTTTAGTATATCATCAAAACACTTAGGCTCATCAATTCTTTTGTCATTTACTGCAAATGCAAATCTGTCGGGCGGAACACCTTTATTTAATCGTTGTGATCGTCGCGGCAGAGTTTGCGTGTCATCCGGACTATCGTTATCGCCCACTATATCTATATTTATATCAGTATCTAATATTGGTAATTTGGACACCGGAATTTCATCATTTGAATTTTCATTCTTGATTAGTGATGTTTCATTATTGTGGGATTCTCTATTTTCATCCTCCAAAAATTTTACTGTTCTGCTAATTATTACATTTTTATTATTTGTGCAAATTCTGTAGCCTTTGCTACGATTATCATATCCCACAAAAATTCCTTCTTGAGCGGTGCTATCCAGTTTTCCCCTATGTATTTTATGTACATATGCGTATGCGCGACATCCGAATGTTTTTATATTTGATAAATCGGGTTTACGGCCGGTCCATTTTTCGTAAGGAGTTGAGTCGCATGAGGAGGTCGGGAGCCTATTTTGTATGTAATTTGCAGTATTTACGGCTTCCCCCCAAAAGGAATTCGGTAAATTACTGTCTTTAAGCAGACAGCGAGCCATTTCGGTCAGCGTACGATTTTTACGTTCTGCCACGCCGTTCTGAGCACTAGAGTAAGGAACGGTAAACTGATGCTCAATTCCTTCTTTATTCAAAAATTCATTTACTTCCATACTAGTGTATTCACCCCCGTTATCGGAGCGAATTGCTTGCACTTTTCGGCCAAATTTATTTGCGGTCATAGCCACATATTCCTTTAACTTAGAAAATACCTCAAACTTATTTCTTAGCAAATATATAATAGTATAACGACTGTAGTCGTCTATGAATGTAAGAAAGTAATATTTTCCACCTACAGTGGGGGTTTTCATAGGGCCACATAAGTCTGTGTGGACCAGTTCGAGTGGTACGGAGGCTCTAAATTGTGCAGCTTTGGGGTAAGGTGAATCAGTTAATTTTGACATTATGCATGTTTTACATTCAGTATTATGTTTGCAATCATTTAATTTTATACCCACAGCCATGTCCTTGTTAACTAAATCTTTAATGTGGTTAGTATTTCTGTGGCCAAGTTTCACATGCCACTTGTTTATGCAATTTTCGTTATCGCAAGTTTGTATTACAATGTTCGCTGTGTGTTTGTTTTCAGAATAATTTAATTGACATTCATATAAGTTATTTTTCACATATCCCTCAATGCATGTATTACCCTGATTTACAATTTTACAGGTTTTATCATCAAATACAGCGATACAGCCATTCTCTGTTGCTCTTTTTATAGAAATTAAATTAGTTTCTATTTCAGGGACATAAAGAACATTTTTAAGTGTTATTTTGTTCTGTGTGTTTTCGGAATTTACGGTATACAAATCCACAGTACCGGAACCCAAAGATTTTAGCTGCGTGCCGTTCGCGATAGTGACGTTAGAAACGTTATTTTTAAGATCGCGAAATTTTAGTTTATCATTGCAGATATGTGAAGACGACCCTGAATCAACCACCCAATTTACAGTTTTATCTCCAACATAAAAAGAATACAATTTATCAGCTTTTGGTTTATTGCTCCCCTCTGCAATTTGAGCGCTATCTGGCTTCTCATTGTTCTGAGAGCATATGTTGGATCTGAAGTTGGGTTTTTTGTTGAAATTTTTACTGTGACTTTTAACAGCAGAATTATTTTTATTTTTTAACTTATAACAATCTTCTATATTATGATTGCTTTTCCTGCAGTATTTGCAGAATTTCTCCGATTTGTTATGGTATTGGACTTTTAACGCTGAATTTTGAATTGTTTTGTTTTCAAGCCTTTTGGCATATTCATCAGCTAATTTGTTTCGTATATACTCAGGTGTCAATTGCGCTTCGTCTTTCGATTCGAGACTTGTTATGAGAACGTCATACGAAGGAGGGAGTGAGCATAGCATTAATGCAGCTAGGTGCGATTCGTCTATGACTTCACCTATAGCAGTGAGTCTGTCGCGTGTTTTATATATATCAGCTATATGTTGGTTTACATCACCACCTTCCATTAATTTTATGGAATAAAGTTTCCTAAGTAAGAAAAGCTTACTCGTAAGCGATGATCTTTCGTGGACTTGGCGCAGAGCATTCCAGCACTCTCGTGCTGTATCTAGATTCATAACATACACGATTTGTTCGTTATCAATAAGTAAATTAATTAAAGCTCTCGCTTTTCTATTTTTTGAACGCCACTGATCGGTTATTGGGTTGGGAGGATCGTCAGTAATGACTGTAAAAAGATCCTCTTTTTGCAAGTACATCTCAATACGAAACTTCCACACATTATAATTTGTAGAGTTCAGCGGTTCAATTTGTATATCTTTTGTAGCTGACATACTTAAACAAAATTTTTGTAATAGTTTTGTTAATATTTGTTCAATTCGTAAATATTCATTTAATATTTTAAATCAACACAGTTAGGATAAATAGTACTTGAAGAAGAAAATAAAATTGAATAGTTTTCATGAAAATAAGCACTTTTCAATACTTTCGATTTAGTGTCACTTCGGTTTTGAAGAAACAAAAACAAATATTTTCGCTTACATTTTCATTTCTTATTTTAAATGTAGCAATCTCTTCCAATGTGCAATGAAAAAAAACTTTTGAACTTTTGTCAAGAATAAATCTAAATTTTCAATTCAAAATATCAGAATCATAATCTGATAGAAAAATACTTTATAAATAAGTGCATGAGTTCGGAGTTTCCTCAAATTAGTTATTTAAATATATTTATAACAAATATTTCTTACTAATAATTCTTTGCTAAAATAACAGTCACATAATTAAATAAAGTTTAGCTTACCTGGGTTGTCACAGGTAATCGAATATTCCATTGGTGAAGAGTAAGTAAATTTCCTTAATATGACTTCTGTATTAGATACCAGCAACTACTTTTCCTATAATGAATCTTGATTAGACTGAGAAATTCTTACATAATATGTAGATCAATTGTTATTTAGGATAATACACTCGTTGCGGCGTAATGAAAGAAAGCCTAGATGTTTTTTACTTTAATTTATTCATCTTAGACAAAAAGAAAAAATTATGATTAAATAGAATAAAAAAATGGAACGTCAGTTCCGAATAACGAAAATTACATGATTGAAAAAAAAGTATTACAATGTACTTGTAGAGAGACGCGACATATCGTCACGTGATACGGCAGGTGCACAAAAAACAATCAGTTGGCGGGAAGTAAAAAACAAAAAGAGAAAGTTAATAAAAGAAAGTTCTGAGATTAAATATCACAACACCTAACCCCGAAGATTGTTAGTTCCGTCTCTTTCCGGGTATTTTTCCACACCAGTCTTTTTTTGGAGGACTTTTCTTCTTATGTAATCGTAAATATATTTTAAGATAATTACAGGGATGGAACACGGGCGCAGAATTCATACCGGAATCTGTTTAAGAAATTTTACTACCTATGATATCGTTGATTTAAGAAGTAGAAATTTTTTTTACATTGATAGTGGTATGAATACTGCGCCCGTGTTCCATCCCTGTAATTATTGTAAAAATTAAGTGATGTACAAAATTGAGCGGGAACTAACAATCTTGAGGGTTAGGTTGGCAAGTATGCTACTCTCTCACGATTCTCCCCGGAACTGTGATGAAGCGAAAATTTTCGCATGCGAATTTGAAGCAACGCGCCGCGGGGAGAACAAGTCAACAGCCGCGAACGATGATCACCGGAAAGACATCGTCACATCACTTCCGGAGAAGCTTCTAGAACAATCACGAACAAATCCCCCGGTCTGCGTTCCCCATCTATCGGGCGAAACAACCTGACACATGAATTTTGACGGATTTGGAAAAGCAAGGTATCATCTTAAAGGGTATTTAACGTAGATAAACCCTGTAACAAGAGAATAACAAAATTCTTTACAGATAAAATTTTAAGATTGTAAGTGGCTGGGAATGTTTTAATGATAAAAATTATTTATAGTAACGAAAATTCCTTTCGTAAATTATTATTTTCCATTTTAGATGCTTAAAACTTTTTATTTTAATTATTTTTTATGATCTGAAAATCAATCTATTTCCCTGTTAGAGATTTAATTATCTAAATTTTCAAACTTAATGACGTTTAAGCTGAATTAATCTGGTTTAATTATTTATTTGGTTTAGCTAAACGCTGTTCTTTGGATATTTTAACTACAAAATATTACGTAAATAAAGTGTAACTGTCATCTTATTTTTCTGCGCCTGTTTCAAATTTTTAGCACATTCCAAGTGTTTTTTCACTTTAATTGTCAGCAGTCACAAACAAAAAGTACAAAAAAGACAAGAACCTCGTAAAAGTCATAGTTGTCAACTAGAATTTTTTAGAAATGTCAAAAACTAATCGAAAATTTAAAAATAAGCTAAATATTAACTGTGACAATGTATTCGATTATATATTATTATATTATGTATTTTTAAGCGTGCTTTATTATTTGAAGACTAATTTTGATTTTTAAAAACTGTGCTTTGAGTACCGTTAATTCACAATAGAGCGTGAGGCAATAATATACGACTTCGCATCATTTCATAATTGAAGGCAATTCGGAATGCCAAAGAATTGCCAACATTTTAGTTTATCCCAGAAAGTTTTCATCCCCGCATTTATTTGATACCACTTACTGTTTAAGAGTAATTTTATCTTATTTTATCGTAGTTATATGCTGGAGAAAATTATTCTATAAATAATGTGTTTCGAAATAAATGCGGAGCTAAAAATGCTCCAGAATATATTAAAATGTTGGCATCTATGATGCCAGGACTAGTACGACGATGAATGAAAGAAAACTTATGCAACCACTCCCCAAAATTTCGCCAAACACTATCACGGAGAACACTATCATGGTGTTGTAGATAAGCACTTGTGTCATCTGAAACTCTAACGTCGTGTCACTCGTTTGACCATGTCTGACGTTTGATGTACCATTGCTGGCTTAATCTCTGCGGTACACTATTAATGGCAACCAAACGAAATACTATTTTAAAATCACCTGCGCTTTGTGCACTATATTTAGACAATATGTGTGCTGATATAGATTGTTGTGCACACAACCCTATTTCGTTCTCTATGATTCCTGGTGTTGCACAGCAATCCATCATTGCCATGCGCTCAATATTCTTGTATATACGTTCGGTTCTCACTAGTCTATTGTATTTTTTCCCTTATTTATAATAGAATTTCCACGCTTTAATTGAAAAATGAACGTCATTAAAAAATGAAGGTGTTAAAAAAAAAAAAAAAAAAAAAAAAAAAAAAAAAAAAAATACGGAGAATCAAAAGCCATGGTGAACTTGTATAAAATATATCATTTTGTAAGAATTCTGAAATATTAATGAACGATAGCGGGTAGAAGGATAGGCAGAGAGACAATCAGTCAGAAATTCATAAAGACAGGCAATTAGACTATTTCAAATCATAATCACTCCTAAATGTTTAAAGAAGTGTTAAAAAAGCTTAAATAACCCTTTCATGGGTGTGTTTGCATAGTGTAAAAGAAAATTTGAATTCCCAATTGCAAAAACCGGCCTTGGAAATTTTGATAAACTTTTTTTTTTTTTTTAATATAACTTTCAGGGGAAACTTCATTTCTTTCTTCTCTTCCAATATTGTGGTGAATTCTTGTCGCTTTTGCTTTTAAATGAGAATATTTGCTTGCTCATCAAAGGGCTGAACCAAAAATGCAATTGCTACAAATTCTAATTACAGCTCTTACTACGTCTGAGTATTTTTTGTAGCCTTGTAAACCTTAATGGTTAGCATACTGTATTGTAAATAGTAGTAGTAATAATAATAATAATAAAATAAATAAATAAATAAATAATAATAATAATAAATAATAATAATAAATAATAATAATAAAAACTTGTGCATACAACTGATAATTTTTTTTTTCTGATTTGTGTAAAATAATTGTATTAAAATGTAGTTTATAGAAATACTTGTCATAAAACGCATTGCGTTGGGATTTTTTCAGCTGTTCCTGTATACAATACAGTAGTGTTATATACTCCACTTTCAAAATATTAGTAGTGGTATATCTCCATTTTCACCCAAAAGTGAACTTACATATACCAGTTTGAAGAAATTCTATGAATATTTACAGGAGTACGCTGTAAATATTACATGAATATTTGCAGCGGGCAGCAGACAGACAGGTAGCCAGAGAGTTAAACCGAAGTCCTATTAATTTTCAACGTTGTTGAAAAATGTTTAAAACTGCTGTAAAAAATAAATAAATATCATAATTTTCGGCGTATAATCCACAGGTAAGATATATCCTTCCGCCGCAAGTAACTTTCTTTAACAGAAAAAATCTGTATTTATTCTAAGAAACAGCTCCTACAAATATAACTCTATTTGTCAATTAAAATTTTTGGTGAAAAACTGACTTATCTGACCTGTGGGTTACACACCGAAAATTACTGGAAAAAAAATAAATAATATTTCTTGTAAAATTAGCAAAAAAAAAAAAAAAAAAAAAAAAAACTCACCATTCCGTGTGACTAACACTGCGATTTGAATTACTCTATAGTTTTTAAGACAAAACAATGCTTTCTGGAATCCTGCCAGAGTTTAAAATTGTTTTAAAATTTTTTTATATGTTCTTGCTTAAATAATTTAAATTTTATTCCCAGCAATTTATGTGGAAAATGCAGTGTCGATCACACTACACCAGTGGTGTTAAACGGATTAAAAACAAATTCACTTAATCCTTCTTTAAAATATTGTGGTGTATTTAAAAAAAAAAAAAAAAGAGAGAGAGAGAGAGAGAACCTAAACGGTTCTTTTTTTTTTTTAATTCAATTTGAAATGTCCTTTCAGGTAGCCAATGTGATAAGAAAATATTGTAATTCAAGAAATGATTTTTAGGTTATGTTTAAATTCAAATATATATAGAGAGAGACTGATATATAGAGAGATATATTCTCTGTATATATATAGAAATAGAACCGATAATTAAACACAGGTCGTATTCTTCATATCCAAATAAAATGCAAGACTAAATAATGTGAAATACTGTTGCATTGTTTATATGCGTTGCGTTAACATGTAAAGAAAAAAACTAATATCTATGGATAATATATGGTTGCTCAAACATAATAATTCATATTAAGAGGTTTCTTAAAATTTAAGGTAAATATTTATCGTATTTTTAAAAAATAATTTCAAATATTTTATATTATTATTGTTATAAAAATAAAGATTTATTCAAGAAGGAATTTTTGATATATCTCAATGTATAATAATATTAAATCCAGTATGAAACGAATTATAAAATTTTATTTATATACAAAACTATCAATAATTTTCCTTAAACACAATCACTTTTTATTATGCATTTCCCTATTCTGTATCAAAAGCTCACAAATGTATGCATAAAAGAATGTAAAATAATTAATAAAAATGTATATACTATAAATGTATAAGATAATATAAATTTAAATTTCCAAACAAATATAACGTATTAAATTAAAATAATAATAATAATAATAATAATAATATGTAGGAAACATCTTTACTCTTATATCTCAGTCTTATCAGTTAGATTAATTATCACAATGATTTTAAGATTTTTGAGTAGACAGAAAATTGAAATAAATAGTTGTAATAGTATACATTGCATACTTATTAATAGAAAATCATTTTATTTTCTTTTTTCCGCATTACACACATTGGTTTCTGATTTTAGCGGAAAATGTTATGGAGAAATTTAAATTACTATCTAATTATTTAATCATGAGTAAAAATGTGCGTAATCTTTTCAAGCATTTCTCAAAAATTATGACTGGATGAATTGGTGAGTCACGGACGACGGTGGCGATTTGCTTTATGCATAAAATTTTTCTATACCTTGTCTATTAAAAATACTCTACGTAATATTGAAAAAGGTTCCAAAAATTATTCTAATAAAAATTTGAAATGACTAAATGTAATGAATACACTAAAATTAAAAGACTATTACTTATAAGTTACATAAAAGGAAAAAGAAAGAAAGAAAGGATATAGCGTTGGTATTTTTCTAATTATTCAAACCAGTTTAAAACACGGAGCTGCCAACCAAATCCGGCAAATTGTTAGTACCGCCCCTTTTCCTACAGCACTAAATTTTTAGAGTAATTCTCTTCAAATATATTTCCGATGAATGAAGAAAACAAATACTCTAAAAATTAAGTGGTGTAGAAAAAGGGGCGGTACTAACAATTTGCCGGATTAGGTTGGCAGCTCTGAAAATATATTTGTGAACGTTTACGCTTTTTGAATGCCACTATATTTATAGAAAAAATTGTTTTATTTAAAGACTAAGTAAGATAAAGAAAATTACTCCTAAATAGTGGTATTCGATATGAGTAAGTAAAAGTTGGTAAATACAGTAAAATATCTGTCCAGAGAAAATGTTTTATTTTAGTTGTTTAACTTAAGTAGTGTCCGTTATAGCTGACAGATTCTCCTTTATACAAAAAATAATTGTCACCATTTTAGGCTACAATTCGAGTTTATAAATATTTAGTTGCTGTATTTACCGATTTAGGCGGGACACTTAACCAATGATGCTTAACTCATATCCTTCAAATGCAATTACGATTGAATATGAAGAAAAGTACTCTAAAAAATAAACTGGTGTGAAAAAGAAGGCGGGGCTAACACTATTTCGGAATATTAATTTGGTATGTTGGCAAGTAAGGCTTAGGCATACTTGCCAACATCCTAATTAATATTCAGTAGTATCATTCGCCCCGCCTTCTTTTTTACACCAGTATTTTTTTAGAGTATTTTTCGTCTTATTTAATTGTAATTGCATTTAAAGAACATAAGTGCACAAATTTACTGGTGTGAGAAAAAGGGCGGGACTAGCAACACTACGGAATATTAATGAGGATGTTAGCAAGCATGGCTTAGGCCAAGGGTCGTAGTCCTCGCCTTTTTTCAAGGAAATTTTCAGGAATAAGAAATTTACGCCCTTATCCCAACCACTATTTTTATACAATTTTTTCTTATCTATTTAATCACGACATATTACTGTAAAAATACAATAAATATTTCTCTAATAAAGTAGTGGTGGCAAAACAGGCAGAAATTTTTCACTCCTTAAAGTGTCCTGAAAAAAGGTGGACACTACGACGCCTGTCTTGGAGTAAAAGTAGTAGGCGTAGAAAGGTAGATTAAAACGCCTATCGCATTAAAAATTACACTAAACTCCTTTACAATACAAAGACAAGGTTGCAGAGCCTGATTAAGAGGGAACCACACATTATTTATACTTACACCGTTATTTTTTAACAAATACTTTCCTCCTATAATAAACAGAAAATTCTCATTCAAAATTATTTTAAAAGAATTCTGGTGTCTAATAACGGTGAGTAAATTGGATTGTTTTACACCGTTCATTTTTTATAAAAAATATTTCCTCGTCAAAGCGTGGAATTTCTATGACATGAAGTAAAAAATAATTGTAAAAATATTCCGGTGAGAGCGGAGATAATGTGTGCTTCCCCCTTAATCAGGCTCTGCAAAGTTGTCAAATGAATGTTACAATTTTATTTTTTAACACCACTTAAATTTTAATGTATTTCAATTACACCTCATTTAGTTTTCTGTATAAAGCGCTTGCTTTGATGTAAAATTAGTGGTGTTAAAAAATAAAATTTTAGTGTTCATCTGTCAATCTTATCCCGCGTTGTACGGGAGACTACTTTAATGAATTGGTTAGTACGTACAATTCTCGTATCCTTATAAAAATAAAGAATTAAAAATCAAATTAATTTTATCCAATAAGTTAAATGGATTTCTTTTCATACATCAATCTCAACCCAGAAAATAGTTTAATAAACCTTTACTAGCATAGCTGCCAATATTTTAATTTATTATGGAGTATTTTTAGCTCCACCTTAATTTCGTACTGCTTATTTTTTTTTAAGTAATTTTGTCTCATTTTATTGACGTTATATATTGGAGAAAATTTTTCTATAAATAAAGTGATGCGAAATAAAGGCAGGGCTAAAAGTACTCCGGAATAAATTAAAATAGTGGCAGTATGTACTAGTAATAAATGGACCGGTAAAAGGTTAATCCGCAAGTTAGGTAAATCTTACTTACATTAGAATTATTATTTAACAGACATCATTTTATTCTTACTATGTGCCACATTACTTTTTTTAACCCTTTGTATCCCACCGGGACTTTAAAATCCCATCAAAAAAATTCCTCAGTATAGCCTAAATTTACTACAAGATTTCATTAGGACTATAGTTTAAGCTTTATTCCCTATAGTTTAAGCTTTCCCTATCGTTAAGCTGTAGTTTAAGCTGAATTTAATACTTTCGCGACCGCTGACGTAGACTCACGTCATTTGAAAATCTGTAAATCCACCAGTGGGCGTTTCTTTCGCAATTTGTATGCTACTTATTTCTTAAATATATCCAATATTCACATTTTAACAATGAAATATACTATGGATACAAATACTTTGATTAGAAAGATTATAATTGTATTGTATACCCATTTATAATATAAAATTGAATACAGAAAATTTTGTTCTGAAATATTGTAACATGGGAGAATAACACCCCCAGGCGGACCTTACTGTCAAAAATTCAAAATCATGCGGTCGCGAAAGTGTTAATATAAGATGATTTTCATGCATAAAGAAATATAATAAAAAAAGTTTCAAACGATTTTTCCAAAAATAAAATAATTTAGGATATAAAGGGTTAAATAAATTTTCTAGTGAAGAGCGGGTGTATGTTATCTGCGGCTCAATCGATGTAAAATTCGGTATGCTTTTGTATATTTGATAATACGATATCGAATCTATATGATAAAAAATAAATAGAAAAATATATTTTGAAGTTATGTTTTTGAAGCTAAAGACGCGCAACAGTAAGCTTTTTCATTTTCTTTCCGATTTTTATGTGGGATATTTCATATCAGAAATGTTCTATAACAATTTACATATTATTCAGTAGTACAAAATAAACCTGAGAGACCGACTTATTTTTGAAAAATAGTAGTGATAAATCTGATTTAAAAATTCAAAATGTGAGTGGAAAGAATATTTCATATAATTTTGCATTTTGAATTGCATTCCATGATTGATAATCTATTAAATGTCATTATAACTTCATGTCTCTACATCCTTGCATTACAACTACATAGCTGCCAACATTACTAATTTTCAAATCAGGTTTACCCACCAGTACTTTTAATAAAGTATCTGGTTGTATATATTTTCGACAAAAAAATAAAATTAAATAACCTGAAAACATTTATAGACATTTCACTATGAAGCCTTCGTTGACAATAACTTGGAACGTAAGAAGCTACAATTCTTATTTTATTATAAAAAGTGTACATTAGAAGTTAAATAATGAATCTTCTGGTATTAAAAATAAAAGACATTGTGCTGTCTGTAATAATCACAAAACTGTAGTGTAAAATAAGTACTGGTATATTTATCAAATTAAAATATATATCTTATATTATTTGGTCTAAACATTATAACACTCTAGTACTGACGGTCAAAACCATCTGCTGGAAATACCTCAGGCTGTAATGTAACATTACACTAGTTTCTATCTTCTCTTCCTCTGCGATTGGAGTCTAATAGGCACAGAATATCTGATATTAAATATGCATAATTACTATTAGAATTAGAGTGTTCAGTGTAACACATACGTAATTATGTGTTGACTAGAATATCTTAAATAATATTGGTTAAATATTGAACAAACCATAAAATTTTCAGGTTTAAATTTTAATACACTGTATAGCCATAGAAGCTTTAAAAATTATAAATATTAAAATTCCTGTATTCAGCGTACTCGTGTAGTAAATATTAATTAAAAAAAATAATTTAAACATTTTTCAGGATCTTTATTCCGTTAGTCTAAAAAATCTGGATATTAATTTATATATTTTGTGCATTAGCATGATTTGTTAATTCAATACCATACTACTTATTCACACGCTTATAACTGAGAATAAGGAACGTTTAATAAAATGTAATTAAAAAGAGACTCGCAAACACATACATTATTTTGTATTAATAATATCACTGTTAATACGTTTAGCGCCACGCAAATTCTTAAAATCCATTAAAATTTCATAATGATTCCGCCTGTAATAAATAAAAATTAAGCAAATTTTTAATAAATTTTCAATTATTAAATGCAATATTTTTAGTTTTATATCCTATTTTATAACCGTCACGGATGGTTGATGCGGCTTTATATCATATTTGACACTGCCAGCCACCGATGGCTGTCAGGGCACTCAACGTTTTAATTACTTCCATTACCCTACTACCATAGGTAATGGAAGTATTGTATTTGGTCTGAAAATTCGATATCGGGTTTTCACCTGATTTACACGTTTTAAGGTCCCATGAGTCCAAAAAAGTGGTTTTTGGCAATTGGTCAGTGTGTTTGTAAGGTATGTGTGTGTGTGTGTGTGTGTGTGTGTGTGTGTGTATGTATGTGGAGAATCTTCTGGCTATTATAGCTCAGAAACTAATAAAGATAGAGCTACGAAACTTTAGAATTGAAATACGCCTGGTGTACAGATGAAATTTCCAAATTTTGGTGAAAATTGAAAAACCGGAAGTGGGACCGTAAGTCCGTATCTCAAAAACGGCTCTAACGATTTTCTTCAAACTTGCTATATAAACACTCTATTAGATGTCCTTTCGAATGATATAGTTGGTTAGTTCAGAAAAATTGATAGGCGTCCTGTATAAATAGTTCAATTTCAGGCCTCGCAAAGGCGTTCCTTTAAAAACGGTTGCACGGATTTTTTTCAAAATCGCCATTTTAACTCACTTTTAAATATCCTTTTGTATGTAATTATTGTTTTCCGGTCATTAATTGATTTTTTGTAAAAGTTGGTATCTCAAAAACGGCTCTAACAATTTTCTCTTTAGTTCACTTTTATGTTTTCTGATCGCATTATCTCTCAAAAATGCATATAATATGTGTAATAGTGGGTAATGGAAGTCGTGTGGTTGTTTCACACCAGATTTTTTTTATTGCTACTGCTTTTACTTTCGGGGTAAAACTTTCACTGAAATGTTTGAAATACAACATGTTCTGAACACTCCTAAAGTTTCAAGATGATTCTTCCAGTACTTAGAGATATATGACAAAATGTCTAGAATCTAGAATGGCTGACATGGCGCTCAACGTGTTAAATATCTTATAAATTTCTATCAGATATTGTTGGTATTATTTCTTCCACAAGAAATGGATAAGTGGGTGACTATGCATATACAATATGATTAAATTTATGTTATAAAATAATACATACAAAATGTAATTTAACAATTAAGGGTAAAAAAAAAGTAATATCTTATTAAGACCTATTTAATTCCATATTAAAGTGATAAATAAATGGGTTACACTCTGTGAAAAAATCTAGTTACTATAAAGAAAAAAGTATTAATTAAATGCACTATCTTTCCTTAAATGACCGGTCACTTTTGAATTCAGAAGCGAAACATCTCCAAAAATGTTTGCTGAATTATCTTGAAATTTTAGGAGTGTAAATAATGGGTTATACCTCATATATTTCAGAGACAGTTTGGCTCCAAAGGAAAAAAAAACAGGACTATAAGAAAAATAATGAAAAAAATATTGCTTGAAACCACCGTGAAAAAAGTAATGACTGAAATTCGTTAAAGCTGTAGCATGCAGGATTCTTACAAAGGAAACTTTGAATACAATTATTTTTATGTAGTAGAGTACAATTATTTTTAAGACTTGACTAATCGTTGATATCCATAAATATCGATTTAAAAAACTATATACAAATTGTGGCATCAAACTTTCCTTTTATGGGAACACTGGTAGCAGGTAATTATGCGCTTTTTTCTAGTAAACTGTATTTATCTGTATGAAACTAGCACGAAAGTTCATGGAGATATATAGTTTCTTTAAATAATAAAGAAATGCCTAACACTTTGTGGCACGCTGTCCTCGCACAGGGTTGCCAAATTTGGCCTTTTTTTTATTCAATAGTCACCAATAATTTTGAGAAGTGACATTTGATATACATAATACACTATCAATCTTCGAAGTGATTAGTCAAACGTTACAAATAAAAATTATTGGTGACTATTGAATAAAAAAAAAGCCAAATTTGGCAACCCTGTCCTCGCAGCGAGAACACAATTATTAAACTCCAGCTTCAAAAACTCAACCCGGAAAATTTTTAGCAAAAATTTACGTTTATAGCGTTGCAGAAAATTCTGTTTTTTTTTTTTTTTTTTAATCTTAAAATTTAAAATTTCCTTTAATTTAATTTTTTTCGTGAATTCCGGTTGCAGTGTAATTTAAATGATCCGAATTAACTTGCGCTGCAAAGGGTTAACTGGGAATTACAGGGTTTCAAACACAATGCAAAGCCATTTTTTGAAAATTTCACATATTACATTAGACTATCCTGATTTTTTTTTTTTTTAATTACTCTAAAGAAAGAAGGTGTAAAAAAAGTTGGGTACTAGCAACATTCCAGAATAAATTTAAAAATTGATACCTATGCATTACACCATAGCCTCCTAAACTAGATGCCATCCGTGTGGCTCGGAAACTTGGCTACAGTTCAAGCGGTAGACAGCGTCACCTGGTACAGATTGCGCGACTTTTTTATTCAACTGTCACTAATAGTTTTAAGAAGTGATATATGACATATATTATCGACGTTTCTTTGATTCTATTCGCCTTTTCTGTATATCAAATCCCACTTTTAAAAAGTTTTGGTGGCTGTTGAGTGAAAAAGTCGCGCAATCTGTACCAGGTGGCGCTGTCTGCTGCTTGAACTGTTGCCAAGTTTCCGAGCCACGCGGAAGGCTTGTAGATTAGGAGGCTATGATTAGACACAACATACTGAAATCGGAGTGTAAAAATATTACCTAAAGAACTATGAATATTTTTACTAATAATTTTAAATGCACATGCACAAGCGTTAACAAAATACCATTTGCATATTTTATTAGACAGATGCATTAATCTAACTACATGAAAACTCAAGGCAATATCATGAAAAAAATATTGTTTTACTTATTTGTAGAAATTTTGCACAATAGGCTCGCGCTGTTTATCCCCCAAGTTAACGAGTATTTTTTGTCTATTGTAAGCCAAAATTACTTTTTAATTTACAGTTGTTAATGTGTTCTGTATTAGTCAGACCCTGTTTACATAATCTGCCACAGTAACCTATTTTAGCTTATATTGCGTTTTATTTATGTTAGCACTTTTTCTTTTTTCTTTTTTTTTTTTTTTTAATACTTTTGAATCTACTCAATTGTTTTACTTTTGATGTGTATACACTTATAGTGTTTTAACATAAGGGGTCCTTTTATTTAATTACACTATTCAGAATCATTTCTAGCTCTACCTATCATCCAGAATGACATTTACATTTTTAATATTACTAATGACGATATGGATTGGATAAAAGGTTCCGTCAAAAGAAAAATAAGTTTCAACAATCTCTGCTCGGGTGAATTGAGGCATTTTAGTCCTTTACGCAGCTGGAAATTTGTATAAACTTAAATTTAAACTTTGATACTCAAATTCAGAATTGTGTAGTCGACTGCAGCAACAATAGTTTAGGCTATGAATAATAAACGAAAATCCCAGACGCATATTCACCATATAAGCTAAGTTCAAAATGCGAATTGCTTTCATATGATCGTACGTTGCTAGTCAAACTGTTTTATTTCTTCCACCTCCCGCTCTTCCGGAATTTTTAATAACCTATGTAAAGATCTCCCTAGCTTAATTTATTGAAATAGGGAATATAAATTTAAAAGGAAATATTATACTGACAGTGGTGATTATTTTTCGCGACACGTTACACTCTGCCTCTGCGACTGTTGTGTGAAGGATGCAATATGTGATTGTCAAAATCGCTGTTCACATTGAAAGAGCTCATTGTCATCACTATGGAATTTAAATTTATAAATAAAATGTTATGTATCCCTAAACTGTTATATTTGAATCAGTGTTTTTCTTTTCAAATCCCACTAAGAAGTAAATTTGTGTAATAAAGTACTAAAATTTTTACTTTATGAATCATTTATCTGTGTATTGTATAGTTGCCAACTTTTACATTCCTCTCCGTGTAGGATCAAAATTGTGATGGCATGTCTCCGGACCTCCTCTAGGGGTGAGTCCCAGACTGTCGCCAATTGACCATTGCGCAGCACTAGTGCGACATAAAACCCAATCAATAAATCAATCAATCAATCAGCCAAATTTTAAGATTTTTGGCTACTGGAAAATTTTAATAGAACTTTTTTAGATATTTCTCCAACAGTTTTCACTGATTAAGCGAAATAACAATTTCTTTAAAAGTTTTCTGGTACCCAAAACGCGTAAAAGCTGACAACTATTGATTGCAGTTTTTGAGCACAAACATGACTTTTCATTTTGATATTTTATTTTTATTTCATTCAAAATTCCAGTGGTATAAACTCTTAAAGCGTTACATTCACCCTAGCGACGACCGTCACGAAAGCTTTTTTCCCTCGCAGCAAAATGCAATCACCCATTGAGTGGTATCTCATCGATACCGATGAATTTGTGAGTGCTCGATAATCGGAATGTTATTGGAAAAGATGAATTTAATCGAGAATTCATTTGAATTGTCTCATCGGAGGTAGCTGAATCCAATTGTCGGAATTTGATGAATTATAGAAATTAATCCAGTTAAAATCCAATAGAGAGACGTGATTTTAATCGCATTTCACCATGAAATGTTATCAATTCGGAATCTGCTTTCAGTTAATTTCTTTTTATCGAAAACCGATCTCAGATTCCAAAATGTTCATTTTATTACTCGAGCAAATTTCAAGGTGTCGATGAATAACCGAGCTAAATACGATGGATCAATGCTACTGGGGATTACCATGTTGTCACGAGCTTTCCTACAAACGTTGCAGGCTTTCCAGCTCATAGATTAAGCTCCAGACAGATCTGGGTAGTGTCAATAAAATACACAAACACTCTCTGTAGTGGGCTCTGTATTACTGTGCACTAAATAAATGCAAACTATTAGCACGTTTACATTTTTTCCATTTATTGTTTTATTGCTTATTTAAATAACATTTCACATTAAAGAAATATGGTACCATCTCACATTCTCGTTTCATTAAAAAAATAATAAATATTCATTAAATATTCGTTATATTCCAAATTCACATGCTTTAATCCTTTGAGGGGCAAGCAAATTTTCTCATTTAAAATAAAAGAAACCAGAGTTCACCAAAAATATTAGAAGAGGAGAAATAAATGAAGTTATCCTGATAAGTTATAAAAGAAAAAAAAAATTATAGAAATTTTCCGGGCCTGTTTTTGAAATTGGGAATTAAAATTTGCGTTTGCACTGTGCAAACGGCGCCCCTTAAAGAGTTAAGCAAATTGATTTTACTGATATACCGATTTAAACCTAAATCTTATTATATCTAGAAAAATATTATATATTATCATTACGCAAAAGCATTGCTTTCAGAAAGCGAAAATAGGGTCAGCTCTTTGTAGTTATCCTACAAAGTATTTCAGGAATTCTTTGGTGTATAATACTCATTCTTTCGTATTATCTACGGATATATCATACATTACAAATACGTATGGATCATCATATTATCTGAGATAATTTTCTTATTATCAAAGCTAGAAATCTCACTTTCTTTAATGAGAAGAAGCAAATCATTTCCACAGTTTTAATTAATTTTCATAATTCTGAAAATTGTTTAAGAAAAACATTATTTTTCTTAGCCTGATGACTCTAACTAACAGTAAATGGCTGTCATGAAAATAACACTTGTTCCAGGTTAAGTGTATAAATCTCTACTTCTAAAGAGCATTAACCGTTCTCGAATGTTCTTGTATCTCATCAAAGATGAATTATAATACTAATCGAAATGTAATTCATGTGTTATTAATGTATATCCGATACAATATCATATCTCTGCCGGAGTAGATTGGATACATAGAAATTATAGATGATTAGTTTGATGAATACTGCTTGATAAATTGCTACCATATCTGTTGATAGTTCGGTTTCTTTCACAATATTGAGCTGAAATATTTTGGTATAAAAAATTGCTTTTAATTTTTTGATGTTTAAAAATATCAGTTATATTACTGAATAGCTGTTCTAAAAAACTTTAGAAGTGAATTTTAAAGGAGCTGAGGTAATTCATTTTTAACCACATTATTTTCTTGAATGATCTAAAATGTTACGTTAAGTTCTGAGAGTTATTTTCTAGACCAGGCATCATTTGTAACAAATTCTAAGTATAATTAATCTTCTTTAATAGGATCGAACGAATGACAAAATTAATTTAGAAATCAGACATGTTTGCAATAATATGATTTATATTGTATGCTGTTAGAGTTTTATTAATTCCAGTGTACACAAACGTAATTTTTTCTGCGAAATAAATTGTAACCATTTTTTAATATAAATGCCATGTTAACTATTGGGAATGATTTTTAATAGAAGGAAATTCAAATGTAAATTTAGAAAATTATTCATTGTAGGGGAGAGTGGGGTTGAATGGGACGCAGGATGAATGGGACAATAACAAAATTTTATATTTTGAAAACACCGGAAACTTGACAATTTTTCTGATATATGACAGCACTGATGTCATTCATCAAGTGTAGTTTCAGAATTGTGCTATGCATAGAAGGTCAGAAAAAAATTAAAGTGTCTTTTTCAGCTGCCAAAGTAAGTTTTACTTATTCAGTTAGGTAGTAGTTAAGAAATTACCTATTTGCTTAAAGTTAATATTACTGTTATATGGTGAAAATGCATAATCTTTTATTGTGTTCATGATATTCAAGAAGAATATTGACAATTGTTCATTAAGCCTATTTCCTGTTTTGTATGATCATGTGATGGTTGGGATGAATGGGACAGTTTAAATGTGCATGAATGGGACATTCCTCATTATGTACTAATTTAAACTTTTACACAAGAATTATATTAAAACGAAATTAGCCATATTGATTATCAGGATTCTTAATTTTATGAACTTAGAAAAAAAAATTTAAATTAATTTTTCTGATTTTTGTTTATAATAATTATGATTAATAAATAGTATAAATTAGAATATTCAATGCAATATAAAACAATAATTAAAATAAATAAATAAATAAACTAATAATAATTTGATTAAAATCACAATTTCAATCAAGCTAATTAAATAAATTCTGGTGATTATTAATGTAATACAGAATAGAATGTTAATTTTTTCAATAAGTCAGAAACAAATATTTATCTGGATAATTTGTGCTCTATTATAATGATTTCTTCTTTCTAGTGTCTTATTTATTTTTTTATTTTTAGATTAGGTTTTATTAGATTAAACTACCAAAGTCTAGAACACTAGGAACTGCACGAACCAAGGGACTTTTGTCTTTTGATGCTAATTTGAGTCAATACATCAGTTTACGTTAATTTCAGTGAATTCATAGTATGTAAAAAAATCGCATAAACCAATTTAACTTAAAAAAATTATTTACTTTCCATTCCCCATAGGTGGGGATGAATGGACAATGCACACGCATGTAAATATATATATATATATATATATATATATATATATATATATTATTAATTAAAAATGATAACTATTTATTAAAGTTATTATATTATATGTAACTGATTACTGAAGTGTACTTATGAACAGTGTTGCAAAATTCTGAATTACATATGGCCGACGTTATCAATAAAAACATGAAAAATGTCCCATTCATCCCCACTCTCCCCTCTATTCAAGATAATATTTCCTTATTATAATACAAAAATAATTATTAAGAAATAATAGTGACTATGTGTCCTAGCCAAAAAAAGCTGTAGAAGTTTGTATTATTAAATGATTCAATCAAAATATTTTATTAGATAAAAATGTTATCACACTTCTCATTGTGTATGTAACAGTACATTTGAAACGAATTTCCATTTGATCAACCCGTACTAGTACAGTTGCCAAGTGTTACGGTATTTGGATACCGGTATTTTCTATAAAATTTCATTTAGAAAAAAAATATTTTCAAAACAAAATAAAGAAAAATACTGAAATTATAATAATTAAAATTGTGAAAAGATTATCATTGAAATCACGCAAAACATCCGCGTAAAATGTTTAGAAAGTTTATAGGGCAACAGAAATAAAAAAATATGAATAAAGTTACGTATTCTATGACGCTTAGCAGGAAACCATCCCAGACTGTAATCCTAAAAAAAAATGCAAACAAGCATTAATTGAAAGTGTATATATAAATATAATTTTTGACACAGAAAACAATAGCCCTCGCCATCTCTTTTTCGAGTTATAAATTCTGAAAGTTCGTTGATAATCGATGCAACCACGCCCGAATCGACGACACCAAGACTTACTGAAATAATGAATGAAATCCAAAACAAACAGAAATCGATAGTGCATAAACAAACGTGTTCTTGATGCAATAATCAGTTGTCCATTTTAGCTTTGATATATATTCAATCGAGATATAATGTCTAAAAATTCACTAAAATAGACTCTAAAAATTGATAAAAGACATGGTTCTAGCAGTTTTTCACGGGACACCTCCCACGTTACTATATTTTTACTGGTTTTATTTATCATTATATTTAACTAAACAAGATAAGTAAAATAACTTTTTTGATGTTTTCTTCGTGCTTGCTTTCAATGTTATAGTAAAATTTTATTACTTGCTGTTTCCCCGATTTGCAATGAATATCTATAAGGTATTTATCGAAGTAATAGAAAGTATATTTGTTGAAGCTATTATATAACTACATAAATATTTTTATTCAAGTGCCTGTTTCAAATGCCAGTTCGGCTTTCCTTCCACGGCAGACGTAAGCGGTTCTAATATAATCAGTGTTAGCAAATCTGGCGTATTTTTTATTCAATAATCACCAATAATTTCGAGAAGTGATATTTGATACACATAATGGACTATCAAGCTTCGAAGTGTTTAAGCAAACATTACAATTAAAACTTATTGGTGATTATTGAATAAAAAAATGCGCCTGATCTGGCAACACTGCTAATAATATTGTTATTTTAGATATAAAGCGACATGATGCTTAAAGGTACACGTCAAGTTATAGATTTTACAAATACCAGAAATCATGTGTTTACACAATTAAACGTTTCATTGAAACAAACAAGCTGGTGATGTTTTCAACTGTCGTTTGGGCACTTTCGAATAGTATTTTCCAGTGGTCGTACACTCCGCTCTACTTTCAAGACACTTTTAGGCGTGAGAAATTTCCGCCTTTTATACTACCGCTATTTTCACACAGACGTTTTTATTATATTTTTATAGTAAAGTGCGGTGTACATAGGATTGAGATTACAGTATAATAGTAGTAAAGGGGAAAAGGGCAAAAATTTCTCATTCATGAAAATATCCAGAAAAAAAGGCGGTTTATATGACCCCTCATTTTTTTCATAGTCAGAATTGTTTAATGCAACACGCAGTGTTGAAGGGGTCTCCGATCAAGCGTTTGCCACGGCCAAAATTTTTAGAGACTGTGTAAGGATAACTCAATGAATATCTTACCAATCAAATACAAATGTATTTCCGCTTCCATAATTATTTTCTAACAATAAGTAATAAAATATTTAATCACAAAATATTCTGCAAATGCAGTATAATGATTTATGTATGGTAATAGTTGCAGTATATGCACTCCTACTCAAAAGTTTAGCAATATTTGCAAACGATTAGTTTTTTTCAATTTAAAAACTTATCTCTAGATGAAATTTTTCCAAACATTGGGCATTTAAAGAATTAGGTTTTCCTCATGTTTTTCTGTGAAGATTGGTTTAAGACAACATTTAGGGAGCCGGTAACAAATTGAGCAAAATCAATGATTTTTGTGATCACCATGTATCGTTAATTGGGCGAAATGATCTGTAACTTTAGAATATATTAAAATAGACCCAGTACAAATAGTGGATGAATTTGTGTGACGATAGTATGTTACATAACGAAGATATAAGCATTTATTTTAAAACTCAAAAAAAAAAAAAAAATCAGTATGTTGTTTATTTATAATATACAGAGTTTTAAACGAAAATTAATAACACCTTCAGATAATTTGAAAAAAACATTTTTGAAACAATATAGTGCAATCAGATTAAAATTATCTTAAATATCTCATGAAATATGAGCCTTTTTATGAAAAGGGATTTTCCAGCGCATGTGCGAAAGATAGAAATTTTTTTATTATATAGGTTGAAAGCTGGATATATTGGGTAACTTTTGTTAAAAGTTCATTTGAATAGAGTAAAAATTAAGCACATTGTCGACAAAAGCACGAGCTAGATTTCAGGTATTTTTCAAGAGCTGAAATTTCATAAGGGTAATTTCACATGCCGCGTAATTAATTTGAAGATCCAATTATTTCATCCACGCTCCAAAAGCACATTTTTGTGAAAATCCCCTTATAAGCTTGTAACTCTAACATATTTTTATTTATTTACCAAGATTTCTGAGATTATAAGGGGTTTTTCATAAAAAAAAAAAAGTGGTTGTAATAACTGGATCTTAAAACTCTGTATATTATAAATAAAAAACTTGCTGATTTTTTTTTTTCTTTTTCTTTTCTTTTTCTTTTTTTTTTTTCTTGAGTTTTAAAATAAATGCTTATATCTCCGTTATTATCATGTACACACAAATGGTCACATCATGGTCACACAAATTCATCCACAAACTGTACTGTGTCTATATTAACATATCCTAAAGTTATAGATAATTTCGTTTACTTAATGATACAGGTGATCATAAACATTATTGCTTTTGCTCAATTTGTTATGAGCCCCCTAAATGTTGTCTGACACCTATCTTCAATGAAAAACATGAGGAAGTTCAAGTTCTTTAAATATCCAACATTTGAAAACATTTCAACGAGAGATAATTTTTTAAATTGGAAAAAAAAAAAAAAAAAAAGATCGTTTGCAAATCTTGTAAAACTTTTGAGCAGTAGTGTATTATCCTTCAGTGTGACTGACGTTACTTGCTGCCATGTAATTACCAATAAATACAGCCAGAACCTGTTGAAGATAGGGAAGTACTGTCTAGGGACATAATATAACAAATATTGTTTTGGTGAAATGATTCATATGAATAAATGAAAACTGTATAACACTCTTCAGAAAAAAATGTAAATGAAAATAAATAAATACATTTCCATACCCCCTCCCCTCCCACTCAAAAAAAAAAAAAAATCATCATAAAAAAATAAATTATGATATAAGCATCATACATTCTATAGACAAAAATAGACATTCCGACTTATTAATTTAGAATATTTCTTCACACACAAATGATTGCACAACAACTCATATTCTAATAACAAAGAAAAATATATTTTAAATAATCTCCTTTTCCTTTTTCAAAACCATAAAAAATGTTTAAATTATGTTTCGTATCAACATAAATTTCATAAAGCGGTTTCCATTACTTTACATAATACAAATTATGCTGTGTACGTAAATATTTGTCTACCTTTAATATATATATATAAACAGCACTTTTTGTTACAGTAGAATATATCTCTCTTTCTCTCTCTCTCTCTCTCCTTCAGACTTTTCTTTTCTTTTTCAGAGATTAATCGTAAATGTAATTATTACATTTTATTAAAAAGAAAAAAAAATGCGAGAATTGAATTACTTTTTTTTATATATATATATACTCTTTAAAAGTGCTCGAAGGGTTTTCCGAGTAATGAGCTGAGCCATAATAATTTGAGATCGGAATAATCATTATGCTAATTCATTTGTTAAAATGCATCAATGCAAAATTCTATAATGCAAATCATTCTTTTTTTTTCTTTTTCGTTAATTTCATTTGTTCAATTATTTAAATAAACTTACTTTCAAAAATGTTTTTCAAAGTGTGTCATATTTTTCTAGGAGAGTAATTTCAATTATGGAAATGTTTTTGTTATTTTAGCTTTGTTAACTATTTTGTAAGCAAAATTCAGAAAACTAGAATTTAATGAATAGTATATTAGTATTGTATTTAGTTTATTACAGAATCTAACAGCTATTTTTTTAAATCATATGTTTTATAAATGCACAGATGACAACTTTAACGCTTTTATGCCACGGGGAAATTTTAAAAGTTTTTTTTTTTTTTTTTTTAAGTGAAGCTGTTACTGATATATATATATGTAAAAGTTTCCATATATATGTGTATATAGGGTAAGTGAACCAGTGATTGACACTTTTAGAGCAATCTCTGATATTTTTAATGCTCCAGTCATCAGAAAATATTTTTAGAAATATTCAGTTACTGCATATGGCATTCAACATAAGACATTCAGAACCACATATGGCATAAGACATTCAGAACCACATATGTGTTAAAATGTACACATTTGATATTTTTTTTAAATGGATTTTTACCTACTCAATGTTCCAGTAATTGACACTGTCAGTTTTTCATGTTATCAGCAATTAGCACACTATGTTCCAGTGTTTGACACTGCTAGTTATTGATTTTACCAGTAGTTATTAGCGCTATATGTTCCAGTGTTTGACATAAAATGTTAAAATTCTTATATGTAAAATATATGATTTTATTATTTTTCTTATTTATTAATTTTTTCGGGACAGATGCCAATCACTGGAGCACCTACCCTATATATATATAATTCTTTTTAAAATTTCCAGTAAACAAAAAGCGTAAAAGCTGGCAACTATATAAATGATGATTCGTTCTATGCTATAAGTTTTTGTGAATTTTCAACAGGGTATAGAAAAAGAACTAATTTTAAATTTTTACCTTGACAAAAAACATTTTTAAATGTCATTTTGATAAAATAAAATAAAATTTAACATGTAGATATATAAAATTTATTGAATAAAAAATTAAAATTTTAAAAACTATATCAAATTTTAAAACACAATAAAAATGAAATGATTTATTTTACATTTTGCACATTTCTCATTTAACCCTTTATGAGGTAAAATGATTTGTACCTGCAATTTTTTTTTTTTTTTAATATATACCAGTATTTCTTAGAGTAAATTTCTACTTATTTAATCATAGCTACATTTGCAGATAATTACATTAAAAATAAAGTGATTTGAAAAAATGCACGTATACTAAAAATCTTCAGATTCATAATTAGGATGCTGGCAGGTATGAATTTCGCTCATTTAAAATAAGACTCAACAGAATTTATGAACAAGACTAGAAGATAAGAAATAAATTAAGATTTCGCTTTAAGTTAAAAGTGTCATTTTTTTGTTAAAAAATTCTGGAACGAGATTTTGCAGGGTTAAAATTAACCCTTCAACGATTTAAAATATTGAGTGTCGACAGCACATTTTTTCAGAAGTCAGACGCATTCAAATATATCATAGCTGCAATCTTTTCCCTTTCTTTAGAACCACATTCTCAGAATAGCTATCTTTGTTTAAATAAGATGCATAATTTTTTAACTTGAAATAAAGGAAAAGTTTTCTTTGTAAACAGCGGCGCTAAAACTGCTGGAGAGTTGTCAGTTATGTAGCCATATTATTTTAAAGCAACTTTATCTCAGTAAATTAACCAAAAAAAAAAAAAAATAAAATTCTGGAAATTACAGACTACCCCCAACTTCAAAATGTTGTTAAATTATATGAATTGTATATTTCCTATAATTAAGGACTAGCAAACTCTAAATCTCGAGTTTATTGTTTCTCAATATTCTATAAGCACTTTTCATGCGTCTTTTTTTTTTTGGTGATTGTAAACTCATGGTAAAAAAGAGCATCTTAACCATAGTTGACAACATTACGCTTTTTGGTTACCGGAAAATTTATATAGAAATTTTCATTTTATTATATCATTGAAAAGCGAAACATAAACATATAAGAAAATTTTATTAAAATTTTCGGGTAGCCAAAACCCGTAGAAGTTTACAGCTATGATATTCACACAGCGGACAGTTTTTAAGCATTTTGAGTATAACTATTAATGTGAAACATTTTTCTTCTATAGAAGAATAAAATTCTTTAATTTGTATATAAGACAAATAAAACTGTTTTTAAATGATGATATTCAAAATGCACAAAGGTTGGCAGCTATTCCTTTCGAACCATAGTATGTGAGAACTAAAGTCACCGTCCGTGCTTAAAACCATTTGAGTACTCTTAAATTTTTTCCAAAGTAATTTTTAAGTAGTATACATATATTTATATATACATACACAATTTGTTGATTTAATCTTGGATAAATAATTAAACAATAATTTTTTTTTATAACTTTTAATTTAAACTGTAATATTTTTTCTTAAATAAATTTATTATACTTAATTCTTGAAGTAAATTGTATAAATAAGGAAAAAATATTACTAAAAAATTATTTGAAGCATAGAACTGCTGTGGCAAGTCTCATATAATATGCTAATTACTTAGAGTTGCATAAATTTTAATATACAGATTTGGATGTTTTGTTTACAAATATGGAACCGAACATAATTTAACTCTTTGCATAGCTAATTCTGTAGTTGCCGCAGAATAATCAAAATTAATAAAATTAATTATCATCAGAATACAAAAAAAAAAAAAAAAAAAAAAAAGTATTCAGTTACTGACAAAATAAATTACGTTATTAAAGCACATATGACATCTTTGCAATTTATCAACATTTAAGAAACACTTTAAAACAAACGTCTTACAAATATTTAGATATCAAAATAAATCTCTTATTGTGTGAGATGAAATGCCGCGAATAATTAAATCAATTCTTTAACTGAAAGCTGACAAAGGAAATTTGGAAAATACCCAAGGCAATATTTTCCATATTTCTTGATCATGTGTAGCATTTAAATACGCCTTTGGGATTATGCAATCCGCTTATGCAAATTTAAATGTTTGAAACAAACATATTAGGTTCTTTGGTAAAGAAATGAAACACATATGCGGTTATTATTTGTACTCTTACCACAATAACTTTTAATCATACAGTTCGGTATTTTAATTATAAATATGCTTAATAAGTTTATGATAAAGTTTTGTTTCAGCAATATAGTTTACAGGGGTAAAACTTTAAGATGGTCATTTAAGAACATTTGCGTCTATCAGTAAAAGTAAACTTTTAATGACAAGGCATATTTTGAGGTACCTATACATTAATAAGTGTATAAAAGTAAATGTTTCCCCAGCTTTTTCTAAATTTATTGAAGTAAAATTATTCTAAATATATATATTTATATATTTACAAAATAATTAAAAGTGTACTAGATTTTAACAAGTTATTAAATAATACAGGGTGTCCCGCAAAGCACAATATATTTTAACAGATTCCGATTAATATCATTGAGACTGGCATTTCGACAATCTGCAGATATGCCAACATTTTAATTTATTTCGGAGCACTGTTAGTACTTGCTTTTATTTTTAACACCATTTTAATTGTAGAGAAATTTTCTCGAAAATGTAATAACGGTTATATAAGAAAAAAAAAAAAAATAGCCTTCAAGAAAAATGGTTGGAAAAATGGCAGGAATTAACAATACTTCGGAAAGAATTAAAATGTTGGCATGCCAGTTAAAACTTTTGCATAAATATTAAAGTTTTAATTTCTCTATTATTACAAAGAAATATACTTTTTAATTGATGATATCCTAGCAATATCATAAAAAAAGGATCTCGTTTTCATTTCATTTGATTACCTCAATGTCAAAATCCACTTTCCAAAATAAAAAATATGATGGCATATCTTCCGGATCATCTTTAAGGGTATATCCAGGTCCTTCCGATTGCCCATTGCGCAGCACTAGTGTGACGTAAAACCCTACCCACCAACCAGGACCATCCACCAACTGTCCATTGTGTAGTTCTAGAGCGACGTTATACTCACTCAACGTACTCCTCGAAACTTGAGTAAATTTTCCTCAGGCTCGTTAAACTAAAGTGCGAATTTAATGGAAATTTTATCAAAATGTACACTATTTTTAAGGCTCTCCTGTAAAATCAACTTCTCCATTTTCAATAATTTACATTAAATTCCTTTATTTGTTTGGTATAGTGTAAGATATATTGTTCATTTCCTTTAGCTTTTCATCCTAAATGTATTTGTTTTTTTCTTTTTTCTAGAATATTAATTTTGCGGGGCTTTTCCAAACTATATTTATTTATTTATTTATTTATTTCATGGTTGAGCATTAGAAAATTGCCTAAAATATGTTCGCATTTGAACATTTTGTTCTATCGCAATTCACAAATTAAGAACATTGCAACTTGAAATACTTTACATTTGCAAGATTTTTAGTATGTGAACATTGTGATGGGAATAAATTTAACTACTCCTGATTAGACACTCCACGCTAACCCAAATTCACCTCTTCTCTACACCTTAAACTTGCTATCTGGCCCACAACATCTCCGAACTATGCTGGATCCAGCTAGAAACTTTCCCAATCTCAACCAACATTCTATTCCAACTCGACACTATCAACTTAAGCTACTTTCAATACTGACTTCCCTCGACGACATTTACTTTCTTAACTCGACGCCACTTCTGACTTACAACTCCCAACAACAAAACAAAAGTTTTCGTGAGGGTTCAAAATGAGCCCGAATTAAAACTTGAACTTTCTAAACAATCCTTTAAGTGAATTTGCCCTAAAGGTGAATACTTAACTTTAATCAATGCTGAAGTGAATCGTACTAAATTTTCCTCAAATAGAATTTTTAAAGGTTTAAATTATTTTAAAGAAACAAATTGGTAAGGAAGATTATAAATTTAAGTTTAATTTAATTTTAAGCTCACTAAGCAAAAAAAAAAAAAAAGAAAAAAGTTAATTTCAATTGAAAGGAAAATAAAAAACGGCATTTTGCCAGGAAAAACTCTGCGAACTAAAAATAGTGAGTTCCCGCTGTATTATAATTACAAAGGGTTACAACCTTTCCTGACAGCCAGGAGATATAGTTTACTTTATGGGTATATTAAAAAAAATTTGCTTTACAACAATCTTCATCTGTGCAACAAATGCCATTTTACAAGAATCTCCATATGTAAGGGATTTCAGATTTACAATAGCACAGCTGCCAACATTTTTATGAGATTTAACACCACTATGTTTTAAAAGGAAAACATCACACATATTTTCGACGGTTAAGTAAGTTGAAAAAAATTATAATTACTTTCGGGTATTAAGTCTTTTCTTGACTGAAATTTAATGATTTTTCTTAAATAAAATTTTTCTTAAATATAATTAATAAAATTTTTTATTTTGGGTATTCTGCTGTGTTGTTTAGGTTGATGTCAAGTGAAAAATACTTACCGCTTAAAAGACAATGGCTCGATTGGAAATATTTCAGAACAGCAACTTTATTTTGTGTCTCAAAATTTAAGACGGGAAATAATCAATAATACAATGAAGAATACAAGAAAACCCAAAACTAAAACTTTAATCCCTAAATTTTCATATAATATTTAACTCTCACTTTAACTTGTAAAATCTACTTACAACAATTTTAACACACAGTTCTTGGTTAACAAAAGATACACTTTTCTGTCGAAGGAAAGAAAAATGAATAGCATGTATCTAGTATGCATTTATAAATTTTTTTAATCTAAAAAACCATTAAAAAACAAAAACAAAAACAAACAAACAAACAAAAAAAAAAAAGCAATCGCCGTTTATATTGTGCTGGAGTTTAATGATTTGTATGTCTGATTTTGTTTTAAGAAATGTTCATATAGTTACAAGAACAACAAATAGCATGGAACAAACAAATGGAAGAACATGTAACATTTTTTCAGAATAATTAAGTACAATAATTCATCAGGTGATAAAATGCGGGCGCGATTGTAGCTTAAAAGTTGCGATGTACAAGTGCATATTCTAATACTTTGAAAATTCTGATTTCAATTTTACGCAAGAGTACACTATTTTTTTAATTATAGTTACACAAGAAAAGCTTGAAAATGTTAGAGTTTTTTTATACCAGTTCTTTTTATGTGATTTGTAGCAGTTTTCTCTAATTAAACAATTTCATGCTTAATTTGAATTATTATATATATATATATATATATATATATATATATATATTACTTTCTTTTGAATAGGTGTTCAGGGATGGAAAATTGGCGCAGGAGTCATCTCAGAATAAATTAAGCAAAATTTTCTTCTTCTTAAATCAATGATTACATATAGAGAGAACTATCTTAAACGAATACTAGCATGAGTTTTGCGCCAATTTTCCAGACCTGAGGGGTTCCTTCAAATATTTTACAAAAAGGTCCCTAAGTAGTTAGTGCCGCCAATCATGCAGAACTTCATTACTGAAAAATAGTACGTATAGCATTCAGAATTCTGTTTTGGTGCTGCCACATGAAATAATTTGATTCACAAAATGATCTACACTCAGTATGCGTTTAAACTAAAACTGCTACAAATAGAAAGAAATTTATACATGTAATTGAAACTTACTACAACATAATATACTTCGAAAAAGTATATGCATCGTCAGACATATAGTTAACAGAATAATAAAAAAGAATTCCAGCACAGTATAAACAACGAACATTAAGTGTTTTTATATAATATATATATGTTGTTTTCTATTTTTTTTATATATATATATAAATGCATACTAAATGCATACTATTATTTTTTTCCCTTCTGAAGCAAGGCAAATATATTCGGTAACAAAGAATTAGGTGTAAATTATTTTATTAAGTAGGTTTCATAAGTTAAGGTTAGACCTAATATACTGTATGCAAATTTGGGGATTAAACTTTTGAATTTCGAATTTCGTATTCCTCATTGCATTATTAATTTCCCATCTTAGACTTTGAGAAGCAAAATAAAATTATTGTTCTAAAATATTTCCCAATCAAGTCATTTTCTTTTAAGTGGTAACAATCCTTCATTTGACATTGACGAAAGAACACACCTGAGTACCTGGAACAAAAAATGTTACTCCTTATCTAATATAGACTTTTTTTTTTTTTTTTCTTAAGTACATTTCAATTAATAAAAACTTGACTTTATAGCAAAGCAAGAGGCGATGGGAGTTGGAACAAAGCATTGGATCTCAGAAAAAAGGAAAAACCGATTGTGCCCTGAATGAAATTTTGAGAAGTTGGCGCCTATGTTACCCGCTATTATATAAAATATTAGAAAAGAAAGTTTTGTGATGTATAAAGCATATTATTCTTATTGTTTTTATAATTTCATTTCTAATTTTGAATAATAAATAAGCTAGTAATATGACCTACAAGATATAAGTGTGAAATTTTGAAAATTTCGTGATTTATTTCCGGGGGGACGTTTCTCCTGCGCCCCTTGCGCCGTTTACCATTGGCCTCTATACACTGACAAGTCCGTTTACTGTTGTTTCGGGAACATTCGACGTAGAATGTCACGGATCGGGGTAGAATTGTCTTCAGTGATGAATCCTGCTTAGAAATGAGGTACGATAACTTGCGATATCGTGTCTGGAGAATCCCTGTAGAAAGGTGGAATACCAACCTGACTGTCACCCGACATACGATCCAACAATCAGGAGTGATGGAATGGTGTACCATTTCATTTCATAGCAGAACCCCTTTGGTTGTCATCCACAGCATCCTTACAGCACAGCGGGACGTCGACGACACTCTACGCAACGATGTACTGTCTTTTATATCACGCAATCCTGGCCTTACATTTCAGCATGATAATACCCTCCTGCACACGGCGATAGTTTCTACTGCTTATCTTAATGCTCAGCTAACACCATTTTGGCCATCAATGTCACCTGATTTTTCCTTATGATAACGTTTACAGAATTATTAAAAGGGCCCTACAACCAGCTTAAGAAGTTCCCGATCTAACGCGCCAGTTAGACACAATTTGCACTATATCTAGCAGGAGGACTTCAACCAACTCTATCATTCAATGCTAAGTCGAGTAATTGCTTACATATGGCCGGAGGTGCACCAACGCAGTGCGCAGTTTGTGAAACTCTTTCATACCTGCCAACATCCTAATTATGAATAGGAAGGTTTTTAGTACACACCCTTTTCCACGCACCACATTATTTTTAGTGTAATTATCGCCAAACGTAGTTACGATTAAATAAGCAGTCTAAATAAGATTACGCTAAAAAAAGACTGGTGTGGAAAAAAAAAAAAAAAAAAAAGACGTGTACTAAAAGTCTTCCGATTATCAGTGAAATGGTTGGAGATATGCTCTTTCCCTTGAACTAATCAACCATTTCTTCTGAGATATTAACCGTTTGTTGTTTTATTCATGTACATCACATCTACCAATTTTTGCCCCATTCAGATAATTTCTTCTTGGTGCTATTTTATTTATTTTATTGTATTTTATTTTTTGGTCTTAGAGTACATTAGTACATGCACAAAAATAGTAGCATTATATGGCTTAGTTTCAATCAGGCTCATTACATTAATTTCAATTAATCACTGAAAAATCAAGGAAAATGTTTGTCTGATTTTTCTGGTACTATAAAAAATTAAAATTTCTTACTTTCACATAAATTATCTCCATATAGTTAAAAAAATAAAGTTACTGCCACCGTTGTCCGATTTTTAGTCTGTGACCGGATCTCCTCGTGAGCAAGAGGGTCCTCAGCGTCGACAAACGGTACCAATGTTTGCTGAATAATAATTTAAAGAACACGTTTATCTTGGTTAAAAATTTCTATCACATTAATTAACGCAGTTATTAATTAAAAACTCTGTGTTAATAAAGTTACTCTAATTGCCAACTTACATATAGATTCTCTAAGTACATCCGAAAGCCTTTCGCGGAAAGAAGAAAGAAAGGTAGAAATTTTCGTGCATTTTTGAAAATCAATCCCTCCGTAACGTATTGAGATATGCCAAGTACGTCTATATCGCTTATTTTTAATTATAACTTTTTTATTTTATTGTTATGAATACGTATTTGTTATATTATTATTATTATTATTTTAAAGATGTCCAAAATTTCTCTTTTTTTTTTTCAATTATCTCTTTTTGAATCGCGCTGTACGAAAAACTAATTGTTCAATGTTTTAAGAAAATATACTTTTAGAGAGAAATTCATATAATTTTCTTTCCGAACATGAAAAAAAAAAAAAAAAAAAACTTTTAACGGAACATGGATCAGCGATTCACACTTTATAAATTTTAGGAAACTTCGAAAATTTTGTTAACCATTTTCTAACTCAAAAAAATTTAAGATAATTCTTCTTTCTTTTTTCTTTTCCTGTTTTTAATATAGATCGCCATGAGAGAAAAATAATCTTAAATGATTAAAATTAGACTAAAGAAATTTAGCTAGTTCCGAATTTTTTTGTGAGATGCATTCTTGGATTTTCCGAAACTCCCATTTTGAGATCTTTCTTAAAAATTTTGTTTTAAATTTAAATTCTGTGAAAACGAATACAAATAAAGGAATCACATCTGCAGTTCGCTCATTTCTGTATGAAAAATCTCTGGTTAATATTTGAAATACAGGTATCATCAGAAAATCTATTTAATTCTCTTTTTACCCGTATAAAATTTTTAACAAAATATGCATTAGCGAGTCACATTTTATAAATTTACAAAAAAACGCGAATTTTGCATTAAACATTTTATAACTCAAAACTATTTGAGATAAATAAATTGTTTTTTCTCTATACATTATTAAACAGGTACTGCTGCGGATGTACTACTTTTTTATTTACTTATTTATTTATTTATTTATTTAATTTTGTTGAGTTTCGAATATGTGGATAGAGCCCCTTGGGATTAAGGAGCGGAGATAATTAGGAGGGGTAACGAGTGTTGGAGAGCGAAGGACGCAGGGGTGGCGCCTCCTAGTTTCTTGTAAGAAAAAAAAAGTAATAATAATAATAATAATAATAAATACATAAATAAATAAATAAATGGAAAATAAAATTAACAAAATCTCAATTTGTTCATCTAACATGTAAAAAGAAAAAAAAAAAAAAAAAAAAGAAACGAAATATTTTATCAAATATGTTTATTTATTAAAACATTTCCCGCATTAACTTTAGGTCACATGTATGTTAGAATAAGTATTAAAACTATAATGAATGAAACGTTGTGATTTGTTATTACCAAAATAAACTTTAATTAGATGAAATTGTATTTCATTTACTTTTATCACTATTTCATTAATTTAAGTCTTAATTTAACGCATTTAATATTCAAAATCTTTCTATTAAAGAGACGAAATATATGAAAGTTAGCTCCATTAACCTCACATTTAAATTGATAGTTACCATTTTCCTGAAAGTTTAAGTAAATAATTATAGGCACTGAAATAATTCCAATGTAAGTAAAACTGCATTTTAAAGGAAGTACTAGAAAATACTCAAATACTGACATTCCACTTGCTGCGTTCAATTAAATTTAATTAATAAAATTTTCCGCATACTTAACTTGAAGTCTTCAAGAGTTACCAAATGTGTTTCAGAAATGATGATGGATAAGGGAAATTCCTCCTTACTGAAATGAATATTAATTAGTTATATCTGTATATGTATTTCAAAATCAATAGAGTCCATCCAAGCGATTTTGTTACTAAAAATATTTATATAAATTTTTCGGCTTAATTTTAAATATTTCGATATTTACAGTTTTTTTATTATTAACCTTTAATTATATTGATGTGTTGTAGTTCTATTAAGCATATTAAAAAGTATAATATAAAAAAAAAACATAAAGCCAAATCTGAAAAACAAAAAGTGTGCATGCACTTTGCTATAAAATAAGATGATCTATCGATTTTGGTAATACTTGTTTATAGAAAACTGGTATAAAGTGCATATTTATAGTTCCTAATCTATGTGCAGAGCTGCTAATATTTCTAATTCCTTACATAGCATTATTATTATTCGCTTTTTTACACGCCACTTATTTTGTAGAGTAATTGACTTTCTTTTTAAACGTAACTGCATGTTGGACTACATAATTCTACTGCGTTGGATTACTTAATGTCTGTTACATTGCATATAACAGAGTTATTATGGTCTTCGAATTTCTATGATTTTCTCTACTACTAATTTTGTAAGAAAATTTTTTTGTTAAAAAAAAAAAAAAAAAAAAAAAAAAAAAATCCCTTAAAATTTAAAAAGAAATGTATTGCTCATACCTGCCAATATTCTAATTAATATTGCGTACTGCTGTTAGTATACGCTTTTTATTTCATACTAGTCTTGCTCTAGAGTATTTTTCTTCTAATTCCATTTGGAGACAATTATTTTAAAAAATAAAGTGGTGTAGAATAGAGGCGGGTACTAGCGATACTACGGAATATTAATTAGAATGTTGGCAGGTATGATTGTTTCATACCTGCCAACCACTTCATTAAAAATCAGAAGATTTTTAGTAACCACCTTTTATATCCCACGAGTCTTATTTTTAGAGTTATTTTATACTTATTTAATCATAACTACATTTAGAGATAATTACTGTAAAAGCAAAGTGGTATGGAAAAGGGGCGCGTATTAAAAATTCTTCAGATCCATAATTAGCATGTTGGCAGGTATGTTGTTTAACAACACGGGTGGATGAATCCTCCAAAAAAGGCTGGTCACTATGAACTCTAAATAATATGCTGTGAAAAAAAAAAAAAAAAAAAATGCGGGTGCTAAAATTTCCAGGTGCAGTGAGATATATTATATCCCGCCTAATTTTAATTCTTAACTACAGAAACTCGATCCGGTATTTTTCAGAAAATTTTACTTTACTAACATACTGGGGAAAAAAAATCATTTATTTCTGTATGGTTACGGGCCCGCTCCCCCCCCCCCTCCTCCCCCAATTTTCAACCAGTATATTTATATGATGATATTTTACTTAATTAATCATACAAGCTTACTTTTAAAAATTCCTTTAAAATAAATTTCTTAAATATATGTATATATACTGAAGGTACAATCATGGAAAAAAATGGGACCTGTCACCACTCTATATTTCTTTTCTTTTAAACTTGTTTGTTAATTCTGGTTGAATTTGATATTAAATGATCAAAATTACCTCGCCCATCAAAGGGCTAATAATGTTGCGAAGTAATTCAGAAATGTTGGCAGCTCTGTGCATATGTGTTATTTTTATTGTAATTTTATTTTAATGCGTATTCTTTATAGAATGAAAATAAAATTGTCCATTGCAACATCTCTGAAATAAAGCATTAAACATGTCTTAAGTAATTTAAGTAATATTAGTCCAAAATATGATAAATTTACCGTTATTTATTTATTATTTTTTTCAAATTGTACGAAAAAAAGAACAAAAACTTTTAAAGACGTAAAAGTGTTAGAAACGCGCAAATTTATGTAAAGCATAGTTGACAACTTTCTGCTCTTTCTAGAAGAAATAATTTTATTAGTTTTAAACAGATAATTCCAATACATTCAATTAAAAAAAAAAAAAAAAAAAAAAAAAACTACAAAATATTATAGTACATAATTTGGGATATTATGAACACTTTCGCGATCGAATGATTTTGTCTTTTTGACAGTGAAGTCTTTTTGACAGTGGGCGTTATTCTACCTATTTACAATATTTCAGAACAAAATATTCTGTATTCACACTTATATTACAATTGGATATACATTATAATTATATTCCTTCTAATTAAAATATTTGTATCCATAGTACATTTCATTTACAAAAAAAGAATATTGGATATATACTTAAGAAATAAATAACATACAAATTGAGAAAGAAACGCCCACTGGTGGAGTTGCAGATTTTCAAATGACGTGAATCTATGTCAGCGGTCGCGAAAGTGATAAGTGTCTCATCTAATTTGGGAGACATAGAAATTATGTTTTATTGATTAATTGGTACAATTACATTAAAACGATATTAAAATTATATTAAATATTCGGAATAGTATATCATTGTGTTAAGCAATGAGTAAAATTACTTTATTGTTAAATATACCTTTCTAGATGTATTTGCACAAAAATAATAAATGTTTAAGCTGTGAATCGGTGTCAAAACCTGTATTAATTGAAATATGCAGTAAAATGGATTTTTCTGTCTGTAGAATAGTAACTAACTTTCTTTTGATTTTAATAATAATAATAATAATAATAAAAAAAAAAAAAAAAAAAAACGCACAGGGATATAAATTTTCTAGAAACTTTATATCCCTGTAAGAACAATTAAATTTTTTCTGTTATTTAAGGGTAAATATTTTGCAAAATGAAATGAAAAAAAAAAAAAAAAAAAAAAACTGATTTCTATTTTTTAAAGTGCATTTTGATATCCTTATTATACCATGCCAAGGTATTGTGAATATCAATAAACAAAAGAGCAGAAATAAAAAAAAAAACTTTTCCCTGTAACTGTTTTCTTTTTTTTTTTAAAGGCCTACACGTAAAATGATTTTTCTCAATACATTCCTTCTCATATTTATAAGGACACTTTATGTTTTGAAATAAGTAATGTAAAAATAATTATGAACAAGATTATACTAAGATTATACTAAGTGCACTTAATATATCTAGTACTATAAAAACCAAAACTGCTATATATATTTTTTTTAATATGAAACAAAATTAATAAAAAATAATGCAAAATATTTTATTCTCCACGTTTTTAGATGTTCATAATTATAGGGAAAATCAAGATTTTTCGTTTTATTTAACTTACTAGTGTATAAATTACAGTTGACATGCGAATTTGTTAACTGCTGGGCTAGATTAATTCATATATAAGCCTTCAATTTTTCTTGGACGGACATTACTGATAATGCCTCGAAAAAAAGAACGTTCATGTAGTGAAGTATGATAAATGAGTGGAAGGGGTAATTTCAATCCACTGAATTTCTAATGAAAATCGAAGATCTAAAATTGCTGAAGGAAATATGATCTAACGTTGAGTTGCTGGTTCGATAGGAGAGAGATCTGTTGCAAAATTAGAGTTGTTTTACAGAGATCGAAGGCTCATAATTTCTCTTACTTTTCTACTCATAATGCCTACTGCTAAAATTGCTCGTAAGTTTTCACGAAGGATTGGGGTCCACATTTATGCATGTTTAAAATAAATAATTATATGTTAAAATGAATAAAAACCCGTAATAATCAATAAGCATTTAATGGGTGAAAGAACGTCTGTGTTAAACGTGAATAAAGACAATATTAAAAGGTAATATGTTGCATTTTCGGATGAAAAGCATTTTATTCTTGATTAACCAAATGGTTTTAACAGTTACTGCCACGATCCGAAGATAGCGAAAGACAGAGCAGATTTTTTAAAGGCAGATATGAGTCGGGCATTTTAAAGGTGGATCTATGATGCTCTGGGGCAGAGCCTGATTAAGAGGGAAGCACACATTATTTATACTTACACCGTTATTTTTTAACAAATACTTTCCTCCTATAATAAACAGAAAATTCTCATTAAAAATTATTTTAAAAGAATTCTGGTGTCTAATAACGGTGAGTAAATTGGATTGTTTTACACCGTTCATTTTTTATAAAAAAATATTTCCTCGTCAAAGCGTGGAATTTCTATGACATGAAGTAAAAAATAATTGTAAAAATATTCCGGTGAGAGCGGAGATAATGTGTGCTTCCCCCTTAATCAGGCTCTGCTCTGGGAAGCTGTTTCTAGTGAAGACATAATGAATTTAGTAATTTTTTCTATTATTATGGACATCAAGAGAATATCCGCAAATTTTAAACGTGGAATTTTCAGATTTTTGTTAGATTTTTTTTTTTTTTTTTGGAGGGGGGGAGGGGGGTAATAATTTTTTTTTTCAACAAGACTTACATTTTTGCTCTACTTCTAGAGCAATAGGAAATAGTTTGAAGAAAGAGACCTCTGCATTATGCCTTTCCCGTCGCCTAAAAGTTGAAATAACCGTAACTTATGATATTAGAAAAATGCATGCAAGTGGAAAGCAATTTTAAATAGTTTAAATGTGTTCAGAATATCATCTATGGTGTATGAAATGGTTTTGAAACTGAATTTAAAAGATATATATATATATATATATATATATATATATATACCAGAGAGAATGTCTGACTTTTTCACCCTAAAAAGAGACCCCATAAAATATTAATTTAAAGAATAACTTTTAAAAAAATTATAAAGATTCGAGCTGTCCTTATAATTGTGAACGCCTGTAAAATAATCTTTTTGACCATATTTAAAGTTTTTTAAGAGAGAAAAACGATAAAACTTTTTAAATATAGTCTATTACTGAAATTCGGATTAATAAAAAAATGTATTTGTTTAAATAATAGTGTTCAGTGTGTAGTTAATATAGAAAAACGGGTGTCCTTATAATTATGAGAACCAGTGTATGTGATTTTTTAGTAAACAGGTACGTTCAAAATGGTAAAACGTAAATATAAGGACCTCAATTGAATTAATTTTTTTCCCTTGTGTTCGTTAAAGAGCATTTTTTGAAATTCTATACATCGAATTTAAAACATAACCAAAAGCAAATGTTTTTAAAAGATAGATAAAAGGGGAAAAAAAAGACTGCATCATTTGTTGAATTTTTATATATGGGCCAATATTACTTCATTTACTTTTTTTTCCAAATTAAGTAACGTCTCACAAATCCAAAACTTAATAAGATGAAAAAATATTCTAAAAAAGACAGGTGTGAAAAAAAAAAAAAAAAAAAAAGCGGGACTAAAACATTTACGGTATATTAATTATAATGATGGCAGCAGTGTTGCCAGATATGGCAAGTTTTTTATTCAATATACACCAATATATTTTTTTTTATTGTAACGGTTGCCTAATCACCTCGAAGACTGATAGTTTATTATGTATGTCAAATATCCCATCTCAAAATTATTGGTGTTTGTTGAATAAAAAAATCGCCAGATCTGGCAACACTGGTTGGCAGGTGTGTGTAGACAAAGACAATCCCATCAGCATAAGTTTTGCTGGGAACTTAAACATTTTTTCTTGTGTTCTTATTGAATAAAACCTAATAAATTTTTTATGTGAAAAATTAAGTTTATATTTGTTGGTGCTGGCAATATGAACTTACCGAGTTCGCTTGAACTTATATTTCTCATACAATGAAAAATCCAGGTAACTGAATTCAGAATGAACTTTCATACTAAATTCTTTTAACAGTAAATATCAACAGCATCTTTAATTTGATTTCTTACGATTAAAAAATGCCATGGGTGTTACTGAAAAGTTGTTTGAAGAGTTCTTAAAATGTTTGACTGTATCATTATTTATCTATTGTCATAAGAAATATAAATTATCTAAAATTATGCTGAAATTTTAGAAAGGAAAAAAAAATGTTTTCTATAGATAAGTTATAATTGTCAACTTTATAGCTTCTCTACAAAGACCTCGCCTCGATACTTTCGGCTACATTTATTTACTAATTATTAACGTATTTAATCGAAGAAAATTGTTGGACATTTTAATTTGAAATATCTAGTGTTATATCTTTCGAGAAAAACAAAATAGTTGGAAAGTACAGTTAATATAATTAAACAAATGTTGCTAACTATCATTAAAACATATTAAAAAAAATATCAACAGTTGTTTTTTACTGCAATAAATGTAACTAATTTTACAAAGTTCCTAAACATGTTGTTTGTTTGTATTCATGCCTAACAAATTTATTGATATATATATATATATATATGTGTGTGTGTGTGTGTGTGTGTGTGTGTGTGTGTGTGTATCAAAAGCGTGCCTGTTATATATGTATCCCTGATATATGTGTATCAATATATATATATATATATATATATATATATATATCAGGGCTGCAACAGAGACGCTTTTTTTTTTCCTGAATCTACCACAAATATATTCTTACAGTAAGTTTTACCTTCATTGATTGTAGAAAAATAATACAAAAAATTACTAAAAGGTACGTTCTCATTCCGGAAATTATACACCGCAGCAACCCTAATACTACATAATATAACAGAAATTAAATTAAAAAGAGTTGATGAGCATCTAAACACTGATAAACATCAGAAGTTTTATTTTACTTTACTTTATTTATTTATTTGTTGTCTAATTTAATAGTAAATGTAATAATTTTCAAAGTAAATAAAGAATTCTGAAATATTTCCGTTTTTGATTTGGAGCCTCGATTTAATGATATACCTTTCTCATTATTTATTATTATATTTTTGTTAATTTTAATTTTTATTTTCTTTCTTGCACAGACACGCAAGCATAACCCAAATAAATAAATAAATAAAGGCAATATCTATAACCTAGTAATAAGTACAAAACTTTGAATACACGCCATAAAATGCAAGAACTCGCAACAATTGTTTCGAGTTGAAAGAAGACACAACCCTTCATCAGGTGCATAACGTAAGCCGGAGTGCTTCAAACAAAGAGGCAATACTTTGCAGCTTTGTTTGCAGCACTCGTGCCTACATTGTTCACCTGACAAAGCGTCGTATCTTCTTCCGATCTAAAATTTGTTGCGTGTTATTGCTTTTTATGGCATATATTCAATGCTTTGTATTAATTCTTTTGATGCCAGTTCTGGTGTTTTTTTTTTATAATCTATAGCCTAGGTTTAAAATTATGTACAGGGTGTACTTGAAGTCCTTGTACAGCTGTCCTTGAAGTTTTCTTCCTGATTCCTCCACCAGTATTATTATTATTATTATTTTATTTTTTCAGAATTTTTAGTAGCAAGTATGTACGATTAAGTAATTAAATATTTTTATACAAATATACTAGTAGAAGGATCACGGAAAAAATTTAGACTTTCGATACCCTGATATATGTATATATATATATATACATATATATATAGATAGATAGATAGATAGATAGATATACGCTTTAAATAAATGCTAAATGCGATGTAAATGTGATTTTACATTAATCATCAAAAAACGTACTTCATCGTTTACCACATAAAGCACATTTAAAAGCACTAAAAGTTGTAATATAGAACAATTATATATGTATATATATATTTTTTCATTTATATTTTACTATCCTGGTCGCAAGAAATCTGTAGATAATCGGATATATGATCATTTTTTTTCTTTAAATATAAACATATTGGAATACTTTTTGATACAATTTTAATAAAAATAAATAAAAATTCTCGCTTCTGCTACAAAAAAAAAAAAAAAAAAAAAAAAAAAAACACTTACTGAAAAACTTTATTTTCTAAATTATATCACTTTCAAGCTCGTCAGTAAATGTAAGTATGAAAAAAAATTACATAAAATAAATGAAATCTGTGTATATTGTTAAAAAATATGGAAATGTACTTAATGTGTGGATTAGATTTATTTTCTCGGGAAAGTTATTTTTTATGAGTTATCGTCATGCTTCACATGTAAATATCAGATAAAAATGTAAGCCTTCCGCTAAAACTGTTTCTTGTAATACATATATGTGTGCATATATATACAAGAAAAAATAGAAAGAAAACAGAAAGAAGAGACACAATTTTTTTCTATTATAATTGAATGAAAAATCACATTTCTGTTAGAAATAAAATTATTAAAAACGTCAAAATATATACATAATAAGAATTTGTGCGAAAATCGAAATTAAAAATGAATTAATCATATTTAAATAATAAAAAATATTTTTATACTGTTAGGAGAAAACATTCCTCTTTCAGAATATTTGAACGTTTCTGAAATTCACTGAAAGATTTTTTTATTTAACTATTTCATGGACTGAGTGCTTATTTTTTTAGATACTATATCTGCTATTAGATACTATATCTGCTATATATTTTAAAGAACTATATCTGCTATAAATAATGCAGATTTCGTAGTTTCTTCAATAAAATTACATTACAACAATTTAAAACAATCCATAAATCATATACCCTAATATTCCAGAATAGTTATTTATTTTATATTTAAAAACAATTAAAAGTCCTTGGAAAATTTATTAAGTCATCAGATGTCATAAGCATAATTTTCTAAACTACATTATCATTATTCTTATTTACTATCTGTGATTATAATACATTAAATATAGGTAAATTACAATTTATTTTCGTTTAATAAAATACGAGTAAAACGCGTTTTTCCTGAAAAAGCGTTGATAATTTTGAAAGTATACACCCCCCCCCTCCCAAATCTGTACATATACACAAACACACACACACACATTTATATGCCATACAGCACAGAATTTTTTAACTATGTAGCAAAAAAATCATTCATTTCCATAACAAATTTCAAGCATGCTTTCTGAAAACGTAGGGGAAAGTTGTCCAAAACGGGGACGCTAACATATCTCTGTCCGCAAAAAAAAATCTATAAATAAGAAAAATTCGGCAAAGCATTTCCTGATTAGAACATGTCTTGGACTAGCAGATGGCAAAGTTATTTTTAAAAAAAATATCATTAGTATAGGCAGAAAAACCATTTTTCTGAAAAATGTGCAAAGTCCCCGTTTTGGACAACTGGTTGGGTAAAATGGGGTACTCATAAGAAATAACGTAAATTCAAGTCCTAATGCGAAATTTTATTGGAAAAACTTGGATTACAAAGAAAAGGTGAAGTTAATGCAAAATCAAGATGCAGATAAAGTATTTTGTTATATTTTTCAACAGTTACTAGAATGACACAAAAAATAATCAAACACAGACGTCACATATGAAATTGACATCGCTTTTTCAACACTTGAACAGACTTCATGTACCCAACTTCGACAGCTGCTACATTGAATCTACCCCTTTTTGTCTTTCGAGTCAATGTAAAGTTCATTACAAAAAATACAAGTGTCCTCGCTCGTGTGTTCATCATCAGATGATAATATTAGGTTTTGAATTTATTTATTTTCTTCTCCTTTTTAGCTTCTGGATACCTAGGATTAGATTCGGTGGGTTTCTTGACCAATTTTCTTTTCTATTTATTCTGCTTTGCATTTTTCTCCTGTTTTGCAGCTTTCAATTCTGCTTTGTAAGGTGATGAAGTGAGTATGACAGTTTTACTTCTCCTCAGGCCATTCACTTTTTTTTTTTTGTTTTTTGTTAACGTTCAGTTTCTTATGGTAGAGGCATTATTATTTTAGGCGAAGTGTTAAAAGCTGAACATTTCTGGGGTTCGACGTCCCCGTTTTGGACTACCGTCAATGTCCCCGTTTGAGCCGACCATGACGTGTGCTAAAAACGTGGCGTCTCTTCACACACGTGTCAGACAAAACTATAAAGCAATGTGTGAAAATGTGTATTAAATCTAGACGGATCCATAACGTACTTACCAAAATCGAACGTTCAAAGGACACTTGATAAGATACAATACAGTGTACGGCGACAATCGAAATGAAAATCGCAAAAATTTGAAAACTTTGTAGAAAATAACAGATCCTGTAAAATATGTCAACAACTAGATTCAAACTTGCTTATAGCCGAATTAGAATTATCTTAGACTATTGGATTTAAAGAAGACAGCACTAATCAATGAGAAACTGAACGTCCCCATTTGACCCGCCGTCCCCGTTTTAGACAACTCCCCCCTAGTTGCGACTATTACACTTTTTTGGCGACCAAAAAACTTTTATAGAAATTTTTCTGTTATTTAATGAGGAAAAACTGTTTCATAAATATATTTAAAAAATTATAAAAAAATTTCTGCTGGCCAAAAAGCGCATAAATTCGCAAATATTTGTAAAGTTCACCATAGTTTCCCACTTTTACACTCTTTGATTAGAGGAAAATTTTTACAGAAATTATCATTTTATTTAATCAATGAAACTGTCACAGAAACATATTAAAAATTTGTATTACAATTTTCCGGTAGCTAAAAAGCGTATAAGTTGACAACTAGGATGTTCTTCTTTGTGAGGTTTTATCTGTTAAGGGACTGAAACTTTTGTGTTACGTTTTTGATTTTTTGTTTCTTTTTTACTATCACGGACACTTCTACGTTTTTAAAACTAATTTGAAAGCAATCTGAACACTTCGAAACATTCCAGCAATAGTGATAATGTTACGATTTTGTCTAATTTTTACCTTTCTGGAACATTAAGTGTTGTTAAGGATCTTTATGATTTTTTACTTCTAGAATTTACATATAATATGCTAAGATTTTCCAATTCTTTTAGTTTTTGTTTCAGATTTTTTTTCTTGGTGCTTTAAATCGAATTTTCTATATTCACTAGCGAGCGCTTCACCCGCTAGCGGGTCACTATTTTTAAATGAATCACTATAATTAATGAAGTCTCAAAATTGCAGATTATCACTCATAAATTTTTGTTAAAAAATGAAATAATAATAATAATAATAATAATTTACAAAATCACTCCTGATCGGTTAAAAACTCGCACAGGGTCCCCAATGCCTTCAGCATCCCAGACCTCTGCTTGCTACGCGCGGGTCACTACTTTTAAATGAATCACTATAATTAATGAAACACATATTAATGTTTATAACACGTTTATTTTTATAAGTTAAAAAAATCATTTACGATCGGGGATAAATTCGTTCCTGGTCTCCACTGCCTGCGACATCGCAGGCCTGTGCGCGCGCAATTCTTTTCGTTCCTCTTTACTAAGCAACATATTAATATATATCTAAATACACAAGTAAAATACAGAAAGAAATCTTCTCTCATCGGTGGAATCATGGGTCCGTGTACGAACTGCCTCCGGCAGCGTAACCACACACGCTGAGCGCGTATTCCTTCACCCACCCACTCCGCCCTATCTAATGATTCTACATTTTCGAAAATATACGCAATTGAATTTTCTGGCATTGATACCTAATAATACCAATTTTAAACGCTCTAACTCTATTTCTAAAATTTTGCCCATTCGCCCCCTATTCTACCCCTCCTAATAAATTTGCACTTTCGAAATTATCCTCATTCGACTTGTAGGCCCCAAAAACCTATATATACCAATTTTAAACGGTCTGACTCAACTTCTTTTTTTTTTTTTTTTTTTTTTTTTTTTTTTTACCCCTTCGCCCCCTTCCCGACCGTCGTAATAGTTTTACACTTTTAAAAATATCCTTATACGACTTGCAGGCCCAAAAAACCTCTTAATACAAATTTTGAACGTCATAACTCTATATTTAATTTTTGTAACCTTCACCGTCCTGCCTCCTCCCTCCTAATTATTTTACACTTTCAAAAATATTCTCATTCTGTTTGTAGTCCCCAAAACCTATGTACCAATTTTGAACGGTCTAACTGTGTTCCTACTTTTTCGGCCCCTCACTCCCCACTTTTTGCCCCTCCTAATAATTTTATACGTTCGAATATATCTGCCATCGATATACAGGATCTTAAAACCTAATAATACGAAATTTAAGCATCATATCTCAATTTTAAGTACTTTAAAATAAAAAAGAATTTTAAATCTTCTTTCGATCACGTGATTTAAAAAAACATATATTTATTCCCTATGAAAATGTAACTTCTTTGTTTACTTATTTAATTTGATGAAAATTATACTGCAGCCTCATTTTGTCCAGAAATGTCGAAAATTAATTTCTGTAAAAGTAACGAAAAATTTGAAAAATTTGAAAATTGCAATTTATTTCTCCACTTCAAAACACGTGATTCCTTCTATGAGTTGAAAATTTTTCCATTTTCATCTCTGTCAGTGGAAATTGCTATGGAAACCAACGATCGGAGATAAATTCGTTCCTGCACCTCACTGCCTTCGGCAGCGCAGTCCATTGCGCGTTGCGTGCGCAGTTTTGTTCGTCCCTCTTTACGAATCACTATATTAATGTAAATCTATAAACACAAACAAATTACAAAAAAAAAAAAAAAAAAAAACAGAAAGAAAAGAAAAGAAAAGAAAAATTCTCTCATCAGTGAAATTATTGGTCCGGGTCCCGACTGCCTGCGGCAGTGTAAACACGTGCATGCAGCCAGTGTTGTGCATAATTGATTAAAAAGTAATTGAATTACAATTGAATTACAAATGAATTACAATTAAATTACAATTGTAATTATTTTACTGTCAATAGGTTAACAAGTAATTGATTACAAATAAATTGAATAAGTAATTCAATTTATTTGCGATCAATTACTTGCTAATCGACTGACAGTAAAATAATTATAATTGTAATTTAATTGTAATTCAATTACTTTTTAATTAATTATGCCCAACACTGCATGCAGCTCGCGTATTCCTTCACTCACCCTTCTCGCCTCTCCTAATAATTCTACACTTTCAAAAATATCCGCAATCGATTTATCGGACCTTAAGACCTAATAATACCAATTTTCAACGTTCCTACTCTACTTCTATATTTTCCCCCTCTTTTTCCCCCCATTATAGCCCTTCCTAATAATTTTACACTTTCGAAATTATCCTCATTCTATTTGTAAGACCAAAAACTTACACTTTTCAGTTTTGAACGGTCTAACTCTATTTTTTTTTTTACCCTATGCCCCCCCCCCCTTAACGCTCCTCGTAATAATTTTACATTTTAGGAAATATTCTCATTCGATTTGTTGACCCCCAAAATCCTTATATATCAATTTTGAACGGTCTAACTCAAATTCTACTTTTTTGCCCCTTCGCGCACCCATCTCGCCCCTCCTAATAATTTTGTACGTTCGAAAGTATCCTCATTCGAGTTGTAGGTCTCAAAAACCAATATGTATCTATTTTAAAAGGTCTAACTGTATTTTTTTTTTTTTTTTTTTTTTTTTTTTTTGCCGTTTAGCCCCCACCCCCCCCCTTCCCGCCCTTCCTAATAATTTTGCACTTTCGAAAATAGACTCATTCGTATTGTAGACCCCAAAAATACTTATATACCAATTTTGAACTGTATAACTCAATTTCCATTTTTTTGCCCCCTTCGTCCACCCTTCCCGCCTCTTCCTGACAATTTTACGCGTTCGAAAATAAACGCATTCAACCTGTAGTCCCCAAAAATCTACTGATATTGAACGGTTTAACTGTATTTATGTTTTATCCCCCCTCCTTTTCCCCCCTTTCTAATTCGTAAGTCTGTAAAATATAGAACAAAAAAGCATTCTGGATTTTCCATCGTTTTCTGCGATACTTCCGTTTATAAAAATTAACGTGTCTGACTTTCCCGTATTTTTTTTTTCCCGAAACTTGCGTAATTCTGGTCTGAATAGCATTAAAGTTCCTTAGTACAAAATGTAAATTGACTATCGGAATTCTGTAAAATATAAAAGTATAAAGCGTTTTGTGTTTTCCGTGGTTTTCTCTGAAACTGCCGTACGAAATTTGAATGGCGTATAAGAATTTAAAAGTGGGCTAAAGATAAAATAAATATAATCTTTTGCCTCATCTCTCATGTCATCCAACAGAATGAGAATTTTTCAAAATATAAAAGAATAATAATATCCGCCCCTCCTAATAATTTTACACTTTCGAAAATATCCGCGATCGAATTGCCGGGTCGAAAAACCTTATTATACGAAATTTTAACAGCATATCTCAGTGCAAAATACTGCAAATAATAAAATAACAATAACAATAATAATAATAATAATAATAATAATATTGCATCGTATTTCTATACCGTGTGTTACAATAAATTTTAAATTCGCAATAAAAATTTAACTTTTTTGTTTATTCACTAAATTGATAAAATTTGAACTATAAGTTGATGTTGTGATGCCTAGACCATGTATTAATTTTTGTGTACGTAAGTAAAAATTTGAAAAAGCTTGAAAATTGTAGTTTTTAATTCTAATTCAAAACATCTGACCTCTTAATTAGTTGCAACCATTTTCTTTTTGTTGATGACAGTCGTCTGGCAAATTGTCTAGATTAAAATGAAGTGTTGCCGCCTAAATTTCCTACTTTAGTTAATTTTAAAAAATCTAATTGTCGGAACCATATGTGATTTACGCCCCTGGATTAAAAAAACAAAATTGCCCCTTTCATTTGGTACAGAATTTTCAATTGGTACAGAATTTTAATATTTCTAATTTATTTCCCCCCTTTTTCCATTTATAACTTTGTTAAAATGTCTATTTTTATGCATTTAAGCTGGAATTCGGATCGCTTTTGATTAGACATAGGTCGACGCTTTATTTAATATATTCGCTAATTATGGTCAAACCAATTACCGGATGGTCATTATATCGAGAGGAAGAAATTCCACGTCTTTCTGTACCGGTTTCGAGCCGCTGCAACCATTAACTCCGGAGCTTTAGCTGTCATATGGCATTTCTCACAGACAAACACACACACACACGCGCGCGTAATTTAATGTTTAATTTATATTATTATTATTATTATTATTATTATTAGTTAAGTTTTTATTGTATTGTCTGAGAGTGTGAGTGTTTTGTCTGTCCTCTAAAAGCATGTGTGCGAGAATGTGAATTTCTGTACTCTCCCCCTCTGTGCTCCAATGAACCCAAATTTAAAAGAATCTGACTTGAAGATTTCCCACTGCAAATACAAAAGTTTGTTCTAATCCCTTCGAAAGACTGTTTCATCTCATCTTTAATATTGTAGTGTATATCTTCTTTAGAGTGTTACCCACAACTTCAACAACATAAAAAATATGACTGCTTATCTGCATTAAACAGTTTCCTCCATAACGCCTCTTGTCACGAAGAGCAAATCCTCGGCGCAACTTGGAAAATATACACTGACTTCTTGTAGATAGGACTTTTATGAGACTGTTCTCATCAGCAGTCATCTCTGATTTCAAACTTTGTTGTTCATCAGCTCACGCCCATTGTCGGTTTGGTTTTATTCCGGCGTTTCCCTGAAATTGTTCAATTCTCACACCATCGCCCACTGTCGGCTCTAGGCTAAGGCCTGGCGATTTATGTATACATATATATTTTTTAATAAACTGCGAGTAGTCCCCTAAGAAGCGCTCAACATCACTCCAGGAGTGATGGGCGGGGCTGCTCTCTGTTAAATAACTTAAGAAGATTGAGAAATTAGCCTAAAATTCAAATATACCAATACATTAAGCTTTTATGTAAATTTTCTTTTTTATTCTAGTTTATTTTCAGGATGCTTTAAATGAAATGTTATATATTAATTTTAAAATAATGAAAAATTTGTCTAAAATCTAAAACAAACATCACGAACTTATAAATTTAACTTTTAGTTTGAAATTTCTCTGTATTCAATTGATTACTCAGGTTGACGATGAAATTTTTTTCTTCAAGGTGATGTGTTTTTCTGGGGTATATTTGAATGCTGATTAAGGAAAAACAATTCAAAAATTTCCATCACGAACACTTTTAACAAAAAATGGGATTATTTGAACTTACAGTTCCACTTTTTCAACTTTCATCTAGGATAATTCCCAGAAACTCTGGGTGTGCAGAGCTGCCAACCTAATCCAGCAAATTGTTAGTACCGCCCCTTTTTCTACACCACGTAATTTTTAGAGTAATTCTCTTCAAATTTATCTACAATGAATTAAGAAGAAAAATTCTCTAAAAATTAAGTGGTGTAGGAAAAGGGCTGGTACTAACAATTTGTCGGATTAGGTTGGCAGCTTTCGGTGTTGTGAGTGAAGAATAAGGAAATCTATTTAAATAAAACATCAAAGAAATATAGAGGAGGTATCGGGGGCGATAGACTGATAACATATTAGCAGATTATATTTGAATGCTGCATAGATAATCCGTCCTTCACAAGGCCCTCAAGCCGTGCACAAGGTAAAAAAGATCTAAAGGGAGTTTCGATGTAAAGAAGCATATTTAAAAGATAATATGTAAGTGATATCCTATTTTAATGTGTTTTATACATGAATTGCTTCGAATTTCTCATAACCTCTGGGTGAATTATTTTTTCTTCATCCTTATTTTGTAAAAATTAATTAAGTGATAGAAAAAAAAGACAATCGAATCTGTATTCAGCATATCAAAAGGCATTAGAGACATATAACGCAGTGCACAAAAAAAAAATTGAAAAGTACGATTTTGCAGACCTGTGTTATTTATTAATTAAAAAAAAAAAAAAAAAAAAAAAAATCGGTATTTTTAATGATTGGCAAATTGGTTATTTTTCAAGCAATGTATTTACGCATATTGAGGTCAAATGTATCAATATTTGTACGCCAAAACTAAACCTGTTATCTATGCTAGTTTATCCGTAATGGTATTAAGTCCCGCCTTTTTTTCACACCAGAATAGTTGTAGAGCAATAGTCTTCTTATTTAATCATGAGAACATATTGCTGAATATTACTCTACAACTATTCTGCTGTGAAAAATAGGTGGGGCCTAATATAATTACGGATAAACTAGCATAGCTAGCAGGTCTAACCAAAACGTATCTCAAAAAGAAAATTTTTTAACTTTTGCCTAATAAAGTAAAAAAAAAAAAAAAAAAAAAGATTCATTAGTGACTTTTTTCATTAGCTTTATACATGATGCTTAAATAAATTAACACTTTCGCGTCCGCTGACGTAGATTCACGCCACTTGAAAATCTAAAACTCCACCAGTAAGCGTTTCTTTCGCAATTGGTATGTTAATTACTTCTTAAGAACATACCCTATATACATATTTTAACAATCAAACATACTATGGATACAAATACTTTGATGAGAAAGAATGTAATTATAAAGTTTATATATTATTAATATAAATGCGAATACAGAAAATATTGTTCTGAAATATTGTAATTTGAGAGAATACCGCCCACAGGCGGGCTTTACCGTCAAAAACACAAAAACATGCGGTCGAAAAAGTGATATTTGTTGTAATTAAAATTACACATTTAGATATGTATATAGATACATAAATGATTTTTCATTTAAGTATATAGCTATTTATGTATAAATATTTTTTTTTTGGGAGAATAATGGAAAGTAATTATTAATCTGTATGTAAACATTTGGATAAAAAAAGTTTTTTGCTTTCAAATAAGAATAAGATAAATTTATAAGTGCTGCTTGTAAAATTGAAAGAGAAGGGAAAGAAATGAGATAGGGATCTTTTAGACTAACTGGCTGCCCAGTTGACATTATGGAACAAAACAGGAAAGACGATAGTTTATAGGACTCATAAACAGAGCCTGGTTAAGGGGGAAGCACAGATTATTTATACTTACACCGTTATTTTTTAACAAATACTTTCCTCCTATAATAAACAGAAAATTCTCAATAAAATTATTTTAAAAGAATTCTGGTGTCTAATAACGGTGAGTAAATTGGATTGTTTTGCACCGTTCATTTTTTATAAAAAATATTTCGTCGTCAAAGCGTGGAATTTCTAAGACATGAAGTAAAAAATAATTGTAAAAATATTCCGGTGAGAGCGGAGATAATGTGTGCTTCCCCTTAATCAGGCTCTGCTCATAAAACTTGAATGGAGGATCGGAGAAACAACTCCAAGCTAGGGGAACTATGAGCCACCCACACACTCTCTCTCCAGCCCACGACTTAAAAAGAGCATTTTTTTTAGAAGTGCGAGTACGGCTTCCTGATCAACTACTTTTCAGCGAGACAGTGGTGGAATCTCCCGGTGGTGCAATCTCCCGGTGGTTCTACAGATATCATCCTCCTACTGCTTCATCCCTCATGCCTTTGAAATTTTTATCTCAAAATAAACTGATGGAAAAAAAATCCCAACAACCAAGAAAAAATTATTGTACAGTAATGAAATTTCAGCAATACATTTATCTAGGTAACATATTTAATTGATTAAAGTTTCAAGATCACAGGTAGAGAAAATGGCGAGAAGAGCAATTTTAAATGTGAAATGTTGGTACATTAGTAACCGGTGTAACCGCCAGAATTTTGAATGCAAGCATGCAAACGTGCATGCATTGTGTCGTACAGGTGTCGGATATCAGTTTGTGGGATGGAGTTCCATGCCTGCTGCACTTGGGCGGTCAATGCAGGGACGATTAATGCTGGTTGTGGATGACGCTGGAGTTGTCGTCCAATGAAGTCCCATACGTGCTCGATTGGAGAAAGATCTGGTGATCTAGCAGGCCAAGGCAACATGTCGACACTCTTTAGAGCATGTTGGGTTACAACAGCGGTATGAGGGCGAGCGTTATCCTGTTGAAAAACACCCCCTTGAATGCTGTTCATGAATGGCAGCACAACAGGTTGTATCACTAGACTGACGTATAAATTTGCAGTCAGGGTGCGTAGGATAACCACGAGAGTGCTCCTGCTGTCATACGAAATTGCTCCCCAAACCATAACTCCAGGAGTAGGCCCTGTGTGTCTAGGCCGCAGACAGGTCGCTAGCAGGCGTTCACCTGGCCTCCTTCTAACCAACACACGACTATCACTGCAACCAAGGCAGAACCGGCTTTCATCAGAAAACGCAACAGATCTCCACTCCGTCCTCCAATGAACTCTAGCTTGACACCACTCACGTCGCAAACGGCAGTGGTTTGGAGTCAGTGGAATGCACGCTACAAGGCGTCTGGCTCGGAGCTGTCCTTGAAGTAACCGATTTGTAACAGTTCGTTGTGTCACTGTGGTGCCAACTGCAGCTCGAATTTCAGCTGCAGACGCAGTACGATTAGCCACAGCCATACGCCGAACACGGCGGTCTTCCCTCTCAGTAGTGCCACGTGGCCGCCCGGAACCCGGTTATCATGAGGCAGTACCTTCCCTTGACCACTCCTGCCAACACTCATGCACAGTGGATACATTCCTGCCAAGTCTTTCTGCAATATCGCGGAAAGAAAACCCACCTTCTCGTAGCCCTACTACACGACCTCGTTCAAACTCAGTGAGCTGTTGATAATGGCTTCTTCGTCTTCTTAGAGGCATCCTTGACTAACGTTAACCCACTACGTCAAATCTCAACTGTAAATAACGATCACGAACCTTACAGCGCTTATTTAAAGCAAACCTCATTTGCATGTTCATAGTGTCGCTACAAGCGCCACACTTATGCGCGTAGCTCGAAATGTGAATCGACGTCATCTTTCAGATGTATAAACACGCCTACCAAATTTCGTTTATCTAGCACAGCTCCTTCCTGGTGTTGGGATTTTTTTTTCCCATCAGTGTATGAAAAATATGAGCGACCAGAAGAGCTGGCTAAACACCTATGATTCGTCTCTGGAAAGAATCTAGCGGATGGAGCATCCAAGTGTTCTCCCTATTTCCAGGATCCCGAAGTGCCCTACAATTGTGAATTAGAAGTCTTTTATGATTTGCTTGAGAGTTATTATAAAGTGGAAAGATGGAGAAATCTTACACTGCCGTTTACGATGGCATAACCTCTATAATGCGCATCTGGGTGAGTCAAAATTTTATAGTCTAAAAAAAAGAGAAAATATTTGATTGTGTATCTATCCCCATTTTTTTCTACTATTCAATCATGTCTGAGTGCTACCTAAAGTGGTTTTGAATAAAATTAAACTTGAATTAAATAAAATATTAGTTTTGTATAAGAGACCAAAATATTTAATAAAATACATTATTAACGAAATTCTTTGTCTATCTATTAAATAAGTAATTATTTATTTGGGAAAACTTATTTTAATTTGAATTGATCTCCTTAATGAATAGATAATTTTTATGACCCATTAAAAATATTTAAACAACTTGTGTGTAATTTTGATGTAGTGAACGCAATGTACGATACAGTTTGGAGAATGTCTTAAATTAACAATTTCTGTCCAACAATATTCAATATTTATGTTAAATATAAAATTAAGTTTTTATTGCTAATGATTATCAAATATTATCATGAAAAAAAAATATTTTTCCTCATTTTTATATTTACAGAGTTGTCAACATTTTAATTTACGCCGGAGCATTTTTTGCCCGCCTTTATTTCCACACCTCTTTATTTTATTAACAGAAAATTTTTCTCCAATATTTAAAATATGATAAAATTAAAAGAAACAATAATAATAATAATAATAAATATGGTGCTAATTAAAAGCAATGCTACAAAATGCTCAGAAATAAATTAAAATGTTAGCAACTCTTCATTTTTCAAAAAAGTAAAATATCTCCAGTTTTTAAAAGAAATCACGGACTTATCTACGAGGAGCTGATATTTAGTAGAGAAAAATAATCTGTAATAAAAATTATCATTTCGTATTTTTAAAAAATTTTTAATTTACACGAAAACTACATGGAGAAAATGCATCTTTAGTTAAATTAAATTCTAAAATGTTTAAATACTAACATTTGTTACATACATTCTCTGATAGCTAAAAATAAAATTTAAACCAAAATAATTTTCGAAAAAAAAAACAAATCCCATTAACCACATCTTTTTACTTCAGCGCTAATAAAAGGAAATGCAGTTTAAAAAAATGTAAAATATTCTAAATTAACATACAAGAAAAAAAAGTAAAGAAAAGAAAAGTAGACCAAAATTTCGATTAAAAAATATAGCCTTCATAAAGCTGCTACATTTTAAATTATGGGAAAAAATAATAATTATGTTTTCGCAATTTTTTATGGTTCTTGATATAAAAAAAAAATGGATAAAAAAAAAAAAAAAAAAAAAAAAAAAGACAGTGGTTTCTATTTAAATACAACATTTGTCATTTTTTTCCTTTCGTGCATTTTTCAACAATGGATTAAAATCCAAATAGTTATTCGTTTGGAAAGATTTTTAAGGAAAAGTTTCATAAAAAGCACGAATTTTATTTTACCGTAATTATTTTTAAAATTAAATTATCTTTACAGAAGAAAACGTCCCCCGTATTCTGTTTTATTGTAATTCATATATATTATTAGAAATATATAATGTATAAGTATGTTTTTTAAATGAAGTGTATATATATAAAAAAAAAAAAAAAAAAAAACAGAGTAAGTAATTAAAGTTTCATTTTAAAATGTCACTGGAAAAAAAAAAAAAATCATGTCATATATATCTTGTGTTTGAAGATAAATTTTGAAATGAATTTAAAAAATGTGTTCTACAAAAATGAAATATGTAGTTGTATATCTTAATTAAAATCACGCATAGATATTATATAGTGTAAAGTCGAATTAACTGTAGAATACATTTACAGTTGCCAAGTCCCCCGATTTTGGCGGTAGACTTTTTGCCAGAAACTTTTTACAACAATTCTCACTTTAGTTAGCGGTTAAAAATTAACTTAAACTATTTCTGTTTAAAAATAATAGTGAAAAATCTGATTTAAAATTAGAAATTTTTGCAACTATGTGCATTATATTTTCATACTTGCCAACCATCTCATTATGAACCGTACAAATTTAGTACCCGCCTTTTTTTTTTTCACACGAATAATTTTTTAGAGTACTTTTAGTCTTATTTAATCGTAACAACATTTGGAGAAAATAACTGTAAAAATTTAGTGGTGTGAGAAAAGGGGCGTTTTTTCAAAAGGTGTTAACGATTGTACGGTAATTAATGAGATGGTTGGCAAGTATGTATGTTCTAATTCATGCTACAACGGAAAGTGTAATAAAATTAAAATAAAAGGTAATCTAGACAGAGAAACGTTTCCCATGGTAAATTCCTATTTTCCCCCTTTCCCATACTTGCCAGCATGCTAATTAATATTCCGTAGTATTGTTAGCTCCGCCTTCTATTTCACACCAGTATCTTTATAGAATATTTTTCTTCTTATTTAATCGGAATTGTATTTGGAGAATATTACTCTAAAGATTTACTGGTGTGAAAAAAAGGGCGGGACTAACAACATTACGGAATATTAATTAGGGTATTGGCAAGTATGCCCTTTCCTCAAATTTATTATATAATGGTGTTTCCAATTTTGAACGAAAAATAGTGAAAGGGGTGAGAGAAGGCATCAAGGCATGAAGCTAAAAAGAGAAACACCTGACAACACTGGGTCAGGCTCATTCATTTCATACCGGAAATTTTATAAATAGAATATAATGTCGTATAAAACAATGTCGAATTAATAAGTCGCAAAGTCTGGTAACGCTGATAATATCGCAGAAATTTTTCGTTTGTTTCTTTTGTTTTAGACTTGTTCCTAAAATTCGGTGGCAGTTTATTTTAAAAGTACGAACAACTTTGCCCTTCAAAAGGATAAAAAACTTCATAGCCTTTAACCTACATTTGTCTAGTGTATTGATATATGTTCGAACAGTTGTTAAATTTCAGTACCTTTAAATTTTAATGGAAATTTGTATCAGAAAAAGAGTCTATGACATTTTAAAAGATACAGTTAGAAAATAACGGTGAAAGATATTTTAAAATAGAAACGTCTGTGCAAACATAGTGCATAGCTGCCATGTGTTTCGGTATAATTACGGAAATTTCTGCAAAACTTATAAAATCTTTTAGTAAAATTATACCGGTATCCATAAAACGGAACACTTGACAGCTATGATGGTGATATGCCATACATTTTGCAGTACATAAAAAATAGTTTTCGCATTCGTCTATTTTCGTTATCAAAGTTTGATTCGTTGTTACAAAATAACTTCTATGGCTGTTGTTTATTTCTAAAAAATGAAACTTATATAAATTATTACTTTTAAGTGTGTATGAAAATTATAAATTTATCATTAACATGTGATATAACTTTAGGTATAGTAACATTAAATTAATATAAGGGAAAGCATTTAGTGTTGAGTGTATGATTACATTATGTTTCTAGGCAACTATACAGCATTTCAAATAGTAATGCCATTAAATAGAGAGATATTGTGTAGTTTTATGCGTGTGATTTTGCCATATGCTGGATAACTGTAACATTATGCAGATTGATTTCATGAAAGGAAATGTATAACATTATACCTTTAATCAAATTCATTGTTACAATTCAAAATTTACACCATTTCGAAAATTAATTATAATAAAAATTAGGAAAAATATTTTCTGGTAGTTTTAATTTTTCTCTAGATATATATTCGGTCTATAGGAAAAGCAGACTATCTCGTAATGTTTTTGACATTATATTTATATTTTAATTATAATTTATCTTTGGATAATAAACTTTTAGAGAAGAGATTTAGGATTCATATGCGCAAAATTATATTGTAAATTAAATGCTAATGGCATACTTAACATTTAAATATATATATATATATATAGCTGAATTCAGTTATGGTGCCCTTGGTTATATCGTCACCGTGCTTATAGAATGAAAAATATTTGCCCCGCTCAATCATTCACAGATTTCAATGTTAACCCTTAACGCACGGCGTCATCGCCCCGAAACCGCGGTTACTAATCCCAAACTGAAAAACTCATCCCTATTTTTATTTATTTATTTATTTAACTTTTTATTTATTTATTTATCTATTTATTTTTTACATTTAAGCCGAATATTTTTTTTTTTTTTTCAATTCGTTCATAAATTCCAGTGATTTTCTTATTAAATTGGTATACCTGGTCTGCTACTCAAAGGATTATTTCATCTTGCTTATATAATCATATGACCTCATTTTTAACGTCAAAATGTAGGGATATATGATCGATTTTCTCATCGAAAAGCAAGCAGAAAAAAATGACTATTTATATGAATTTATTTTTAATACTGGGCGCTTATAAAAAAAATACCTATATTCATACGTATATTTATCATATATATATATTCTTAAAATTATTAAACCATATATTTAAACCATTGGCGCTGACAAGAAAAAGACGATGGGCAGGACGGGTAATACATTTGTCTATATTATCTATATCAATTTATATTTGTCTCAACACTTTCACTGTAGGTGATGGGAACAAAAATGATCATGCTTCCATGAAAAACAATCTTTTCGTTTTTTTTTTTCTTTTTTAGTAATATTTAACTATTTTTTTTTTTTTTTAATGAAAGATGTAGGCAATATAGAACAAACTTCAAAATCTAAGAAGAAGCTGTCCAAAACTGTCAGTGCCCATGATTTAATCAAAGTTTCATTGAATAAAAAAGTTCTTTCTTAGGAAAAATTTTAACTGTAAGTGTATTTTAGATCTGTGGCCCTTTAACACGTTCATCGCCATGTCAGTCATCGGTGGCTGACACTGAACTTTCCGTTTAGGCTACGTCAGCCACCGGTGGCTGACAGTGTAAAATATGATATAAAACTAAAAAAAAAAAAAATATATATATTGTTTTAAGTAATTACCGAAGGTTTATTTAAAATTTACTTAATTTTTATTTATTATAGGATTATATCATTAAGGCATTTTAATGGATTTTATTGAAACTCGGTAAACATAGCACGGTAAACATAACGCGTTTCTAAGCAGCGCGCGTGGCCTGAACGGGATTTCCTAAAGAATTCGCGTGGCGATCAACATGTTAATATGATTTTTAATAAAGGCGTTTTTTACATCATTATGATGCCAGTTACATAGATCGTTATGACTTGTTTTTCAATGAAACTCGCTTAATGTATCTTTGGGTTATAGCGTCAGAAACTTTAGATTCCTTGGAAAACGTTATAAATGAACTTGACTGCAACAGGGATGAAAGATCTCCACTTTTTTTTTTTTTTTTTTTTTTACCACCAGTATTCTTTTACTGAAATTTTATACCTATAAAATCACAAAAGTGTCTTATAAAAATATGGTAAAAATGTCTATATAATAATACAGGTGGCAGAAAAAGTGCAACTCGTTCTTCTCTGCTGTATTTTATTTTATCATTTTTTACGTTAATTTTTCAAATATATATATATATATATATATATATATGTATTGATATTGATATTAAATATATAAAAACAATTTAGATATAGTAAACATATTAAATTATTTCCAGCAATATTTGGTAATAAAAATTATAAAATTTTAGTTCATTTACTTAAATAGCTTTTACATTACGTTTAAAAATCTTCTGTACGATGTCTTTTTTTTTTTTTTTAATAAAATACAAATATTCTGTAAAATGCATACACTAATTCCCGATATTTGATACAGTATTTAAATAAAATTATGTAGCAATTTTTAAACCTTTATTGCTTTTTAGGTTATGAAACTAATATTTTATTTCTAAATTTCTGAACGTTCACCATGGTAGCAAAATTTTAATTTAGACCGTGTTTTGTTGGAAATCATTGTTGCCATCAGAAATATTTAATATACTTTTGGACAGTTTTCGCTGATTAAATAACTGAAAATTTCTGTGAAAATTTTTCGTAAGCCAAAAATCGTAAAAAATGCCAACTGCGATAGTGTTATTTAGAATATATTTTAAACACTTGCGTAATGTGAAGACTATTATAGCATAAAAAATATTGGTAAAATTAGCAGGGACTTTTCGCATTCATGTTTCAAATATAACAGTCTACTGCCCTAGGCGAATGAGTGACAGTATCAATACAAAATATGCTTTAGAGGTATGTGAGAAAACATGTTTGTTAACTTTATTGTCTTAGCTGCCAATTGTTCCGATTTTTCCATAACGGAACTTATTATAGAATTTTTTTTAAGCTTTTTAATCTTTATGATAAATAGGTTGAGCATTTCTATTTAAAACATACCAGTATTTCAGGACATTTGACAGCTATGCAGGGAAAAAATGGAGTCAAACGCAAGGTTGCCAAGTGAATACTGCATTTTTATTTTTGTATGCTATAACTTTTTGTCAAAACATTCGCTTAAACAAAAAAAAAAAAAAAAAATGTAATTAAACTAATAGATTGACACTTTAAGAATTTAGTGGTCTTAAAAAACAAAATGTAGTATTCATCTGATAACCCTGGTCAAACGTGTGACATTGAAAAGTATGCTACATTTGTAACGGAAACAACATTAGTATACTTTAAAGATAAAATTAAAATCAGTACAAAAACCCTTAACGGGTTAAAAGTTGTGACGCAGCTACTTTATCACTATAAGAATTTGAAATATGGGTCTTAAAAATAATGATATCAAATTTTAAGTGACGCTTTTCTATTAGTTAAAATATACATAGATTTTCTTATTTGATCATTTGCTTTTTTCTTTTATTTATATTTACAGTGCAAACATAATATTTTTAACTTCAAGATAAGACAGATATATAAAATATACTCACTGATGCTTTTTCATTTGCATTTTAATTTCAAAATAACAGTTTTAAGAGGAATGATATAAAAATTCCAGTCACGCCTTGATGTCATTTTAAAAGATTTGTTTTTAGATTCCATTAAAATTACCTTTGTTTTGTCTACTAAAGTATATTTACACATTGAAACAGTGCTATTAATTTTGAAATATACTGTCAAATAATCACACTTTCACTGAGTTCGCATTATAAATTAAAATTATTTATTTCAATAAATCGATTTGTCTTTTGCGTCACGCTATCCAAAACTGCAAGTAAAATTTGTGCAAATGTTTTCTTTGCATCACACTATTTCTTTGCACAAATTCTCACTTAGTTGGGTACTATGATACAAAGTAACATTTGCATATATTTTACTCACAGTTTTGGATAGCGTGACGCAAAAGACAAATCGATTTATTGAAATAAATAATTTTAATTTATAATGCGAACTCAGTGAAAGTGTGATTATTTGACAGTATATTTCAAAATTAATAGCACTGTTTCAATGTGTAAATATACTTTAGTAGACAAAACAAAGGTAATTTTAATGGAATCTAAAAACAAATCTTTTAAAATGACATCAAGGCGTGACTGGAATTTTTATATCATTCCTCTTAAAACTGTTATTTTGAAATTAAAATGCAAATGAAAAAGCATCAGTGAGTATATTTTATATATCTGTCTTATCTTGAAGTTAAAAATATTATGTTTGCACTGTAAATATAAATAAAAGAAAAAAGCAAATGATCAAATAAGAAAATCTATGTATATTTTAACTAATAGAAAAGCGTCACTTAAAATTTGATATCATTATTTTTAAGACCCATATTTCAAATTCTTATAGTGATAAAGTAGCTGCGTCACAACTTTTAACCCGTTAAGGGTTTTTGTACTGATATCATTACTTTTTAGAGGTTATTGATCAAAAAATTAAAACAAGTCCTTCCGGCTCATAGGAAGGTTAGGTTGATTTATCTTTTCTTATCAAGTTGCCATCATTTTTTACAAAATGGCAGGTACAATTTATTAATGAATTTGGTGGATTTATTAATGATGGCTATGTATATATGGAGTGTTAAGCAAATCGGTTCAAAAGTTACTGTGATAATTTTCAAGTGGCCACCATTTAGAAACAAAAGGACAGAGTGACTGAGATGACCAGTGAACTTATCAAAGATATTTGAATGATATGTCAACTGTGCAAATGTGATTCAAACTGATTCCGTATTACAAAAGTTATTGTAATAAAAAAATTTTAAGCGGTTGCCACTTGGAAACAAAATGGTGGAGCAAGTTGCCTAGCAAACTTATCCAAGATATTTGAATTGTATTAAGTTCACTCCCCAACTTTAATTTGAACCAGTTTAGTATTCTAAAAGTTATCGTGGTGGCACATTTTCAAGTAGCAGCCTGATTTGAAGTGGCTGCAAATTGGAAACTAGGTAAATGTTGGAACAAAATTCATCCAAGATATTTGTGTGATAAGTTCATTGTCCAACTTGAACTGATTCAGTATTTCAAAAGTTATTCTGATGATAAATTTACAAGTGGTAGCCTGATTTGAAATGGCTGTACTTAAGATATCGGTCATTTTGTTAAAAATGGCAGATAAAATTCATTAATAAACACTTGGTTGAGACCTTTATGTGGTCAATCTGAACATGAAAATTCAAGCAAATGCGGTCTTAACTGTTGATTTGAAATTTTCATGTAGCCTTCACTTGAAAACAAGCTGCAGAGCAACTTAGTTAATGAACTCATCTAAGATATTTGTAAGATAAGTTTGCTGTGTAACTTTGGTTCAATTCAATTTTGAGTATTATGTCGAAAGTTATCGTAACCACAAAATTTCCATTTTATATACAGAAAAACCCAATTTATACATCATTTAGACTTATACGTCCTTTTAGTGAAGTCCTGATTCATTCCTATTCATTTCAATGAAAAATTTCTTTGTTTAGTCACACAATATTAGTTATGTTTTTTCCACTTTTCTAAAATTCACAAACTAAACAGACGACATACAAATTCTTTGCAGAATCGTTCTGATTTCTAATCTTTCTCCATCCTCAATATATACCGTAAAATTCTGATAGTAACCTCCTTTTATTTTTCAATGGGAAATTTGTCAAAACTGGGGGGGGAGGGGTTATAATTGAAAGTTTCCAGAAATGTATGACGAATTCGTAAGGCGGGGGGGGGGGGATTATAATCGGAAGTTTCACAATCTTTTCCAAAAACATAAATTTTATTAATTATATATATAATAGCTACTAAATTATATTAACAATAATATTGATTATTATTTATTAAATTTTATTAATAAACATAATTTTGAAAAAGAAAATGTAACCGAATAATGAACATGTGATGTACACGTGCAACATCTCCCCCCTCTTATAAACAAATTGCGAAGTCGCTAGAAGATTCACTAACAGTTAAACAAACAGTTAATTGCACTGCTATTAACAATTAACTGATATGCAAGAACAGAACAGGGTGAACAATAACTATTAATGTTATTTAAAGATTTAAAAGTAAAAAGAGAATTTAAAATTTAGAAAAAAGTTATGATCGCAAAAACATAGTTGCATAAACAAGATTGTGAAAGCAATGGTCGCTTACGAATAGCAGTTAATGTTTTGGAGTTTAAAGAATGTAAACAAAGCAGCATTTTTTTATTTGGAGTTATTTTACTTTAAAAAGATGAGCAAAAATAGCACTTGGATACGTTTACATGCAAATTAGTTTCTAAATAAACATATGACTTCAGATGTTACAAAAAAAGTATGTTTGCAATGATCATGGGAAAAATGAAATAATGGCGGACTTAGCCGCCAAAAGTAAGGGAGGAGGGTTATAAACAGAATTTTCCGAAAAAGTAAAGTACGTGAAATTTCAGGAGGGGGGGGGGTACTATCGGAATTTTACGGTATGACATTTTTTTTTTTCCAATTTACTTAAATAGATTGTAGAAACTATAAAGAAATTGAATAGTTCAATATCTTTCACTCATATACTTTTTTAGAACACTCCCCCTTTCCCTCCACTCTAACACTCGGTGATCAAATGCAATGCAAAAGTCATGTGATTTCCAATCTTTCTCCATCCTCAACATAAATGTCAGTGTTCTCTTTAAACCAGGGTTGGCAAAAACCCGGGTTGATAAAATAAACGAATTTAAATTCTTAAGTACAATACATATTACTTAAATTTTTTAGTTCCACATCATACTATAGATGGAGAACTTAAATAATCGTGAAAATTTTCGACCTCATTTTTTTTTTTTTTTTTTTTCATTTTTACACATTTTCACGTGTAAGGAATTCGAAAAATGACAAAATTTGTATGGTGCGTATTAGTTTGTTAGTCCGTTAGTCTGTGTACACGATGTCTCAAGAACAAATTATCACATAGAAGTCAGATCAGTTTTAAAATATTACTTTCGACACTGGCAAGAACCCTATTCATTTGCAATATTCGAATTAAAAAACTTTGTAAGTTATTAAAAATTTATGCTTTTCTTAACATGGGAAAATAGGGCAAAATTTTACATTTAAGTAAAATTTTGCATTAAATGGAAAATTTTTATGAAAAAAATGTGAGACCAGTTTTAAAATATGCGTTTTGATGTCGGAATGAACATCAGTAACTAGAAACATGCTACTTTGAAAATTTTGCAAGTACTGGCATGAATATCATAGAGTATAAATTTTCCAATTAAAAGAATTCGTAAATTATTTGGAATTTACAATTTACTTAAAATGGCAGAATAGGGCAGAATTGAGCATAAATGCCCATTTTGAGGATCATAAATATATCAGACAACTTCAAAATAACATTTATGATACTTGTTTGAACATAATTGACTACAAATATTCTAATAGGAAAATTTTGCAAGTTACTCGTAATTTAAGAATTTATCAACATAGTAAAATGGGGCGATATCCCATATAAATATGCATTTTGACATTTTGAGGATTGTTGCATTGGAAATAGTAGCATGAAAACAAAACTACGAAATTGGTCCAAATAAAATAAATTAATAGATTAGAATATAAGATAAATATATCAAAATGAATGGTGGATAGCCTATTAGGTGGAGATTTCATTGTGTCAAGTGTTTAGTCGATTCATTTATCTTAACATGATAATCATGTTAAGAAAATGTCCTGTACTAGAAATGTATGAGAATATATATATAATGGGGAACTGAGCAGAGTCCACTTATGCCAACTAGTTTTAATTATAAAAATAAGTTGCACTGCTTTATCTTTTTTTTTTTTTTTTTTTTTTTTTTTTTTAAGTTTTTTAATAGTTGAAATGGTTATAGAAGAAAATTTTATGTTATTAGATTTATAATTATGTTGCTACTAAAATTAAAATAAAATTATAAAGTTTTAAAACTAAACAATTTAATTAGTTAAATATTGATTCTGGGCAACATTTATATCCACTGTTAAACAAAAATATCGTTCGGCTTTACAGGAAAAGGAAAACTGAACCAATTATAGAAGATAAACTTGCTTTTATATTTATAACTGTAGTTACTTTTTATGTTTAAGTACTATTTTCTAGAAAATAACAATAAGAGTTTTTTCTTTAAAGTTAAGGTGTTTTCTATACTTTATAGATCGGATTTGTAAATTATAAATAATTTTTAACAAAAACCCACTTATTTGCAAAAACCCAGTGGGTTTTTGTTGGTGGGCCCGCCCAGAAAAACCCGGGCAAAGTTTTTCTGGGCTGGGCCCAGATTGCCAACCCTGCTTTAAACACCCTTTATTAAATTCTAGCAGCTATAAAGAAGTAGAATTGTTCAATACCTTACACTCATGTAATTTTTTGAGATGCCCTAATCCCTGTGCTAATGATCAGCGACCATACACCTCATGGAATCCTTATGATTTCTAATCTTTCTCATACATAACATATATGTCAATATTCTTTATAACATGTTTAAATATATATAGAGGTAGAACTGTTCACAATGATTAACTATCATCATTTTTATAACTATAATGCTTTGATCATATCTAACTGATTAACAAACATTACATATGCAATCTTGTGATAAAAATATTACCTACTATTGAAACTTGTAACTTCATTTTTACCATGTTTTATTAACTTCGATTCTTGTTTGTTTGTTTGTCTGGTACAAATCTTGCAATCTATTTTTAACTAACTCCTCTACATTTGAAACTTTTAGCATAAATCAGAACCCGGTGACAACACAATACTCCAAAGCTCGATTTTTGAATAGTTTTCTTTTAATTAATTAAAATATGAAAATAATAAGCTCCTAATAGCAATAAAAATAGCCATTAAAATATTAGCTATAATTTAATTGTTGCGTGTTCATTTTCTTTCGACATAAAAATAAACACGTTTAATTAAACGTGAACGTTAAAAAATTATAAAAAGTTAAACGATGCATCTCATAAAAATTGATGTTATTATCACTTTAAAAAATGTATACACATTGATAAGTGCTAATATAGTTCATGGTGCTAATATACGTATTTATTTTAAAAACCAACTTTTTTTTTTCATTATTATTAGTTCACTGAATTGAGTCCGCGTGCTTAAACATTGCTTATTTATTATTTTTTATCCTTGCATATTTTATTAATGATTCAACAGGAAATTTAAAAACATGGTATATAAAAAGTTTTCTTTTTTGTCTTATAATTATTTTCTGTTACTTATTGTAAAGTTATGCTACAGATTATTTTTTAGTGCCCATATAGCTGTCACAGATTCTCAGAAAAAATTCTGCTACTGAGTCAGGGTTTAAGCCGAGTAAAAATTATTTTTAGCAAAAAAGCTAAAATCAGAAAAAAAGCTTTAGCAAAATACTAAAATGCCAGGAATAGTAGAAAAAGATGAATATCAGTTTACACGTTATTCTAAACGCCTCAATATGTTTGATTTTCATTTGTCATTTAAACTTAAAAGTTTTTAATCAGGTTTTTAAAGAGTTATACACAGAAGGTAAATTTTTTTTAATTTGAAATGAAAAACAAAAAAGTAAAACTGTAACCAGATCAATTTGAATATAGTACAAGCATATATTTTAGCTCATTTATTGGCAGACATGAAAAACATTAAACTTTTTAGATTATTACTTTATATTGTAAACTTTTTTAAAGCAATATGAACGTTTTAGATACAACTTATATTCTTTTTCTGGAGATATAATTATCACTATCAGGGATTAATACAGGTCGAGTTTACTACCGTTTATGGGTACCTTCACAAAAATCGACCTGGCAAAAAAGGTATCTTCACAAAAATCATACAGCTAAAATCGGTACTTTCACAAAAATCTTAGTCCTCCCAGCAAAATCTAACATTTTTAATTAGCACATTTTCAAAGGAAAGTAATTCGTGCATTTCTGTTGATGCGATTTGCGAAGCAAGAATCATACAGAATGTTGGTTTTAATCTACACACAAGCGTTTGTTATGGGGGAGAAACAGTGCAGCATATGTAAACAAAACGATCCTTGTGTGTATCGGTACAGACACGCTCTGAAATTGTGGCCATAGTGTACCGTTTGCTGATTCATCAGGTGGTTTAACATTTTGGTGACTGTATGGTGACGTGTTTATCCTCCCTGGTACAATTCATGTATACTGCAGTGATACTAACACAAATAAAAACAACTTCTACTTACACTATCTCTACTGAACTGTTTACTTCAGAGTGAAGTAAGTTTTGGATTTTGGTTCCTGTTCTGCTATAAGCCTCTCACTAGCTGCTGAGAGTTAATTTTATTATTCTACTTTGTTCAAACTCCCCCCCCCCCTCATACACACAGAGAGAAAGAAAAAGAGTGCACTACAATTTTTCACAAAAATAAAATATAGTTAAGATTTTTCACAAAAATAGGTATTAAGTTTGAAATCTTAGATTGGCCCCTGACTATAGCATGTAAAACTACATTAAGCTTATACTGTATCTGAATATCTGAAAATAAAAACATAACTTACCAAAACAAAAAAAAGGTAAGTAATATAAGTGAAATTTGTTTATTACTATTCAAAGCTTTTCGGTTTACGATTTATAATTTTTCTTTCATTCATATTAGACTACTTTACAAATGCCTCATGTTTACAAGTTACAAGTTGATTTCCTGTATGCGATTCTTATGCGTAGTTCAGTGTTTGATTTTTCTTATGCTATATGCATGAACCAATGCATTTTTCTTGATCAACGTTGCGATTATTTTTCCATGAAAGATTCGTTATAATATTTTCGCTGAAGTTTTTTTTTTTCAATTTGTGTTTAGTAAGATGCTTTAGCAAAAAAACGAAAATGTGTTATTTCATTTGGGCATTTTGGATAAGTCTTTTAGCATTTCACGAAAAATGCTACCATAGCAGAAACACTGTACTGAGGTAATGACAAAATTTCCATTTTATATATACAGTAAAACATTATTTACATGTTTTTTGCATTTATACATCCTTTTAATGAAGTCCTGATTCATTCCTATTCAATTTAATGAAATTTTTTTGCCACTAATTAACAAATTTATGTTTATTTCGTATTTTGGTACAAATAGCCTTAAATAAAAAAAAAAAAGTTCTATCGATTTAGAGCAAAATAAGTCTATTTCCACAGTTTTGCATTATTAAACATACATTCGGACTGTTAGCGGCAAAACTATTGTGCATTTCAATAACAGATTACAAAATTATTGCATATTTTGGTAAACAGAACAGAAAAAAGTAAAAATTTTCTTTATAGGGAAAGAAATAATCATGAATTTTGGCAATTATTTGTATTATTAAACATAAAATTTGTTAATTAGCAGCAAATGATTCCGCATTTCAATAATAGGCCACAAAATTATCACAGATTTCGAGAAATAGCTTTGGTGGGAAAAAATAGAGAATTTTATCAATTAGCAATAAAATACTCTAATTTTAGCAATTATTTGTATTGTTGAGCATAAAGTTCCTCAATAAGCAGCAATATGATTCCATATTTTATTAACAAGCTGTAAAATTATTGCTCAATTCAAAATAGTAGTTTTCAAAATATCACAGACTTTATAGATACAAAAACAAAATAATTGTGTATTATGGCGATCGTAAGTAAACATTTCAGGAATAGCATGAAAAAAAGGGCAAATTTTATTGATGAGCAGCAAAATAACAGAATGTAAGCAATTGTGATTAAACAATGAAACTGGTAATTCAAAAATTATACTTTACTGCTCTCAATAATAAATTTCCCACAATAATCTGCAGCACTTGCTGCATTATTGCTGTGAGCGAAAGTTTTTTTTTTTTTTTTTTTTTTTTTTTTTTTAAGATAACTAGCATAGGAAATTTATATATAAAAATAATTAAAATTAAAAAAATAAATAAATCATTAATCCACGATTTTAGTATACTAAGATATTTATATTTTGAGTATTGCATTACATATCTGGAAAACTATATTAGCACATTTTGAGTATTAATTATACATTTTGCATTTCTCCAATCATAAATATTGTATGATTTATAACCACATCAGTAGTTATTTAATTAAAATATAAAATTTTTCATAATCACCTGATTGTCTGTGAGTAGTATTAAGAACTTCATTGTGAATTAAGTTCTGTAAATGATTTTTTCCTTTTGTTTTGACAAAAAAAAAAAAAAAGCAGTCCATTGCACCTTTAAAGGAACATAGAATAACGTCTTCACATTCAATATCATCAACACTTTAATTCACATGAATTTTTCATTAAATTGAATAGGAATGAATCAGGACTTCATTAAAAGGGTGTATAAATGCAAAAGACATGTAAATAATGTTTTACTGTATCTATAAAATGGAAATTTTGTCTACCTCAGTACAGTGTTTCTGCTACGGTAGCATTTTTCGCGAAATGCTAAAAGACTTATCCAAAATGCCCAAATGAAATAACACGTTTTCGCTTTTTTGCTAAAGCATCTTACTAAACACAAATTGAAAAAAAACAAAAAAACTTCAGCGAAAATATTATAACGAATCTTTCATGGAAAAAAATTCGCAACGTTGATCAAGAAAAATGCATTCGTTCATGCATATAGCATAAGAAAAATCAAACACTGAGCTACGCATAAGAATCGCATACAGGAAATCAACTTGTAAACATGAGGCATTGATTTGTAAAGTGGTCTAATATGAATGAAAGAAAAATTATAAAATTTTCTACAATTTACAAACAATTCTACCTCTTTATATATTTCACAATCTAATAAAACATATTTTAAAAGAATACTGACATTTATGCGATCAGAATATCAACAGCGGCGGAGGAATACAGTGCCAAGACAGGAACAGTGTAAACTGGTAAACAACTTTAGCGTCTACAGCAAGAACCAGAAATTTTCGATCCGGATGATATACGCATGCGCTCTACAGATCATCGACCATGGTATAAATTCCTGTGCTTGAGTGCTTTAAACTCTTTGGCTTTAATAAAGTTTTAATTTATTATGAATAACGATGAAATAGAATTAAAAAATACTTCGTTTATTTTAAATATTATCTAAATACGTTTTTGACGAAATGGGAAATTTTAAAATTAAAAATATTTTCTTCATAACAAAAATTTATCAACTGCATTCACATTAGACAGCCAACCAACGTGCCTTGAAAGTAAGGACCGAATTACGACATTTTTGCCGAATAAAAGCATGCATTTTGGCGGAGTAATATAGTTCTATTTTTAAAGCAACTTTTACAAAAAACAAGAGTTTTCCTGAAAAAAACAAAAACGTTATTAGATTCAGAAAGATCCCATTAACAACATATATTAATTAAATTAAAATCGTTCGTGCGGTTTTAGAGATATTTTTTCATGAATTTAGTTCATTACATCCTTACACCTCACGTTTTTCCTTTTTGGCTTTAAATTGAGATTCAGATCTCAAAACATACTGCATGTAGAAACGTAAAATTTTCAGGATAGATTAAGACCGAAGAAAAAAGACTATTTTGAAAAGATCAGAACAAAATATAGCATATTTTCTGAGATATTAAGTGTCGGCTTTTACGAATCTCTTTGATGTCAGACTAGGCGTATATATGAGTTCGCAGCTTTCCGTCCGTTTGTCCTTCCGCTTGCGTCACTCGAAAAACTGCCGTTTTTCATGATTAGGGTAGATGATAAAAATGCAAAACGTGAATTTTGTAGGTATTGACTCACCACCTGCGGCCATATTAAACTCAAATACATTATTAAAAGTTATCACTATGAAAATATGGTAAACAGAAACTAATTAAAACCTGGATACACTACCACCATTTTTTTAAAAACAATAACTGGTTATTTATAAATATAGAGAAATTGTATTTGAAAATAGCGGCGTTTAATAACTTAGTTATTGTAGAAGCAAGCATGTGGTCATGACCAGGCTTACTTTAAAATAGGTAAATTATATCCAGTGTTTCCAGATCTGGCCGATTTTTATTCAATAATCAACAATAATTTTTAATTGTAACGTTTACCTAATCACTTCTGAGAATGATAGTCTATTATGTATATCAAATATCACTTCTCGAAATTATTGGTGATTATTGAATAAAAAATCCGTCAGATCTGGCAACATTGCTTATATTCTTATAAGTTTTATGAATGTATTGTATAATAAAACAATTCCAAACATGATACAAAAAATACGCATGTGGATACACAGTTGCCTAAATTTTCCCTTTTTTGTAACTTTTTAATTAATTTGAAAGATTTATTTTCTTTAATAAATTAAAACTGTTACAAAAATGTATGAAAGGTTTCTATTAAAACTTAATATGGTAACTAAAGCTACAGTCGGTAACAAAAGTGTCCGAACACTAGCAAAAATTCCTATGTAAAAAAAGTACACTTCATACGGTTTTGTTAAATAAATCCTTATCGAATCATTGTCTTACACTGACTAAGAAGAGGATTCGACAAGGATTTATTTAACAAAACCGTATGAAGTGTACTTTTTTTACATAGGAGATTTTGCTAGTGTTCGGACACTTTTGTTACCGATTGTAGCTACCGAAAATATTTAATAGAAATATATTACATGCGCCATAAACAGTTTTCCCTAATTAAAGAAAATAAAATATTATCTTCAGTAAAAGTTTTATTCAAAAATCGTAAAAGTTGCCAGCTATGACAAAAGCGCAAAAATTGGCAGCCATGGTGATAAGAAAACAAAAAAGAACATAGTCGGCAAATAAATCTTACAAATTATACATCAAGAAAAATTCTTATAAATTTGGCAAGAAAACTGTATCCAAATTTTATTCTTGCTATCCATAAACGCACTTTTCTATTGCAAACTGTGAATAGGGTTGGGGCTCCAATGATTGACTTGCTCCAGTAACTGACATCTATCCCGAAATACTTAATAAATAATAAAAATAATAAAAACATATATTTTACATATAAGAATTTTAACATTTTATGTCAAACACTGGAGCATAGGGTGCTATTAACTGGTAAAATGAATAAATAGCAGCGTTAAACACTGGAACATAGGGTGCCAGTTACTGGTAAAATGAAAAACTGGCAGTGTCAATTACTGGAACATTGAATGTGTGTAAAATAAAACTTCTTAAAAAAATATTATCAAATATACATATTTTAACATATATGTGGTTCTGAATGTCTTTCATGTCATATGTATTAACATAAGATTTCTAAAAATATTTTCTGATGACTAGAACATTAAAAACATCAGAGATTGATCGAAAAGTGTCAATCCCTGGAGCACGTACCCTAATATATATTGAAAAAAAAAATATATAAAAAAGTTAAATTACAATTTTTGAAATTATAATGATACTTTATATTGTATTATACTTTTGATATTGTATATTTTGATATAGTTATTCTTTAATGGATCACGTGCATAATGTTTTTCAATTTCATAATGCCTATGTTTCAAGTTTCATCTAATCGAAAAGAGTAATTAAAAATCGTAATTCTTAATAGTTTTAAATCTTACTCTTTACGTTACATAAATATCAAATAATGAATTTCTCTGTTTCACAGAATGTTTTCCATCTACGTAAGTAAATGTTTATGTTTTTGGAAAACAAATCTTAATCATAGCATTTATTTTTTAAAGATTAAGATTTTTTTTATATATTCTTTTAATTTCTTTTCCATTTCGTCCATTTCATTTTGTTTAATTTCTACTTTGTTTTATTCACTTGGTTGTATATATATTTATATAATATTGTTTTAAATTTTACGAGATGAAACTTATTTCTAAATGTCCCATTGCACAAAGCTACCTGATAAATGGAATACTATATATTTTTCCTTTACCGAAGTGCTTTAAGAATTTTTAGATTAATGAGTGTCGAGTACATAGGTTAAGATCAGAATAAAGGTTATGCTAATTCATTTGTTAAAACGTTTCAAAATAAATGCATAAGGAAAATGAAACAGTTCTTTTTTATTAGTGCGAAGATTCTGAAGAACTTTCTTATTTTTCTTATAAGAGAATGGAGGGTTTTCTCCTTGTAATATATATTAACACGGAAAGATTTATTTCAACTTAAATCTTATTTTATAATACTTCATTTTATTTATTTAATTAAATTGAATTAATTAAATAAAATCGAAAAGGTATCATTATAAAATTTAGTAACATACAGATTTCGCTTAGGACAAAATATTTACATTCTGCATTAATTACTTTTATTAAATATTTTTCCTATCGTAATTGAGAAATTATAATATTAATGGCAACACATATTATGACAAAAAAGAAAGGAAGAAAACCCCTTTAAAAAAAAAAAAAAAAAAAAAAGATCAGTAAATTTTGTTATATTTCAAGATAGGATACAAAATATTAATAACAATAAATAAATATATCCCCAGACAGCACATCACCTCCCCAGGATATCTTCAAGATGTCTTCTGGATGAAAAGACATCCCAGAAACGTCCTTAAGATGTATTGCGGATAAGTTAAGCCTAACTGTGCTGTTAGGGTCTATTCATAAATAATCATAAATTCTAATACAGATAAAAAAAAAAAATCTTTTTCGTGAATTATACATACTATGTGAAATTTATTAACACAATATACACAATATGAAAATATATTATTGGAATAAACTTTGTTATATATTTACAAAAATTTTTCTCATTGAATTATAATTAAATGAAAATATAACCATTTTGAGCAGACGTAAAATATATCTTTTTATTCATTAAAATATTAACGTGTCTAAATATTTTATACATTTTTAGAATAACTGTACAACTACCAGTGTAGTCAAATTGTAAGAACTTTTTGGTTTTGCAGTTACCACTAATGTTGAAGAATTATTTTTAATATTTGTGCAGTACTCATACATTTATGCAAAAATTGCAATAAAAATGGAAATGGTTACCGAATACAAAACACCTTACAATTTGTAAACACTAATCACTACTAAACTTGTCAGTTACATGAAAATCGAAAAAAAAATCCGCTTTATCTATCTCTATTTTTTTAGAAGCATGCACAAAAAAGGTATTTTTCATTATATTTGTATCTAAATCATTTTTATATTATTTATGCATATTTTACCAGAGTTGCAAAATTTTAATTTTTTCCGTGGTATTTTCAGCCCCGACTTTATTTAATACCATTTTCTAAAGATATTTTTTCTTATTTTATCGTAGTTATACATTGTTGAAAATTATTCAGGTAATAATGTGGCTTGAAACAAAGGCTGGGCTAAAAATGCTCTGGAATAAATTAAAATGTTTGTCACCATGCTTTTACCATATTGAGATAAATATAAATAGCATATTATAATGCATGCCAACTTTTCTAATTCATTTCGGGGCACTGCTAGTACCCGCCTACTTTTTTTATACACTTGTAGACGTAGAGCAATTTACTCCATTCTGTAATTGGCATTAAACAAAGAGTAAACTAATAATGCTGCAGAAAAAATTACGTACCTGCGAAATTTTTAAATTTATTCTAGATAGTTGTTAGTACCTGCCTTTTTTTTTTTTTTTTTTTTTTTTACACCGTATTCTTTACAAACTAATTTCCTTCAATAAATAATTGCGATTAAATGGGAAGAAATGTACTCTGCACGAGGAAAACCGTGAAAAAATAATTTCTAAAAAAAATTCCGGATTAAATTTTAAAAGTAGGTATCCATAGATGCCAACATTGTAATTTATTCAGGAGTATTTTTATTCCCGCCTTTATCATTTATCTTTTTAAAGAATTTTTTTCTTATTTTATCAAAGTTATATATTGGAGAAAAAATTTCTATAAATAAAGTGGTGCGAAATAAAGGCGGGGCTAAAAATACTCCGAAATAAATTAAAATATTGGCATCTATGAAATTATAAATGATGGCAAGCATATATTTGCCAGAAAATTATGTAATACGCAAAATACTACGGTAACACAATCACTAACAGTTTAATTTACTCCGGATCATTCTAACCCAGTCTTTATTTTGCGTCACTTTATGCACAAAATAATTTTCTCCAATATATAATCCACAGGGGGTCGTACTCTGCGCCCTTTTTTCAGGACGCTCACAGAGATAAGAAATTTCTGACTTTTATGCCACTACAAATTTAATGCAGAAATACTTCTGGCATATCTTTATTAATGTGGCATAGTTATACAGGGTAGAAATAAAACAATAGTAGAAATAAATTTGAAAGTTTTTCATTTATAACAGTGTCCTGAAAAAAGGGCGGAGGCTTACGATCCCTGATAATCCAGTATGGCTACAGACACGCCATTTTTTTTATTAATTATTCCACCATTATATTTATATGATAATATTTTACTTAATTAATCATTAAAACTTACTATTCAGAATTAAGAAAGGGAAATGCTGGTGTAAGAATCAGCGCAAAAATGTGGCCTGTCACCACCCGGAATATTACGATAAAACAAGAAAAATTCCTCTTAAGAAAGTGGTATGCAATAAGGGCAGGGATAAAAGTGCTCCGGTATAAATTAACCTAAAACTACACGCGCTTAATATTTTAACACAAGTACACGCGCGCTGTGTTTTGTACACCACCAAAATATCAAATAAACACTAACAACACACTTGTCCACAGAACATCCTGAGGAGGTCCATATGATTTATTTTTATCCCCATGACATCCTGAAATTTCTTTCGGAGAAGATGTGTTGTTAGAGAAAATAAATTAAATAAGAACAAATATGTATGCTACAGTTGGCAGCAAAAGTATCCAAACACTAGCAATAATCCCTGTCTAAAAAAAGTACACATAATACTGCTTTATTAAATATATCCTTGTCGAGCCATGTTCCTCGTCAGTCTGAGAACATGATTCGACAAGGATTTATTTAACAAAATAGTATTAAGTGTACTTTTTTTTATATAAGAATTATTGGTTAGTGCTCAGATACTTTTGCTGAAGAGTGTATAATTTTTTATTTTCAAAACTTTTTATAAAAACTAATGAAAAATCTTCGAATAAATACTTCAATGATACGTTAGATGTGCAAGCAGCTTGGGGAAAGGGATACCAAAGTCATTTATATTATGTTTACTATAAATGGTGTATTTTTCACACCAACGCGTGTAGTTAAGGAACATTTAATTTACTTCGGAGTATTTTAATCCCCACCTTTATTTCATAAAACTTTTATTTTAAGAGAAATATTTGTTAATTTACCGTAGTTATATATTGGAGAAAATTTTTCTATAAAGTGGTATAAAATAAAGTGGGGATAAAAATACTCCAAAATAAATTAACATGTTGGCATCTATACTTTATCTCGCTGCAAACATGCAATTTCAGTAGAATCTTGACAACACTTCTTGACATTAGATTTAAATAGTCCAATGAGTGATTTTCACTCATAAAAAAAAATTAGAGATGACAACATATTCTCTGCAATTAAAATCAAAGCGCGACTTTTGTAAAAGAAATTGCTTCGAATCAAAAGCTGATTTAAACCTTCTAAAATGACTTTTTAAACTCATTTTCAACAACGAAATTTGTAATAATAATCTTGTACGTCTGATCAGAGCCTGATTAATGCGAAATCACACATTATCTCCGCTCTCACCGGAATATCTTTACAATTATTTTTTACTTCATGTCATAGAAATTCCACGCTTTGACGAGGAAATATTTTTTATAAAAAGGAACGGTGTAAAACAATCCAATTTACTCACCTTTATTAGACACCAGAATTCTTTTAAAATAATTTTTAATGAGAATTTTCTGTTTATTATAGGAGGAAAGTATTTGTTAAAAAATAACGGTGTAAGTATAAATAATGTGTGCTTCCCCCTTAATCAGACTCTGCGTCTGATGTATCAAATATTTTAATTTGGCAACGTATGAACAGTGCTGCCAGATTTGAGGGAAATTTTTATTCAACAGCCGCCGTTAAATTTTACTTGTAACAGTTATCTAATTACATAGATGATTCCTGTGAAAAATGTTTCGAAATAATTACCAAACCGTTTCAAATAAAATTTAGTGGTGGGAGTTAAATAAAAATTTCCCCCAATCTGGCAGCACTGCGTATGAAAAAGCACCCATTTTTCTCTTCAAACTGTAATAGGAATTTGATGCAGAAATCATACCACTATTTATTTGAAAAATTTCTCTACGTGTATAAAATCATTGGTTTATGTAAATGAAATTTTGTTTCATAATTAATGTTATAAATTCTACGCCAAGTTCCCATCTCTGCTTGAATACTTACGTTCTCAATTCGATGGAATATGCTTGATTTGTCGTTAGTTTCTAAAACTTATTTTGAATGTTTCTATTCTGTTTTTAATCAAGTATTTATACAGTAAGTGTTACGTAATTCAAGTGTATAAAAAAACATATTGGTAAGTCGATATAAATGATAATTTATTTTGAAAGTACAAAATTAATTCCTGCCAGGATACTCATACTCACTACCAGGATACTTAATGTTCCGCAAGTTGCCAAGTTTTATAATTCATTCCGGAGCACTATTAACCACGCCTTCTTTTCGCATCGTAACTTTTGTAGAACATTTCTTTGCAATAAATGACAATGATTAAATAATAAGAAAACTATTCTTAAAATTTACTAGTATGAAAAAATGGTGTGCTAAGAATGCTCAGGCATAAGTTATATAACCTGGCAACGCTGTTTTCCGTAGTATTGGGAGTCCCGCTTGTTTTTTCACACCAATATTTTCTGAGAATAATAGTCTCCAAATATAATTGCGATTAAATAAGAAGAAAACTACTCTAAAAAAATACTGGTGTGAAAAAAAAAAAAAAGGCGAGACTAATAATACTACGGAATCTTAATTACGATTTTGGCAGGTATGTAATATTACAATGCGACATAGAAAATGGTACTTTTGAATATTTTTTCACCTTCAGGATCTTTCTTTTATGAGTTTTTGTTTATTGTATAGGATGGTCACGTAAAATTGGCCCCACATAATAAAAACAAGGCGTGATCATTTTAAAATGCACTGTATTTGTATTATGATGGCCACGCCTTGTATTTTTACGGCTTAAATTTGCAGAATCCTTTCGTTTTGTGTGGGTGATGGATCTTTTAATGCGAGGTCGACCATTGAGTGCAGTTGAGACTGACTTACGATGAAGCTGACTTACGATTGTCTTTCTATAAGAAATCTCCAAAAGAGATAAATTACTACGGATAATCATGTGCCCAAATTTTAGATTCAAAGGAGCATTGCATTTCTTTCAACAGTACATATTTTATCAGAGTTCAAAATATATAAATGTATTAGTTCGAGGATTTAAAAACATAATAACTGTTTTGTGTCTTATCATTTACATAATTTACAATTATAAACAAGTCCTTCCGGCTCATTTCGAAGGGTAGGTTGATTCTTTTATCTTATCAAGTAGCCGCCATTTTGAAACAAAATGACGGCTACAAATTATTAATGGACTTGGTAAAGATATTGATGTGGGCTATGTACATATAGAGTTTTAAGCATATCGGTTCCTACATAGCTTTTTATGTGATTTTTAAATTTTCAAGTGGCCAGCATTTGGGAACAAGATGGCGGGCCACGTTGGCAAGCAAATAAATAGAATGCATTTGCCAGATAAGTCTATTGCATATATTTAGTTCGTATAAATCCAGGATTTCAAAAGTTATCGTGCTGAAAAGTTAAGTGGCCGCCACTTTTATCAAAATGGTGGAGCAAGATGCTCAGTGAACTAATCTGAGATATTTGTAAGATAAGTCCACTGTCCAACTTTTGTTCGAATAAATTCATTATTTCAAAAGTTATCGCAATAAAAAATTCTCAAGTGGCAGCGCTCAAGTGGCCGCAACTTGGAAATAAAATTGCGAAACAAGATACCTCGCTAACTTTTCCAAGATATTTGAACCGTAAATTCACTGTCCAATTTTTGTTCGAATCAGTGAAGTATTTGAAATGTTATTGTTATGATAAATTTTCAAGTGGCAGTCTAAGTGGCTGTAACTTGGAAACAAAATGACGGAGCAACTTGCCAGAGAAACCATGCAATATATTTGTATAAGTTCACTGTCCAACTTTGATTCAAATTAATTAAGTATTTCAAAAATTATCGTGATAAGAAATTTTCAAGGGGTACTGTGATTTCAAGTGGCCACCAATTGGAAACAAAAATGCGGAGTGAGATGCCCAGCGAACTTTTCTGAGTAATTTGAATGATAAAATCACTACCCAAATTTGATACAAATTGATTCAGTGGTACAAAAGTTATCGTAATGAAAAAATTACAAGTGGCCGCCACTTGAAAATAAAATGGCGGAGCAAGTTACCTCATGAACTTATCAGAGATATTTGAACCGTAAGATCACTATCCAACTTTGGTTTGAATCAGTTTAGTATTTTAAAAAGTTATCGTGAAGGCACATTTTCAAGTAGCAGCCTGTTTTCAAGTGGCCGCAACTTGGAAACAAAATATCGGAAAATGGTGCCCACTGTACTCATCCAAGTTTTTTATATGATAAGTTCACTGCTCAACTTTGGTTCGAATTGAACCAAAATTAAAAAATTTATGATGATTATAAATTTTCAAGTGGGAGCGTGATTTTAAGTTGTCCCGATTAGTTTATAACATCCGCACTTTGTTAAAAATGGGAGATAAAGTTCATTAATAAACTTGGTTAAGACACTTATGTGGTCTATGTTTGCATCAAAATTCAAACAAATTCGGAATACGCTTTTTCAATGTAAATTTGAAAATTTCAAGTGGTCTTGACTATATGGAAGAGGAACTTGGTTAAAAAACGCATCCAAGATATTTATAATATAAGTTTAACATTCACATTTGGTTCGATTTGGAATATTATTTCTGAAGTTATCGTGATTTTAAATTCTCTGGTGGCAGTTGGATTTCAAGCGGCCCGCTTAATGTAAATATTCGTCACTTTGCTAAAAGTGGGGGATAAAATTCATTAATAAGCTTGGTTGAGACCATTACATCAAAATTCAAGCAAATTCGGTCTTAAATACGCTTTTTACAATGTGAATTTGAAATTTTCAAGTTGCCTCCACTTGAAAACAAAATTGCGGAGAAGCTTGATTAACAAACTCATTCAAGATACTTAAAATATTTATAAGGTAAATTCGCTGTCCAAATTCGGTTCGATTTACAGTATTATTTCGTAAGTTATCATGATTATAATTTTCAAGTGGTAGCCTGATTTGAAGTGGCTCCGCTAAATTTAATGTATCTGCCACTTTGTTAAAAATGGGGAATAAAGTTCATTAATAAACTTGGTTGAGACCCTTATATAGCCTATGTATCCATCAAAATTCAAACAAATTCGGAATACGATTTTACAATGTGAATTTGAAATTTTCAAGTGGTCTGCCCCTGAAAGCAAAATGGCGGAGCAACTTTGTTAACAATCTCATTCAAGATATTTATATGATAAGTTTACATAGCTGCCAATATTTTAATTTATTCCGGAGTACTTTTAGCCCCGCCTTTATTTCACACCACTTTATTTATAGAAAAATTTTCTTCAACATATAACTTCCATAAAATAAGAAAAAATTTCTTTAAAAAAGTAAGTGGTGAGAAAAAAAAGCGGGGCTAAAAGTACTACTATATAAATTAAAATATTGGCAGGTATGAGTTTATTGTCGAAATTTGGTTCGATTTGGAGTATTATTTCGGAAGTTACCGTGATTTTAAATGTTCAAGTGGTAGCCTTACTTCAAGTAGCCCTGTTAATTTAAGATATTCTCCACTTTGTTAAAAATGGCGGATAAAACTCATTAATAAACTTGGTTGAGACCCCAATAGAGTTTGTATTTACATCAAAATTCAAGCAAATCTGCCATTAAATACGCTTTTTACAATGTGGATTTGAAAATTTGAAGTGGTCAACACTTAAAAACTAAAATGCGGAGCAACGTGGTTAACGAACTCATCGAAGATATTAATAAGATAAGTTCGCTGTCCCAAATTTGGTTCGATTTGAGTACTATTACGTGAGTTATCGTGATGACAAAATTTGTATTATATATAGATAGATACATGGATAGAAATAGATAGATAAACGAACTTTTTGCAATAGGTCGATTTCTAAAGAAATCAGCATAAGAATGACTAGTGTTAGCTTTAACACTGTATTTTTTTTTTTACTGTATTACATTTTTCTTTTCAAAAATACGAGTTTTCCTGATATATATATATATATTTACGTAATAGCATAATTTAATAATAAAAAAAAAATTAGATTAGCTCAGCTTCTCATACAAAAGAAGACACAAAAGAAGAATACACAAAAAGAAGAATACAGGAAAAGAAGAAAATCTATTATTACATGTATACTTAATACATAGTGTTGCTCATTCGCAACAATAAAAAATAAATACAATTGATTAGAAACAGCAATGATTTTAATTTTTTAGATATTTTTTATTTACTATATAGCTATCAAGAAATCATATATATATATATATATATATATACACTCCTTCTCATATTTATAAGGACACATTATATTTTGAAATAACTAATGTAAAAATAATTGTGAACAAGATTATACAAGTGCACTTAATATATTAGGTTGATTCATAAATAATTTCCGATGCAGTTAAAATAGAATACACACCAATAACATTATACAACGAATATAATAATGTATATTAGGTAATATTTCCTGGCGAAGAATAAGCCCTTCCCACATTTATCATGTTACGTATTTGTAAGTGGAGTCTTAAATAACTTCCTTTGTTTTTAGCACGTATTTATTTTGCTTTCATTTAGTTACAAAATTATATCAATTTATTATGTATTCACCATTATTATGTATGACGTTCTCCCATCTTCTTGGCAACTTATATATTCCTTCCTTGTAAAATGTGGTTGGTTTCGATTGGAAGAAATTTTCGACAGCCTGTCTGACTTGTTCTTCAGATTTGAATGTTTTTCCTTTCAAAAAGTTTTGTAAGGAACAGAAAAGGTGAAAATCTGTCGGGCAAGGTCTGGGGAGTAAGGTGGGTGTGGTAAAATAGACCATCCGAGCTCTAGAATTTTTTCTTGTGTCACCCTTGCTGTATGTGGTCTTGCATTATCATGCAAAAGAATGACGTTTTTGCTATTGGCGAGTGTAGGACGTTTTTCATGAAGTTTCTCTTTCACTCTTTGCAGTTGCTAAACATATATGTGTGCAGTAATTGTTAAATTTGACTTTAATAACTCGTGATGGATTAGTCCTCGACAATCCCACCATACACACAATAAAATCTTTTTTCCATGGATGCCAGCTTTCGAATCTGGTAAGGGTTATTGCTCCTGTCTTTTACGGATGATATTCTCAAAAGTAATCCATTTTTCATCACCAGTTATTATCCTATCTGAAAAAGGCTCTTTTGTTTCTCGTGAGAGCAGACTTGTAGCGATATACAGGCGATTTTCTTTATTCTGTTCACTGAGATTGTGTGGTATCCATACTCCTAATTTGCTGACTTTACCTAATTTCTTCAGGTGGCGAAAAATAGTTGATTGTGGTGCATTCAACCTTTCTACTATGTCTCTAGTTAACTGGCGTGGATTTTGTTCCAATATAGCCTTTACAAGGTTGTCATCAAAGTCGGAAGGACGTCCTGTCCTCAGTTCGTCCTTTAAAGTCGTATTTCCAGAGAGGAATTTTGTAAACGAATATCTAACTGTCCTATCAGTTATTAGATCTTCACCGTATACATTGCATATTTTATCAGCTGTCGCTTTAGCACTATTGCCGTGTCTGAATTCCCAAAGCATCACATGACGAATATACAATAGTTCCTTCTCCATTTTAGGAGTTTGGAATAACAGTTTAATCAAACATACACCAGACAAAACGATTGTTAGAAGAATAATTGAACCACAGATTATATACTAAGACAGATGGCATACGCCCAATGAAATCAGACTAATGAGTACAATAATGCCAGTGACGGCTGAAAGCTAAAGTTTCCAAATATTTGCATAATTCCATTAAAATAAAAGGTGATCGTCATTCTGATTGGTTAAAAACAAACATAATATGCAAAATTCCACACCTTCGAAGAATTTTATTAACATTTGCAGTATGCATGCTTTGGCCATTTGTCCAATGCAAGTAAAGCCCAAACACACTACATGATCAATGCAGGGGAGGAGCCTATCTTTGCAGCCTTATATTCATTGCATAATGATTCTGGTGTAAATTTTAACTAAACTGCATCGGAAATTATTTATGAATCGACCTAATATCTAGTATTCTAAAAACCAAAATTGCTATAATTTTTTTTAATATGAAACAAAATTAATAAAAAATAATGCAAAATGTGTTTTTCTCCACGTTTTTAGATGTTCATAATTATAGCGACAATCAAGATTTTTTCGTTTTATTTAACTTACTAGCGGATAAATTACAGTTGACATGCGAATTTGTTAACTACTGGGCCAGATTAATTCATATATAAGCCTTCAATTTTTCTTGGACGGACATTACTGATAATTCCTCGAAAAAAAGAACATTCAAGTAGTGAAGTATGATAAATGTGTTTTTTAATTGGGAGGATAATTTCAATCCGCCGAATTTCTAACGAAATTCGAAGGTCTAAAATTGCTGAAGGAAATGTGATCAAACGTTGAGCTGCTGGTTCGATACGAGAAAGATCTGATGCAAAATCAGAGTTGTTTTACAGAGATCGAAGATTCATAATTCCTCTTACTGTTCTACTCATAATGACTGCTGCTGAATTTGCTCGTAATTCTAAAGAGAGGTTAGGGTCCACATTTATGCATGTTTAAAATAATTAATAATGTTTTAAAATGAATAAAAAACCTGTAATAATAAATCAGCATATAATGGGGGAAAGAACGTCTGTGTTAAAGTTGAATAAATACAATATTAAATGGTAAAATGTTGCATTTTCGGATGAAAAACATTTTATTCTTGATTAACCAAATGGTTTTAACAGTTACTGGCGCGATCTGAAGATAGCGAAAGACAGAGCAGATTTTTTAAAGGCAGATATGAATCGGGCATTTTAAAGGTGGATCTATGGTGCTCTGGGGAGCTGTTTCTACTGAAGGCAGAATGAATTTAGTAATTTTTTCTATTATTATGAACATCAAGAGAATATCCGCAAATTTTAAACGTGGAATTATCATATTTTTGTTAGATTTGGGGGGTAATAATATTTTTTTCAACAAGACTTACATTTTTGCTTTAGTTTTAGAGCAATAGGAAATAGTTTGAAGAAAGAAACTTCTGTATTATTGCCTTTCCCATGGCCTAAAAGTTGAAAAAACCTTAACTTATGATATTAGGAAAGTGCATGCAAGTGGAAAGCAATTTTAAATAGTTTAAATGTATTAAGAATATCATATATGCTATACGAAATGGTATTGAAACTGAATATTAAAAAAAAATGTATATATATAGAATGTCTGACTGTTTAACCCTAAAAAGAGACCGCATAAAATATTAATTTAAAGAATAACTGAAAAAAATTACTAAAATTCGAGCTGTCCTTATAATTGTGAACACCTGAAAAACCATCTTTTTACCATATTTAAAATTTTTTAAGATAGAAAAACGATAAAACTTTTTAAATATAGTCTATTAATGAAATTCAAATAAATTAAAAATATATTTGTTTAAATAATAGTGTTTAGTATTTAATTAATATAGAAAAACGGGTGTCCTTATAATTATGAGAAGGAGTGTATATATATATATATATTCCTGTAAAGAAAAATCATGCACTGAAAATATAATATTGTCGAATTATAATCTACAATATGACTTGTTTTGATGTCAACAGTTAGAGAATTGTTAAAATTTTATTAATATACAGGAAGGTTATAATTAAACTAATGGTTATAATAAACAGCAGCCTACAGCGCAAACGGGTGAACGGAATGCATCGAAATTTCGTATGCAGACATTACATGAGATGCGCATAAGGAATTTCGAAAACAAAAGTTTCAAAATGTCCACCAGAGGACGCTTTTTTCGGAAAAACTTTAAATTTAACACAATAAACGACCAATACGGAAACCAGAACCCCCCTGCATATAAAATTACTTAAAAGGTTCCCATATTGATTTCTGATTTACAAGAAAAAGAAATCATTATATGGAAATTTCACATGGAAATATCATTTATGTGGAACATCTTTTGTACGGGAACTTCACAGAGAAATATTTCTTAAAAATAAAACTTTTTTTTCTGATATAGGAAAATATATATAATCAGAAAGATTCTGACTGATTCATTTGGGATTCATACTTTAATAGTATCGACACTCGACTAATTTTATGTATGCACATGTATACAGGGCTGCCAAAGGCGACATTTTTTTAAATTATTATTTTTGTACCATAATTTTCATACTATAAAATTTATTATAAGTATATGCAGGAAAAATGCTGGTTTTACCGCGAAAATATATTATATATATATATATATATATATATATATATTTTTTTTTTTTTTTTTTTTTTTTTTTGGATATAGTGGTACGAAAAGAATAAAAAAAAAGTCTCTTGTGGCAGCTCTGTGTATATTATTTTACTGCAAAATATGTATGGCGTTCTTGCAGATTTCGTACTGCCATAATTTTTCTTTACCAATAAAATTTGATAGCAATCAGCTGCCTCCGGGACTTCAGCCTGCACACCAGATGTACTCCCTCAAACTGCTTTTCTTTCCCAACTGTGCCTAATTATACACAAAAACTTTGTTCAAAAGCCCAGTTTGCGTTGGGACATTGCTCAATTTCAGCTGACTCTATTCCGCCCTCTGCTCACGTGGGAGATTCATGCCGAAGGCACACATAAAAGCAGAAAGAAAAAAAAAAAAAAAAAAAAAATGTCTGTGCTCCGTGTACGACACGATTGCCTAAGCCTGCGCGTTCTCACAGGTAACCAAGAATCACGTAGTCGACACTACGAGTGTTGGGAGCAACTTTTTGGGAGGTGCGAAACAGCTCCAAATTGCTACATAGCGGTGAATTGCCCTTTTACAATTGGAAAGAAAATTATTTCTCTTTAATGCGGTGAATAATTCAATAGATATACATGAAAGTAAGATTATGCATTTTTTTTTTTTTTAATCAAGTTTAAAGGTAGAAATTGTCAATAACTGAACTTTATTGAATTTTTAGTTCACCATGTAGAAATTATTGTTTTACTCATAGTGGAAATCACTTGCTTAAACCTCGATAATACCTTAAAATTTTGAAATTAAATAAACTCATGTCTTAATTAATAAAATTTTGATATTATAAGCGTCCTTGGCTAGACTAATTAAGGGAATGGGCCATCACAAACTATTCAGAAGATTTAATGATGTGCAGGCGCACTTATAATATCAAAATTGCTAATTATAACAGCATTATAATTATAGCAACATATGTTTATTATAACAGTGTTGTAATAGTATTATAATTCTTATTAAATATTATTAATTATTTCTACTTACAAACTAATAAAATTACGAATGTCAATTTGTAAACCTAAGTAGTAATTCATAATAATTAACTGAATATATTTGCATTTGTAACGATTAAAGCAAAAACAACGGATTTTTATTTGAATTTAGTTTGAAAAAAAAAAAGTGAGGATCAGAAAACATTTTCAGAGGAGACTATTACAGCAGATATATATATATATATATATATATATTAGGTCTGCCGGAAAGTTCTGTCCTATTGAATTAAAATACTGACAACGGAAATTTATCCTGCATAATATTTAAGATATTCTTCTGTAACTTTTAAGATGGCAATTGGTAAACTACCATATAAATATTGCTAAACAAAAATGTCCGGAGTCATTTTATTAATTCAAAATGGCAGAACTTTCCGGTAGACTTAATACAAAGTTGTCACAAACCACATTTTCCCCCTGATTCTACCACCAATATTTTTCTTTCAGAATTTTTAATAGTATATTTTTACCATTAATTAAGTAAAAAATACCATATAAATATTCTGGTGGAAAAATTAGGGGAAAAATTAGGGGGAAAAGGCGGGTCTGTAACTGTCCTGTAATACATGTACATGGGGAGGTACAGTCACCAAAAAAAAAAAAATCGCCACACCCCACCTAATCTCTCCATAAATTGTCGTAAAAACATGTGGTTGGTACCAATCGATTTGTAATAAAGTCTAGTTTATAATGGTATAGTTAGATTTTGCTTAAGGGGTCGTCTACATATTAAAACTGGCATCAACTTCATTTTTTTCATTGGTAAGAACCACTTTTTATAAATTATTTGGATTCTTTGGATCAAGTCATCGCGGAAAATGGTATAGTTTATATATTTTGCTCAATTTTTCACAGAGTTATAAGCTGTCAAAATATGAGGATGCTAATGTTAAATGTATGTGACAAACAACAATTCATATCTTCCAAAATAATTATAATATTTAAATTATGCTTTTTTTTTTTTTTTTTTTTTTATACGATAGAATGAAGTGACCCAAACATATTCCATGCATATTTTTGATTAAAAAAAAAACATTTTTTGAATTATGAAAATTATTAATAATTTCATACTTGAAAAAATTATGAATTATGACCTATGTTAATTTTTGCATGAATAGAACGGGCATCATCAAAAACATGGGTTTCCAAATTTACAGCTCGTTCCTAACATTATTTTTTGAGTTACAGTGATATTTCATTTTTTACTGTTGTTAGGGGGCTGTCACTTATTATAATTTGTATCTTCTGTGAGTAAATATGTGTATACATTTTGACGAAAAACTATTTTAATTTACCTTTATGTTATTCTAATTCTTTCTAAGCAGCATTTCGATGTTTATGATATAAATTTTATTATTTTTTATAAAAATATCGCAGTGCAAGGGAGAGATTGTGAAAGAATTCCAAAAGAAATGAAGCCCCGCCTCTATATTGCGGAAACAGTATTAAAAATAACTAGTTTGCATATTCATATGTGACTCTATATGTGACGCTGGTATGCATAAATGTCAATGGCATTTGCTACATCGAATGCTGAAGACAAAATTTAAATGATTTAATTGAAAGTATGTAAAATAATTTTGTTTTATAATGTAAAGTTTTAGAAAAAATGTGTAAAGGCGTGGCTTCCGTTACAAAAAGGAGTACACTTGATTCTGAAATGTTAAGTCTTTGTTCTTATATATTACATAACTTTTCCTAATTTCTCACTGCTAAAATTCCCTGTTGTCGTTTTCTTTCTTTTTTTTTTTTTTTTTTTTTTTACTTGAATATTCTAGGATTCATGCACCTCAAGTTATATGTCATGATTTAGAAAACGCGGTAAGACGAAGATTATTATTTGAAAGAGCAATACGCAATGAACATTACTTTTATTTTTCCTTTTATTAAATTAATATAATTAATGTTTATTATTTTTTACCAGATTTTTAAAAACAAATTTTCTGTTTTAATCTTGTGACATTTTCGCATTCGTTTACACTACGGTTTATGCTATTTAAATTTTATCGCATAACGTAATATAATAAAATATAAAATTTTTATTAAAGGTTTTTTAACACTGAATAATATAGTGGAAAATTGTTTTTTTTTTTTTTTTTCTTTTTTTTTTTTTTTTTTAAGTTTTTAAAATCTGTTATTGAAACAAAGCACAATATTATTTATTTTCGATTATTCTAATCACGGCGTAAAACTGGCGTCACATTTATCGTGGAAAAAGAATTTAAAACAAAGTAATATGTCTTATTACTTTTAAAGATATAGATTTTATGCATTTGAAATTAAGAATTCAAGTACAGTATACGACTGCAGAACGGGGAATATTCATTCTAAGCAATAAGAAACCGTTTTTTCTATATCCATATTTATTTTACATATGAATATACATAATAATTATACTCTTTCTAGTGAAAGTATTTGTATCCATACTATTTTGTTCATATAAATATGAAGATAATTAATATTCTTAAGAAATATCGTAACACACAAATTGTGAAAGAAACGCCCATTGTAGGAGTTCCAGATTTCCAAATGACGTGAATCTATGTCAGCGGTCACGAAAATGTTAAATATCCTTTCTCAGATTTTAGTTTAATTTTTTATTATTGGTTTTTACGCCTAAAATTAAATGTAAAACTTTCTAGTAATATTTTCATGCGGGGTTTACTGTATAAAACAAAAATATACCCAACAGAAGTAGATAATTCTTTTCTTAAATTAAACCCTTTTTTGCAGACCATTAATATACATTTTAGAAGATTCTCCATATTAAAAATTTGTAGAATTTAAGCACACAAAAATAGAATCTTGTCATTTCCTACAAGAAATCCAACCGAATAGTTTAAAAACTGCTTATAAAAAAAACCGGTAAATCAAATCATAAAGCACGTAAGACACGTAAATCTCTTGGAAAAATTTTTGAAGAATGTTTAACTGAAATTTTCTGAAAGGGTTGTCGCATTAAAGCAGTTTGAGCTTCGGATTTAGGATTTATATTCAAGAAAAATATCCTAAATACGACACAGATGCACACTTTTCTTGTTTTACAAATAATATTTCATTTTTTGGAAAAAAATGAACAAATACACAATTTTAGAACTAATAGTATAATTTAACCATTTTTTCTCTCTCTCTCTCTCTCTCTCTCTTTTTATTTATTTACTAATATGCCAAATATAGCCTATATCCGATATTTTTATGACATAGAAAATGCCAACAATTAAATTTATTCCTGAGTATTTTAAGCCCCGCCTTTATTTCATACAACTTATATTTTAAGCGTACATTTTCCTTATTTTATCGAAGTTATATATTAGAGAATTTTTTTTCTATAAATAAAGTGGTGGATATTACAGCGGGGCTAATTATACTCCAAAATAAATTAAAATGTTGTCATCTATGTTATGAGGAATCATTTCACAATTCGGTAAATTAACCGCATTTTGTGTATTTTATTCAACTGTCAACAATAATTTTAAAAAGTGATATATGATATATATAATCGACGTTTCTTCGATTTTACTCGCCTTTTGTGTATATCATATCCCAATTTAAAAATTTTTTGGTGGCTGTTGAATAAAAAAGTCGCGCAATCTGTACCAAGTGGCGCCATCGACCACTTCAACTGTTGCCATGTTTCCGAGCCATGCAACAGGCATCTAGTTTTGGAGGCGATGCCTAAGCTATAGTTGGCAACATTTTAATTTATTCCGGAGTATTTTTAGTTCCGCCTCTATTTCGCACCACTTTATTTATCGAAAATTTTCTACAATATAACTTCGATAAAATAAGAAAAATTTACTCTTAAAAAATAAGTGGTATGAAATGAAGGCGGGGCTAAAAATACTCTGGAATAAATTAAATTGTTGGCGTCTATGGTGGTATCTCGAAGACTCAAAATCATACCATGGAAAACTGCAGAAAGTTTTTATTCTTTTTTTATTTATTTTTTAATTGTTTATTTATTTTTTATTTTGCTAGAAAATAAGCGTTATAATATGAAAAAGAATTAATTTTTTTTATTAATCCACGTAACAAAGCTCCGGTTTTACAGACAATGTTTTGCTTCTGCGCTAGTGCTATTAAAATTAATTTATCCATTTTTTTAACACATTGGAATGTTTCATTAAAAAAAAAAAAAAAAAAAAAAGTTGTATTACATTATGCAAAAAAAAAAAAAAAAAAAAAATAAAATAAAAATATATATATATTATTTTTTTCTTTGAATCAAATCGAAAATCCAATAAAATGAAGCCAGAAATGATTCCTTCTCCATATTTCCTACTTATGTTTATTAGAAGTATAATTAATATTCTTTTGAAAAGAATTTATTCATGCTTGAGGAAGATTCATAGGTATGTGCATGTAAAATTCTGAGAACATTTTAATTTATGTTGGGGTAGCTACGAAACGACATTGAACTTTTGAAATAAAATTTTAACTTTCTTTGATTTTGGAATTGAATTTCAAAGAGATTAATTTGAAAGTCATATGTAATTTCATTTACATATTGTACTATAATGAAACATTAAGCATCGCAATGAGTTATTCTAAAGGAAGAAAACTTAACTTTTTAAAAATAAAAATAGTTTATATTCTTCTTCCTAGTATGGTATTTTATATAGTAAACATATTTTTTTATTCACATTTATTTAATCTTTAATACAAATATGTCAAGTTTTAAGCTTTTTTCATCAGTATTTCTTGCTTTCTTTTCTTTATTTCACGATAGAAATTATTCAATTAAATAATTAAAAAACGTTGGTATTAAAAATGCGTGAAATTTAGTAAAATGTGCTAATTATCACAAACAATAATTAACTTTATATTATAAATATTAGAGGACACTCATAAAGAAAATTTCATTTGGAAGTAGATATCACATTTACAACTTACAAAAAATGTCATTCCTTTATACAAAACATTACAAGCATAAATGAAATGAGTGTCTTAAATTATCTTTATATTTAAATCATTTTTATATTACTTATAAATTTTTACCACTTTTTAAAAGATTTTTTTTTTCGTATTTTATCGTAGTTATGGGTCATTGCCAACGTAAGGGGTAGAAACCATGTCCCTTAGCCCTCAAAAATAGAAAATATTTTCAATCAGAAAAAAATTTACAACTAGGCTATTTCTTTCGATTTTCTCTAGTTGAATATTATTATAAAAGTTTTTAATGTTATTTATTTTTCTTAGAACTCGATCGATAAAACCTGGAATGTCCACTCCGTGGACTGTCCCCAAGGGAAGTCTGCAGAATATAGCATTATTTTCAAGCTTAATATTAATGTTTTTTAATTACATTTTGATTTAAGCAGGACATAATTATCCTTAAAAATATATTTATAAAATTTTAGAGTTATAAAATGAATCTTGTTTTTTTAATTAATTTATAACAAATGTCCCTAATAAAATGCGTCCACTCCGTGGACAACTATTTAATTTCCCATAAAGTTCAGTAGATGACACTGTCTGTCACCAGTGTGTAACTGAGAAGAAAGAGGGGGAAGCCATCTTTGTTTTTACCTACATGTGCTGAACTCAATGCTTTATTTCGTTCTGTTAAAATAGATTTCATCTGTGATACCTCTGTTTGGCTATCTCATCAGTCCACTCCGTGGTCAGAAGTATACAAGTAATTATAAGGATTATTTATTATCTAATTATTATTACAATTAATGATTATAAGACTTAATTCAACACTAAAGTTAAATTTTTCCTGACGTTGTTGCTTTGTTCCTTAAAATTCAAAATCAGACATTCTGTCCACTCCGTGGACTTCCACTCCGTGGACATCATTTGATCACGAAGTGGACACTTCTTTCCACGGAGTGGATACTTTCAAAATTAATCTTAAAAATAGATACATTTGGAAAATAATCTAAATAAATTTGATCCCTTTATTTTTTTTGTTAGCCTACTGATTGCTTAAGGTGCAATGGAAATATATTTTCCCCCTAACTTTTATATTTTTATTCGTGATTTTCTAAAAATGTCATTTCAACGTCTTTAAAACAGTATTTGCTATTTTTTACTGAACTCTTAAGCATTTCTCTTCATGGTTTAAATGTAACAACAGAATTCGTATTAATATAATTTTAAGAACAGTTTTATGAGTGTTGTTTACACAGTAATGCAAAAGGGTGATGTATACTATATGTCCTTTTTTTTTTTTTCTTTTTAATTTTAAAGGTAAAATGTAGAAAAGGTGACATAACACTTTAGAAAAATAATTGCAAAAATATAATTAAATTTAGTTTCAGAAGAAAAAATAAATAAAAATATTTTTGTTTTACAGCAAAACTAAAATTGTTTTGTATTTTTATTAATTGAATAACTTTTATATATATATATATATATATATATATATATATATATAAACAATACTTAAAATATATATTTATTTTCTTTGCAGAAATTTATTATGTTGTTCAAGAAAAATGGAAATTCGCATGTAACCCAATGCAGGACAAACAAATGTGCACAAACCTTCGTTCAAACTCAGTCAAAAAGAAAATTAGGTGGAGTTGAAAATCAAAAAGATAAGAAAAGGAAACTTCCCAGCCAAACTACAGAAAAACGTAAAGAACAAAAAAGAAAAAGTATGCAGAGAGCAAGAGACAGACTAATGCTCCTATTACACACAACACGTTTTCACACAACTTTTGAGATAATTGTAAATTTGGCTCAAATCACGTCAATGCCCAGTGTAATAGGAATTGGGAATACGATCAATTTTTTCTGGCAAGTCAGACTGTGATAAACCAGTGTGAAGAAAGCTCTTTATGTACCGAGAAATACAGCGCCGGCGGGAATTCATTCACCGTTTTCCTCTTCGCTCTCCCATGTCGCTTGACATGTACTGTACACCGTGTAAACCAGTTTTTCGAACAATTTTTGATTCAACTATTGTAACCTTCTTTCGGTTTACAGCTTTCGAAAATTGGAGCAAAAATTGGATGAAATAAAAGTCGCGTAAACATCTTTGTGTATAATAAGAGCATAAGAAATGATCCCGGAAGACATGAAGAAAGAAAAGCTAAAGAAAGATAAATATATCACAGAAAGAAGAATACTGTAGTTAAAATGTTTGAACAAATGAAATGAAGTGTTAGGAAAAAATGAAAGAACCAAAACAGAAATCAAAGGGAGAGATTGAAGAAACAGAATAATCTTTGAAGAACATCTCAGAGATGATACACCTCCTGAGACACCTTGTTCAGCAGCCATAAACATCACACTACCACAAATTAATCCATCTCTGAAAACAAAACCATCTGTATCATCATCTAGCAGACTAGAAAGTGGAAGAAAAAGGTCGAAAAAGAACAGTGAAAGGCTTTGTGACGAAAACAAAAAATTGGTTAGGAAGCTTGAAAAACATAAAAAGTATGTGCAAAGATCTAAGGATGTGAAGTCAAAAAATAATACTACTGATTCTGAAAAACCCAAGAGAAAAGTGAAAAAAATTATCACAGTAGCAAATTCAAAAGAAATTGAGAAATGTATTATTTTTGGCGAGGTTATAAAAAAGCCAATAAAAGAAAGTTTTAAAGGCGCAAAATCAAAGAAGAAACTTAAAGAAATCTTCGAAGTTTTAACAGGAAAAATAGCAAGGAAATACAAGTGTCTTCAACATATTGGATCAATCACATAAAAAAAGAAAGAAAGAAAGAAAGAATATGCGGAACCAACAATTATTTTCCTGTTATTTTAATTTTTCAAAAGAATTAAAGTAAAAATATTTGTTGATTATTTTCTAAAGCACAAGTAAAACAATAAGGCTGAAAAGATACAGCTGCAAAATAACTTTCAGGTTTGGATATTTATAAGTGTCCACTCCATGGTCAGTGATGTCCGCTCCGTTGACACATTAATTTTGAAATTAATTAATTACCAACCAAAAAATAGCTAACGAGATAGCTCATCAAGTAATTTAGATTCATAGTTGTCAAAAAGTAATTAAGGAATTTTTTCAAAATTTTTTGGTAAAATTTTTATATTTTCAAATTAGTCTTCGTTTTCTACCCTTTAGATTGGCAATCACCCTTATATATCAGAGACAATTATTGTATAAACAAACTGGTGCGAAATAAATACGGGGCTAAAAATTCTTGTTTAATTAGCATAAAATAAAACACTGAAAGTTTTCTTTTTATTAAGAACTATTTATTTATTTATTCATAAAATTTATCTTTTTTGAGTTTATGATGTCAGAAATAATTTTCAAGAAGCTACAGAAGGGATTATTCAAAATGTGATTAAAAACTGGCTGATGAATGCTAGAGACAGAGATGGTCGACGAGCATAAAAATTTTACTTACGCAATAATTTTATATAATAAGGTAAATAAATAAATATAAAATATTTCTTTGTTTTTTTATTTCTTGTATACTTTTAATTAAAAGCTGTTTAGGTTTCATGTTTAAAAAAGGCAGGTACTAAGATATTTTAATGTTTTTAATTATCAATATTGTTAGTTATTTATTGCAATATTATCACATTTAAAAGTAATTGAATGATATTTTGGGAGAATATATTTTTTTTTAATAAACGAGTTTCTTTCTTTCTTTTTTTTTTTTTTTTTTTTTTTTTTTGAAAAGCGAATTTGCTTTAATTATTTTCCAGGACAAATTATCTCTAGTTGTAATATTTCTTCAGCAAGTTTGATTGTCAGCAACTACCTAGTAATGTTGATTTTAAACTAACATCATTTTTAACACTTTTAGGTAAAAGTGTGTTTTTTCCGATGTTTGAAAAGCAGGGATGGAACACGGGCGCAGAATTTATACCGGAATCTGTTTAAGAAATTTTTCTACCTATAATATCGTTGATTAAAGAAGTAGAAAATTTTCTTACATTGGTAGTGGTATGAATTCTGCGCCCGTGTTCCATCCCTGGAAAAGCAAAAAGACTACGTCATCTGAACTTTCCATAGGCATTTCTTGAGGCATACAATTACTATTTATTTATTTAAATATTTTTAAAGTGAATTATGCATAGTTTGACTAGCAACCTGAAAACTAGGGAATTTTGAAGAATTTGAAATTCCTAACAGTAAGAAACTTTTAATTAAATATTGAGGACAAAAATCATGAAACTTTAATTACACTGAGGAAATTTCAAACGAAATATGTCGCCTCAAAATAACAGGAAGAAACCTAGAAAAATCAGGAAAATTTACCATTTTTCTTTGAAAAGTTGGAAAAAATTAAAAGGATAAAACAATATGTTAAAAAAAGTACAACTGACTTCTTTTTGAGATTGCTTGAGGACCAATAAAATATAAAAGTAACATTATGCAACTAGTCTTCCACTAAATAATTATAATTCCGATTAGCCAATGAATTGTAAGCACGGAATATTGATTGCTCTGAAATTATTGGAAATTCGAACATACAGGCAGATTATTTTTTTGGAAAAAAAATAATGTTTATATTAAGAATGTCGAACTGTTTCTAAATGAATTAAAATTCTTGAAATTAAACTGAAAATGACAATAATATGTTGATTGAAATTTGCTGATAAAGATATCACATTGAATAAAATTGACCCTAATATACAAGAATTATGGTAACTTCACCAGTAGAAGACATTTTAAGGTCAATCAATTTTTGACTAATTTGTGTGCAATGTTCTAAATTTTAGAGACTGTAACCATAGCCTCCTTAACTAGATGCCTGTCGCGTAGCTCGGAAGATTGGCAACAGTTGAAGAAGTAGACAGCGTTACCTAGTACAGATTATAGGACTTTTTTATTCACCAATAATTTAAAAAAGTGATACATGATATATATAATCGACGTTTCTTCAATTCTATTCGCCTATTATGTATATGATGTCCTACTTTTAAAAAATTCTACAACATTCACGCCGAAACGAAATTACATTCCAAATACGTTAATTGTGTCTGAATGTCTTAAAATTAGTCGAATTGTCTTCCGAAAAACTTATTTTTGAATCATTCATGATAATTTATTTCATTTAAAGATTTTTCTCAATTGTTTGATAGAGAAAAAACAGAAAAAAAGAAGTATATAAAATGAGAGGATTAAAATCTCCAAGAATGTCTACTGTCCAGAGGGTGATATGAGAAGATTGTGGTGCTAAGTTATTACTAAATAATTAAAAACCACGTGCGAAATAACTATTTAAAAGAGTAAAATCCGCTGTAAAAGGCACGTTAAAAATATTTAAAAGAATTTTAAAAGGTCAAAAAACAGTTAGACAACATGTTTCGTGCTTATTTACTAGCACATCATCAGGTCTCGTTAGTTAATGAAAGCCGGCTTTCATTAACTAACGAGACCTGATGATGTGCTAGTAAATAAGCACGAAACATGTTGTCTAACTGTTTTTTGACCTTTTAAAATTCTTTTAAATATTTTTAACGTGCCTTTTACAGCGGATTTTACTCTTTTAAATAGCTAAGTTATTATTCAAACACCACAACACAAAAATTTAAAAATAAATCCAAATCTGGTAAAATTCAGATTATTTTCATTGGTTTCAATGAAAATTAATCTAGTTTGCATATTTCTTTTTTTTTTTTTTTTTTTTTTTTTTTAATAAAAATAAAATTCAGTTAAAATATATAGGTTTATCAGGTGAGTAATTTATCTTTTAAGCCTAACTAAAAATGTAAACAAAGTTTATTTAAATGATATTCTGCTCACATTTTTTATAAAGTAATCATTAAAAGGAAGTTTTAGCTTCTATTGAATATATTAAAGGCTAAAGCATCATAAAAAAATATAAATTTGTTTACTTACTATTACAAATTTAACCCGTTCAGTGGCGGTGGTATATATTTTATACCACCTAATTTCAGTTCCCAACAGCAAAAATTCCTTCCAAAAATTCTTTATAAAATTTTAGTCTTTTACCTTATCCGAAAACATTCGTTTATTATTTTTCTTTTAATGTTGTTCTCACACACTGGTGGTACTTGATTTTAAATGAACTTAAATTCTCTGCCCCTGAAAGGGTTAACGAAAGTAAATATGCTGGTTTGGTAATAGAAAACACCAAGGTTGATTGGTTGCTTGCCGTGTACTGAAGCAATTTTTCTAAATTATGGTGTCGACAGTCGGAATTTTTTCCCTGATTCTTCCACCAGTATATTTATGTAATTATTTTTTACTTAATTAATCGTGCAAACTTGCTACGGAAAATTTCGAAAGAAAAATACTGGTGGAAGAATCAGGGGAAAAATTTCGACTGTCTACACCCTGTAAATGATAATTATTTGCCAAGCTTCTTCTGTTTGTCAAAATGTTTTGACCTTGACGATATTCAAGAAATCTTGAATATCGTTTACGTGAGTATTCTCGAACTTTTATGAATAAGAATTTTAAAGACTTTTTTGAGATTGAAAGAAAAGTATGTAACAAAACAACCTCATCATCTCTCTCTCTCTCTCTCTCTCTCTATATATATATATATATATATTACTAAAACTGTTATTTTTTAAATATATAGTTAAGAAGCAATGGATAATTTTTTTTTTCTCTTCCTCAAATTCATTGGGTTTCTTTCCCTTATTTATTTATTTATTTATGAGGTTTTCCTCTGGGCGCGCCCATTTTCATAGTTGGAATAGAATTAAGAGTCAAGTTTTACTCACTACTGTTAAAATGCGAGGTTTTGTCTTGACACATCTTAAAAGTTAATTGGAGTCATGTTTTACTGACTGCAGATGCAATGTAAGGTTTTGTCTTAGTATTTCTTAGAATTTGTTTCAGTCAAGTTTTTTCTTCTCCCTGAGAGAGTTTTCTAGATTATTAATTTTTAGAGTCAGGTTTATTCACTACAGTTCAAAATGTGAGATATTGGATTGATGCATGTTAGAATTTTGTTTAGTCAAGATTTTTCCCCCTGTGAGGATTTTATTAACATTTTTTTGGCTAATAGTTTAATTAGAATCAATTTCTACTCACTGCAGTTAAAAATCTGAGGTTTCATCTTGATACATCATAGATTTTTTTTAAGCCAAATTTTACTCACTACAGTTAAAAATGTGAGGAATTGTCTTGGCTTATCTTAGAATTTGTTTTATTTAAGTTTTTTCACCTTGTGAAGGTATTCTTGACAATTGTTTGTGGTCGTTGCTGGTCTGTTCAAAGTTTTAATTAATTCAGAGGTGTTTACATGGACATACTTGCCAAATATATCATTATGAACCGTACAATTTTTAGTACCTGCCTTTTTTTTTCACGTCATTTTTTAGAGCAGAACTGCCAACCTAATCCGGCAAATCGTTAATGCCACCTCTGCACCACTTAATTTGTAGAGTATTTGATTTCTTCATTCATCATAAATATATTTGAAGAGAATTACTCAAAAATTATGTGGTGTAGGAATAGAGGCGGTGCTAACAATTTGCCAGATTTGGTTGGCAGCTTTGTTAAAGTAATTTTATTCTTATTTTATCTTAACATCATTTGGAGAGAATTACTCTAAAAATAAAGTGGTGTGAAAAAAAGGGCATTTTTTCAAAGGGCGTTAACAATTGTACGGTTATTAATGAGATGGTTGGCAAGTATACATGGGGAAAGGACGTTTTGTGGTGCTAAATTTAGTTAATATTCAAACACATAAATTTAAAAGTTACACCAATCTGGTAAAATTAAAATTATTTTACTTGGTTTTAATTTAGAATTAGCTAGAAATGTAAACAAATTTTATTTAAATGTTAATGTATTCACATTTGTATTAAGAAATCCCTAAAACGAAGATTTAGCTTATACTGAATACAATAAATGATAAAATATCCTAAAAAGTATAAATTCATTTACTTGCTATTAAAATTTCTTAAAATTTCACAGAAGTAAAGAAGTTGATAATCTAAAACACCAGACAAACGGTTGATTGTTTGCTGTATGTGTAAGCAAATTTTCTGAATGATTTATGTTTTTTGAAAGATTGTTCTTTTTCTCAAAACTTATTAAATTTCTGAAGTATTACGTGTAGTGTGTGAATATGATTGGTACTAGTAATACATGTTAACTATAACTGTTAATAGAATGAACTTATTTTTATATAATGGCAACTTGTAATCTTTACTGTTATTGGTCAACTGTTGTTGTTATTAGGTAAAAATATCTTTGTAAATCAATTGTATGTTATCTGTTGTCTGACATCTGATCTGCTGCCTGACTTGTGATGTTCCATATGTCATATGATATTGTATCGAATTCTATATAACCATAGCCTCCTAAACTAGAAGCCATCTGCGTGGCTCGGAAACTTGGCGGTAGACAGCGCCACCTGGTACAGATTGCGCGACTTTTTTACTGATCCGCCAATAAAAATTTTTAAAAGTGGGATTTGATATACAGAAAAGGCGAATAGAATTGAAGAAACGTCGATTGTGCATATCATATATCACTTCTTAAAATTATTGGTGTCAGTTGAATAAAAAAGTCGCGCAATCTGAACCAGGTGGCGCTGTCTACCGCTTTAACTGTTGTCAAGTTTCCGAGCCACGCGAAAGGCATCTAGCTTAGGAGGCTATGATATAACACTAGCTGTTGGGCTCTTAATTCGCAGAGGAATTTAAGTATTATTCACAGAATAATACAATATATATATATATATATATATGTTTTAGTTGAAGCTTAATATGTTCATGAAGATAGAGAATGGATTATTATGGTTAAACAGTATAATTTGTTATTTTCCACCCATACATACATATATATATATATATATATACAGTAGAGTCTCGTACAACACGTACGCAAGTTTACCTCAGGAATATTATAATTTTATTTTTAACGCCACTAATTTTAATACAAAGCAACTGCTTTACACAAAAACCATAGCCCCCTAAACTAGATGCCTGTCGCGTGGCTCGGAAATTTGGCAACAGTTTAAGCGGTAGACAGCGCCACCTGGTACAGATTACGCGACTTTTTTATTCAACAGCCACGAAAATTTTTTAAAAGTGGGATTTGATATACATAAAAAGCTAATAGTATCGAAGAAACGTCGATTGTGCATATCATATATCACTTCTTAAAATTATTGGTGTCAATTGAATAAAAGAGTCGCGCAATCTGAACCAGGTGGCGCTGTCTACCGCTTTAACTGTTGTCAAGTTTCCGAGCCACGCGAAAGGCATCTAGCTTAGGAGGCTATGATATAACACTAGCTGTTGGGCTCTTAATTCGCAGAGGAATTTAAGTATTATTCACAGAATAATACAATATATATATATATATATATATGTTTTAGTTGAAGCTTAATATGTTCATGAAGATAGAGAATGGATTATTATGGTTAAACAGTATAATTTGTTATTTTCCACCCATACATATATATATATATATATACAGTAGAGTCTCGTACAACACGTGCGCAAATTTGCCTCAGGAATATTATAATTTTATTTTTAAAGCCACTAATTTTAATACAAAGCAACTGCTTTACACAAAAACCGTAGCCCCCTAAACTAGATGCCTGTCGCGTGGCTCGGAAATTTGGCAACAGTTTAAGCGGTAGACAGCGCCACCTGGTACAGATTACGCGACTTTTTTATTCAACAGCCACGAAAATTTTTTAAAAGTGGGATTTGATATACATAAAAAGCTAATAGTATCGAAGAAACGTCGATTATTTATATCATATATCACTTCTTAAAATTACTGGTGACAGTTGAATAAAAAAGTTGCGAAATCTGTACCAGATGGCGTTGTCTACCGTTTGAACTGTTACCAAGTTTCCGAGCCACGCGACAAACATCTATTTTAGAAGGCTATGCAAAAACTACACCGAGTATATAAACCAATAGATTGGTACTCTAAAAATTTAGTGGTGTTAAAAAATAAAACTGTTTTATTTATTTGTCATCTCTGCCACCGCGTTGTACGAAACTTTACTATATATATATATGTGTGTGTGTATATATACATACTTGCCAACATACTAATTAATATTCCGTAGTAATGTTAGTCCAGCCCTATTTAACACACCAGAATCTTTTTAGAATCTTTTTCTACTTTTTTAATCGTAATTGCATTTGGAGAATATTACTCTAAAAATTTTCTGGTGTGAAAATAAGGGCGGGACTAACAACACAACGGAATATTAATTAGGATGTTCCCAAGTATGACATATATCTATATATATTTAATCGCCATTACTTGCGATAAAGTATGTTTTATATACAAAACAATCAAACTTTTAAAGGAAAGCATACATTTTAAAAATAACTTTCCAAAATAAAGAAAGATATCGTCAGAGCTTACATCAAAATCCAAATGAACTACAAATAACATTTTGAGTTTTTGTCAAATATAATTATTTTAACGTATCTAAATATCTATATATAATTTTTAACTGGTTACAAAAACGTTAATTCTCATGTCTGTAAATCTATTTAAAATTTTGAAATGTTCAATCGATAGAACTTTAATTTTGGTAAGGCTTAAAACTCGGGAAAGTGTCATTGAAATTTGTCTAGCGTTTTTCATGTGATACTCGGTGAAATACAATAAATTTCTATATACCTCAACTCCAGCCATACACGCAGAGAAAATATTCTGAAAACATTTTGGGGTTACTTAAAGTCTAAAATGTAAAGGTAACTTTTTTTTTCCCCCCATTCAAAGTGTTTTTCTGACAAAAGCCTTATGGCAATGCGCAGGCGTTAGTGTTCGACAGATAAGATTAAAGATTAAAGTTGGGTACAGACCTAAATTTTTTGCCAAGTGTCGTTAAATTCCATCCAGCTGTTCTCACGTGATAATCGGATAAAACTAGCGTTACAGACATACAAACACAATGACACACACAAAGATATTTTTCTGGAGCCATTTTTAGTTTGTATATGCGTGAAACGTGTAGATATCGCAAAGATTTATATTCTGAGAAACTTACAGATAAAAGTCTGATTTTATTATTATTGATTAATAAACAATATTAGTTCCCTAAACTGTTTTCTTCAGTTCTACTTTGACAAAAAGAAGTTGAAAGCTCTAAAACACCCAGCTTATGTTCTATCACATAATATTTGATTTTAGTTGTAGGCTTTAGCTGGTAAGTTTTCTTAGAACATAATTTTTCCGTTGCCAGATATAGTAAAAACTCCGCTAATATTTAATTTGATGGGTTTTCAACCCTCTTTGACTTGTCAGTTGTTTACAATTCGCGGAGTTTGTATCAAATCACTTATTTCAAGGCTTATTAGAAGTTAAGTAATTAAGATAACAAAGTTGCAAAATTTTATTTTATTAAGAGATTATCTCAAATATTTGATAGGGGAAGGGACAAAAAAAAAAGTAGAAAAAATGAGGAGATTATAAGCTCTAAGAAATTCTATAGCCTAGTGGACGATATGAAAAACATTGTATTAGAAACACAAGTGTATTCTAATTGCAAAGTCACTTTGTATTAGAAATATGACGTTATGATATGCCCGATCACTTACAATTTCTCCCTACCAATTTATCTTTCATCAAAGAGAAGTAAGACATTTTTTCTTTTAATATTTGCTAATTTAAAAATCTAAATTATCGTATTTTCCGGTGTATAATGCGCAGGTTTGTTAAATCTGTTATACACCGGGAATTTAAATTTATAGTAAAAGCTATCTTTTACAAGTTCTTGTTTTTTACAAATATAGCTTTATTTGTAAACTAAATTTTCTAGTGTGTAACTCATGTATGTGACCTGCGCGTTATACGCCGGAAAATATGGAATTTAGATTTTCCAAAAAACGAAAACCAACTTTATTTTGTCAAAATCTTATTTTTTGGGGATATTTCACTAAATGTGGAGATTGTTTTAAAAATGTTAGGTGAGAAGTTCGGATTCAGCGATCCTCAAAACTCATACTAAATCAACTTGTAGAAAGTAGAAACACCATGCTTTTACTTAGTTAAACCAAAACGTGTGCAAGAAAGCTTCGAGATTTAACGTTAAAACCAGTCTCAAAATAAATGCGCCATAAAATTACAGCGGTCGCAAGGCAAATAAATTACTTAGCACAAAACAGAAGCCTAATTAACATTCAAACTGGACGACTACGCTAGAATTCTACAGCGCGAAACATATATCGACTGAAAATATTATAGGATATCGGTTTCCTTCTTCACAATATTTTTACTTAATAAAGGAAATTATGAAAAATTCCGGTGTGAATTTTCGAAGTTTTGTTTTGTAACCGCTAAAAGGCTTTTGAATAATGTTGCCAGATTTTGCTACTTTTTTATTCAACAGTCACCAATAACTTTGAGAAGTGATATTTGATAAACATAATAGAAGATTGTTCTTCGAAGTGATTAGGGAACCTTTACGTTCAAAATTTAGTGGTGGCTATTGAATAAAAAGAGATGTCAAAATCTTGCAATATTGTTTTTGAATCGTACTACCAGCTCATCACAAAGGTATCAACGCCCATTTTTAATGCTTTCGGTGAAATAACTTGACTCACAAGCCATCGCATATAATTCGATAAACCTTAAATTTCACGCAGCCACATATTTAGCGGCTACGCTCGTCTTGAAATTTAGAATGGTTGAACCACAATTGCAAGAACATAACATTGGCCACCGCCAGTGTCAGTTTTTTAATTTTTAAATATTTCTGGTAGACTTGTTAGATTTATTTTTAAAAATTAATTTTATACCTTTCCGGTTCATACGAGTAACATTTTCGTGACTTCTGCCATCAATTCAAGTCATTTGAAAATCCATAACTTAGCCATTGAGTTGAACTTTTTAAAATTGTATGTTACCAGAGCCTGATTAAGGGGGAAGCACGCATTATCTCCGCTATCACCGGAATATTTTTACAATTATTTTTTACTTCATGTCATAGAAATTCCACGCTTTGACGAGGAAATATTTTTTATAAAAAATGAACGGCGTAAAACAATCTAATTTACTCACCGTTATTACACATCAGAATTCTTTTAAAATAATTTTTAATGAGAATTTTCTGTTTATTATAGGAGGAAAGTATTTGTTAAAAAATAACGGTGTAAGTATAAATAATGTGTGCTTCCCCCTTAATCAGGCTCTGTATGTTACACTAATTTTTATCTAAATACCCATTTTTCGTATTTGTTCAACCAACGTAATATCGATAAAAATACTTTGATTAGTATAATAATAATATATAACATATAGTACCGGAAATATGCATAGGAAAACATGCTCTAAAAGAATGCAAGAATAATGCTCACAGACGACAAGTCAAAAAGTCAAAAAGAGAAACAGTCAAAAAGAGAAAAACTTGTGGTCGAGATTGTGTTAATATACTGTTTAATTTAATCAATGAAAACTGTTTTAGAGGTTTATAAAAATTTGCTTAAAAATATACTGGTAAACAAAAACGCAAAAGTTGGACGTTATACTTGCAGTTTATATTTCCATTATGTTCTACTACTTCAGAATTGCAGTATTAGTGTTAGTTAAGAGGGAAAAACCATTAGAAACAATTATTTTTAAGCCTTTCAGCGTTAGCGATTTTTCAGCATACCCACTAATAATGCGTAAAATTAATCTTATACAAAGTATAAGTATGAAATTTGATACTGTATACTACAGATGTTTATTAATTTTGTTTTATAGAAAAAACAACATATATTTGAAAATTTATTCCTACCAACTGTCAGGGATGGAACACGGGCACAGAATTCATACCGGAAATGCTATGAGAAATTTCTCTACCTATTCTCTATCAGTTCTCTAACTTCGTTGATACAAGAAGTAGAAAATTTTCTTACATTGATAGTGGTATGAATTCTGCGCCCGTGTTCCATCCCTCAACCTTTCATTTTGACTATGTACGACTTGAAAAGACAGGCTGAAAGAGTTAAAAAGAATAGAGTAATAAATGCGATCTGTGACAAAAGTTGAGCTAATACGTTAAGTTGATACACATTGCACATGTTATGATTTTTCATATGTATAAGATAAATGAATATACTAAAATGCAACTTCTTATATGCTGTCATTGTTAAGATAAAAATGTTTGGATTCTTCAAATATTTACCTTTTATACGTATATTATCTTATTTTTAAAAAATAGATTTTGTCATAGATAAAGCTAAAACACGTGATTACAAAATATTATCCACATTTAATACCAAATCTACCTTCAGCACGTTAAATTACTCTATAAATATGCAGACTGTCGTCCCCTCGAATTTTCTACGCCACTATTTCTCACACTCGTACAGTAATATTTAAAATATTCAATAGAAAAACATTAACCCATAGTTGCATAATTTAAGGATGAGAATTAAACAATTGCCGCTACTATTTTCAAAAATTATTTTTCGACGCAATTCATTGTAAAAAATTCGTAGAAACCCATTTCTAAAAATTTCTATTAAAACTACTGGTGCTACATCTTCTTTGAAAATCGAATAAGTTCACAGTGTGTTAAAACTTTCCGGAAAAAACGCATTCATTTCGCGACTTCCATACGTGAATCTCTAACTTCACAGATGGGCGGAGTGTATATTCATTTATTTTATGTATTAAATATATATTTGTAGTAAGCTTTTATCTTAAAAAGTGCATGTTACATTATTTTTTAAAATTAAACACAACATTCATATTTGCTCAATCAATGTACAGTCACCCGGCCCCCCCCCAAAAAAAAACGCCCCCCCCCACCTAATTTCGCTATAATTTGTCGTAGAAACATGTGATTGGTACCAATCGATTTGTAATAACGTCTAGTTTATAATGGTATAGTTAGATTTTGCTTAAGGGGTCGTCTACATATTAAAAATTGCATGAACTTCATTTTTTTCAATGGTAACCCCAATTTTTTAATAATTTATTTGAATTCTTTGGATCACATCATCATGGAAAATGGTATAGTTTATATATTTTGCTCAATTTTTCATAGCGTTATAAGCTGTCAAAATATGAGAATGCTAATGTTAAATGAATGTGACAAACATTAATTCATATCTTCCAGAATAATTATGATATTCAAATTCTGTTTTTTTTTTTTTTTTTTTTTTTTTTTTTATGCGATAAAATGAAGTGACCCAAACATATTACATGCACATTTTTGATAAAAAGACATTTTTTGAATTATGAAAATTATTAATAATTTCATATTTGAAAAAATTATGAATTATGACCTATGTTAATTTTTGCATGAATAGAACGGGCATCATCAAAAACATGGGTTTCCAAATTTACAGCTCGTTCCTAACATTATTTTATGAGTTACAGTGATATTCCATTTTTTTCTGCTGTTAGGGGGCCGTCACCTGTTATAATTTGTATCCTCTGTGAGTAAATATCTGTATATATTTTGACGAAAAACAATTTTAATTTATATTTTTGTTATTCTAATTGCTTTCTAAGCAACATTTCGATAAATATCATACAAATTAGCTAATTTTTATAAAATTATCGCACTGCAAACGAGAGAGTGTGAAAGAATGCCATAAAAAAATGAAGCCCCGCCTCCATATTGCAGAAACAATATTAAAAACTAGTTGGCATATTCGTATTTGACTTTATGTATAACACTGCTACGCATAAATGTCAATGGCATTTAATACATCGAATGCTGAAGACAAAATTTAAATGATTTAATTGCAAATATGTAAAAAAAAATTGTTTTATAATGTAAAGTTTTAGAAAATTATGTAAAGGCGTGGCTTCCGTTGCAAAAAGGAATATACACAGCTGCCAATATTTTAATTTATTCCGGAGTAATTTTAGCCGCGCCTCTAATTCGTGCCACTTATTTTTTAAAAGTATTTTGCTTTATTTATCGAAATTATGTATTGAAGAAACTTTTTATATAATGAAATTGGTGCGGAATAAAGGCGGGGCTAAAAGTACTCCGGAATAAATTAAAATATTGGCAGCTATGAATATACCCGATCCTGAAATGTCAAGTCTTTCTTCTTAAATGTTACATAACTTTTCCTAGTTTCTCACTGCTAAAATTCTATTTTAAATCAGTTGTCCCTCTTATTTTTACTTGAATATTGTAGGGTTCGTACACCTCAAGTTTAATATCATAATTTAGAAAACGCGGTAAGGTGAGGATTATCGTTTGAAATAGGAATACGCATTTTTTTTTTTCTTTTTTTAATTATTATAATTAACATTTAATAATTTTTATAAGATTTTTTTCAAAAGAATTTTCTGTTTTAATTTTGTTATGACATTTTCGCATTTGTTTACTGTACGTTTGCAAGCTTTGTGTTATTTAAATTTCATCGCATGACGCAACATAATATTAAATTTTTATTTAACGTTTTTTTTTAATACAAAATCAAACAGTGGAAGATTTTTTTTTCATTGAATGTATTATTGAAACAAAGCGCAATATTTTTTATTTTCGATTATTCTAATCACGGCGTAAAATTCACATTTATTATGGGAAAACATTTTAAAACAATGTAATATGTGTTATTACTTTTAAAGATATAGATTTTACACATTTAAAATTAAGAATTCAAGTACAGTAGACGACTGCAGAACGGGGAATATTCGTTCTAGGAAATAGGAAACTTTTTTTTCTATATCCATATTTATTTTCATAAAAATATACATAATAATTATACTCTTTCTAGTGAAAGTATTTGTATTCATATTATTTTGTTTACATAAATATGACTATAAGGAATATTCTTAAGAAATATCGTAAAACACGAATTGTGAAAGAAACGCCCACTGGAGAAGTTACAGATTTCCAAATGACGTGAAACTACGTCAGCAGTCGCGAAAATGTTAAATATTCTTTCTCAGATTTTTGTTTAAATCTTGTTATTTATATTTTTGTATATTATCTATTGTTGGTTTGTACGCCTAAAATTAAATGTAAAACTTTATAGTAACACTTTCATGCGGGATTACTGTATAATATAAAAATATACCCAACAAGAAGTAGATAATTCTTTTTCTTAAATATTAAAAACTTTTTATATTCTTTTTTTTTAACCGCTATTGATATTATTATCATTATTACTATTCTTTTTTTAGCTTGGTATCTAGATTTTTGTAATTCAACATTGTATGGTTCATGTGATTCAAGCTATTTAATTTTCTTCGTGTGAAGTGATATATGTAACTATTCAATGTTTAATAAATAGAAACCAATAAAAATCTTTTAAATCATAAACTAACACAGAAACTTCCGCGAATTGGAATCGTTTATTTTATTTTATGACTAACATTTTTGAATTATTTTTCCGGTGTGAAACTTAATAAATAATGTGTGCAGTGTGGTAGATCACGATTTATTTTTTCTAAATGTATAGACGGTGCCCTTACAAATTTTCACGTGTAACTCTGTTCAGAATTGATTTAAAATATATAAATAGGTAAGTTTTCCGAACTGCCTTGATCTCAGAAATCTGAATATGAAGTCAAAAATAGGGGTCGTCATTGAAAAAAAACGAAGTTTATGCCTGTTTTAATATGTACAGGGATGGAACACGGGCGCAGAATTCATACCACTATGAATGTAAGAAAATTTTCTACCTCTTAGATCAACGATATTATAGGTATGGAAATTTCTTAAACAGATTCCGGTATGAATTCTGCGCCCGTGTTCCATCCCTGTATGTAGATAACCCCCGAAATCTAACTACACCATTAAAAACTAGACGTTATTACAGATCGATAGGTTCCAGCCGCATGTTTCTACGATAATTTACGGCGAAATTAGGTGGGGGGGGCGTTTTTTTTTTGGGGGGGGGTGACTGCACAGGCAGCAAAAAAAGAAAAAAAGACACCCCCTCCTAATTTCGCCGTAAATTATCATAGAAACATGCAGCTGGTACCGATCGATTTGTAATAACGTCTGGTTTATAATGATATAGTTAGATTTTGCTTAAGTGGTCGTCTACTTATTAAAATCGGCATCAACTTTATTATTTTCACTGGTAACCTCCATTTTTTATAATTTATTTGAATTATTTGCATCAAATCATCGCGGAAAATGGATATTTTTAAATATTTTAGTCAATGTTTTATAAAGTTATAAATTGTCAAAGTATGTGGATGATAATGTTAAATGAATGTGACAAACATTAATTCATATCTTTCCAAAAATTTATCATATTCAAGTTCTATTTTTTTTTTTTATGCGTTACAATAAAGTGACCCAAACATATTCCATGCATACTTTTGATAAAAAAAAATATCTTTTGAATTATGAAAATTATTTATAAATTCATATTCGAAAACATTACGAATTATGACCTATATTAATTTTTGCACGAATAGAGCAGGGATCTTTAGAAACACGTGTTTCCTAATTTACAGCTCGTTTCTAACATTATTTTTTGAGTTACAGTGCTATTTCATTTTTTTTTAATTGTTGTTACGGGGCTGTCACTTGTTGTAATCTGTATTCTCTGTGAGTAAATATCTGTATATATTCTGACGAAAACTATTTTAATTTACCTTTGCGTTATTCTTATTGTTTTCTAAGCAACATTTCGATGTTTATTATACAAATTGGCTTATATTTGTAAAATTATCGCGAAGAAGGCGAGAGAATGTAAAAGAACTTCAAAAGAAAAAAGCCCGGCTTCTATATCGCTGAAACAATATTAAAAAAACTAGTTTGCATATCCGTATTTGACTCTATATGTGACATTGGTATGCATAAATCTCAATGGCATTTACTACATCGATTGCTGAAGACGAAACTTAAATGATTTCATTGCAAATATGTAAAATCATTTAGTTTTATAATGTAAAGTTTTAGAAAAATGTGTAAAGGCGTGGCTTACGTTGAAAGATAGGAATATACCCGATCGTGAAATGTTAAGTCTTTCTTCTTAAATATTAAATAACTTTTCTTAGTTTCTCACTGCTAAAATTCTATTTTAACACTTTTGTCCTTTTTTTTAACTTGAATATTGTAGGGTTCGTACACCTCAAGTTAAATGTCATGTTATAGGAAACGCGGTAAGGCGAGGCTTATTGTTTAAAAAAGCAATACGCAGTCAACAATCTTTTTTTTTTTTTTTCGTCTCCCTTCTTTCATTTTTTTAAGTTATTATAATAATAATTTAATAATTTTTATAAAAATTTTAAAAAGATTTTTTTTTTAATCTTGTTGTGACATTTTCGCATTTGTTTAATGTACCGTTTGAAAGCTTTATGTTATTTAAATTTTATCGCAGAACGTAATATGATAAAATATTAAATTTTTAATAAATTCTTTTTAATACAAAATCAAATAATGGATTTTTTTTTTATCTATTATTGAAACAAAGCACAATATTATTTACTTTCGATTAATTCTAATCAAGGCGTAAAATTCACATTTATTATGGAAAAATAATTTAAAAGTAAGTAATATGTGTTGTTACTTTTAAAGATATAGATCTTACATATTTAAAATTAAGAATTCAAGTACAGAAGACTACTGTATAACGTGGGATATTCGTTCTGGGCAATATAAATCATGTTTTGTGGGACATACTTTATCATACCAATTATGCAAATTCAGCCTAATACTAAAAATTTTTATTTTAATGTTTTATTTGTTTTTTAGTGTTTTCTAAGTAAGGTTTAGATGTTTACGATACAAATTAAACTATTTTTGAAAAATTATATTGCAGGGGGGGGGAATTTTGATGATTTTAAAAAAGAAAAATAAACCCCCACTATCTATGGCTTTTTCTGAAACAATACTTTACTTTTTGAAACTCTATCAACTTATAAACGAATGAAATTTACCGTTTCGTATGTTTATCCCAAAATTTCAGTTATTTAATCATGAATTTGTTAAATATTTTGATGTTTTAGAGAAACATATAAAGGCGTGACTTATTACTCAAAATAGGAGTGCTGAACTATATCTCCTTTTTATCTAATATTAAATATCCTTTCTCATATTGTTTACATTTTGTTATCTATATTTTTGTATATTGTATATTGTAGGTTTGTACGCCTCGAATTAAATATAAAACTTTATAGTAACATTTTCATACAGGGCTTACTGTGTAAATACAAATATACCTAACAAAGCATATATATATATATATACAAAGAGACAAAAAAAAAAGCCGCACTTGGATATTTTCAATTTTTCTTTTTGTAATCGCTAATTTTATTGCTTCAAAAGTAAATTTTTGAACAGATTTTATTACGTTGTGTTCCGCGTACAATTTAGGACTGAGCCAAGTTTTAAAAACAAGGTGAAATTGTTCGGAAAATTGTAATTGTAGAAAGTGTTTCAAAAATGGCAAGAATAAGGCAATTAACGATAACACAAAAAATATTAATTTTAGAGTGAAAATCAAAAAAATATTTTAATACGTGGGATGTCAAAATGATTAAATGTTAACAAAATATTAGCGATATAGTTTTTAGCAAGATATAATATTTTTTGGCTGTTTAAACTGCACATTTGTCCTTAGGCGGCCACGTTAATCATCCGCAAGTTAAAAAGCCAGCGCTTAAAAAATCAGTTTGTATCACATTTAAAACATAGCAGGGATTCAGCAAAAGTGTTTAGTAACATAATGTATCTAAATACAGTGAAATAACAATTAAACAAAGCAGGTTTAATTGCCAGGAAATCTGAAAAAAATTCATTCTTAACGAAAAGAATTAGAAAAACAAGACATTAGAGGGTTAAAAAGTTTTTAAAATGATCAATTAATTACTGAACTGATGTTTTCTCTCTGATGAGTCAAGTTTAACTTATTTCGAACTGACGGAAACAAGCAGATCTGATCACGAAAATGTGACTGTCTTAATGGAAATCGCACTTTTAAAACAATAACATATTCCCCGTACATTACGATACGAAATTGCATAATTTTTTGGTGAGTCTGGCAAATTTTCATGTTCAAGGGATCAATTAACCCGGAATAAAATTTGGCCATTAAAATATTGATACCTAACCGACTACTTTGGGGGTATTTCAGACTCTTCCATAATCAACATTTCAAGATGATAATGCACCTTGTTATATGGCACTTGAGATACATTTATTTGATTCAAGTTGTTAAAATTACTTATATATTCTCATGAGCATCTATAATTTTGTAAGTTGTCATAACTTTTTTTAACCTAAAATGAAATCCCACAAAGAATATCGCAGAATTTCTTCTTTATTAGACACGAAAATTGTCCTAATCTCAATCTGCTCGAAAATGTTTAGACTATAAAAGAGAGTGGGGATTAGAAATTTGTAGCCTACAACTTTGAAAGAATTAGAAAAAAATATTTATGATATTTTGCACAGTGAAATTTTTGAGTTCCATGTTAAAAAACTGTAAAATACTATGTCATTGCGCATTAAAGCAGTAATTCCATATAAAGGCGGAATTATCCAATCCAGAATACATATTTTTTATTAAATAATTGCTTAGATCTAACAAATAAATAGTTTTATTTCATGCATTAAAATAGCACTTGTTTGTTTCATATAATAAATCATGATAATATACAAAGTATATGTTTATTATATTACTTTTAAAAAGAAAATTTTATGTAGATTTTTATTAAATACTACGTAGATTGTAACGACACGAATTATTAAATCGAAAATGTACATAGGTATCATGTTGTGACTTCCGTATTATACAAATGTAACAATTTTAGTTGTTGCAATCATTAGTTTTTAAATTATTACAAACCCAAAAGGTATAAGTCAATTTTTCTGTAGTGCGACTTTTTTTTTTTTTTTTTTTTTTTTTTTTTTTGTCGCTTAGTGTATATGTACAGTAAGACCCCGCTTAACGCTGTTTCATTTAGCGCTGTTTCGGTTTAGTGCTCTTTTATTTCCCCTGTGGATTCCCCGAAATTGCTCGCAGCAGTACGGGGATTCCTTGAAATTGTGCGCGCACTGTTTCGCATTACGCTCTACTTTGATGGAACGTATCCACCGCGTTAAGCGGGGTCTTACTGTATTTTTATTCAATATTAAACACTTTTTTTTTTCTTTTACCGCTATTATTTCTATTATCATTATTGTTTTATCTTGCTATCTAAATTTTTGTAATTGAACATTGTAAGGTTCATATGGGTCAAGTTATTTAAATTCTAACGCATGAAGTAACGTAATAAACTATTCCATTTTTATTAAAAATAAACTACTTAAAAAAATTTAAATCATAAGCAGATACAGTATAGTGTAACCACGTTTCCTACGCCTAGCAGTGAGGACGAGTCCAAAAGCTTTGAGGGGTGCCACGCTCAAGGTCAGGTTGGGATTTAGTAAACATTCAGTCATTCGGCGTTCCCTTATCGCTTGTTTTTCATCAACGAAAATATTATCTCCCCTATTTTAGCAGTGGACTCGGTGAGTCCGCACTTGCGCAGAAGCTTCCATGGTCGCAAGAAATGTAGTTAACCCTTTGCCGAGCAAGACAATTCAGATCATTTAAATTATACTTCCACCGTAATTCATGAACTAAATTAAACTAAAAGAAATTTTAAATTTTAAGGTTAAAAAAACCGGCCTGTTGTGATATATTATAAACGTAAATTTTTGCTAAAAGATTTCCGGGATGAATTTCTGCAGCTGAATCTTAAATTTTGCGTCCTCAGCGCGCGTTAAGGGGTTAAAGTATACATGCTGTAGATTAACTTTTTTTTTTTTTTTTTCAGTTTTTTTCTGGTATGAATCTTAAATCATAATGTCTATTCTGTGGTAGATCATGATTTAAAAAAAAATGTATAGACGTATTCCTAATACATTTTCGCTTGTAACTCTATCAAGAATTAACTTAATGTATATAAATAGGACTATTTCCGAACCGCCTTGATCTCAGAAATTTGAATATGAGATCGAAAATAGGGGAAAAAATGTTGATGCTTGTTTTAATATGTAGATGACCCCTTAAGTAAACTCTAACTATACCACTGTAAACTAGAGTTATTGCAGATCGATTAGTATTAGCCGCATGTTTGTACTATAATTTGCGTCGAAATTAGGTGGTGTGTGTGTGGGAGGGGGGGGTAATTATTTATTTATTTATTTATTTATTTTTCTGACTCTACATTCTTCACCGTTCAACTAATTTTTTCGCAGATCATCATACATTGGGTGAGTGAAAAAGTTTTACCCGTTTTTATTACCATTCAGAGAGCAAATAAACGCAAAATGAAGAGTGCCTGTTATTGTGCATAAACCCCATTGCTAACTATGACCTCTTGCCATCTTTCTGGGAGGAGATGAATCCCACGGCGGTAAAATTTCGGCGGTTTCGAGTCAAAAAATTCTTGGATAGAAGTTTTTACAGCGTCAAGGTCATCAAAGATTTTCTTACTGAAGGAATTGTTCAACGCACGAAATAGGTGATAGTCAGTTGGTGCCAAGTGAGGAGAATAGGGAGCGTGGTGTAAAACCTCCCAAAGAACTAAAACAGTAGTTGCAAACATTTTAATATATTACGAAGCAATTTTAGCCCCTCCTTTAATTCGCACCCCTAATTTAAAGAATATTTCTATCAAATATATAACTGCGATAAAATAAGAAAAAATTGCTCTTAAAGAAAAGTGTTGTGAAATAACAACGGGGCTTAAAATGCTCCGGAATAAATTAACCGTTTGCACTCGAAGCCTTTTTCGCACGGGTAAACCAACAACTCGAACCTATTTTCCATATATTTGGTGATCCGCATATAAAACTTCCTAATTTTTTCGGTACTGATTGAATAATTTTTCGTACTAGAAAATGCTTTTTAAAAGGGCGTGGCTTGAGAACAGAATTAGAATCGTGTAAGAGATCTATTCAAAAGCATAGAAGTACAGCAGGGTTCGTAGTTTTTATCTTTTAGCCAGTCTAGCTAAATCTAATCTAGCTTAATATAAGATCTGGTTGTCCTTATGTTATGCTGGCCGCGTAATAAAAGGCTAGCATAATGCAAGTTTATACCCCTTTTACGAAGGCCTCGCCTTCTTTTTTGTCAGTGACCTCTTTTATGTCGACCCTTTTGTATTTTTCAAATGTTCGGGCCTGAAGTGTGATGGAAAATTAACCTTTTGCAATCGAACCTTCTTTTAGTAAGCGTAATGAGCTACACGACAGTAGTTTTAATAAAAAAATGCAAAATATAAAACATAAGAATTTTAAATATAAACATTTTATAGCTATATTTGATGCATATTTACATATTACAAACATTATATATGAATATTACGATTTATAATTTTCCATTGTGTGATATTTTGCAAAGTATTCTAGACCATTTATCAATGGCCAAGGTAAGCAACGCCCAAAGGCACTTAATTAAATAAGTAAGGCAGTCTCTTTCTTAACGAAGTATTACACCTGTTATAGCACTTTTACTTGCAGAAGATTATTGGTGGATATAAGATATATAGTACCTTAATTGGTTATGGCGCCTTTCGAGCGACGTTCGAGTTGAAGTAATGAATAGAATGTCGCCTGAGAGGCGACGTTCGAGAGCAAACGTTTAAAATGTTGGCAGACCTGAAAAAACATGCATCGCAAAAATGTTAATATACTAGCAATATTATCATGTCGCTCCAGTGTTGCCAGATTTAGGAACGTTTTTATTCAATAGTCACCACTAAATTTTAATTGTGACAGTTGCCTCATCACCTCGAATGTTAATCGTCTATTATGTATATTAAATACCACTTCTCAAAATTAATGGTGAGAGTTGAATAAAAAAATCCCGAAGTCTGGCAACACTGCGTTGCTCGTCCTAAAAGATAAAATAAAAGTTTAGAAGAGTCGTAATTTTTATTCATTATTATTATTATTATTATTATTATTATTATTTAGTCTATGGTTGTCATATTTTAAGCTTTTAGAAATGATTGTTTTATTTGATCACTTGAATTGATATAAGAGTTTATAAAATCATTGCTTAAAAAATAAAAATCTGTTAAATGAAACCATAAAATTTGGCAGCTGTATATACGATTTATTTGTACTGTGAATACAGATGCGCAATAAAAATTTAAATTACCATATCTTGAAATTTTCTAAAAATCATTTAATTTGTGTTGTAGGCGTTGTAGGATGTATGAACTGAAATACAGTATTTATATACACTAAGCGACAAACAAACAAACAAAAAAAAAAAAAAAAAAAAAAAAAAACGCACTTGGATATTTTCCTTTTCGCCTTCTACAACCGCCCATTTTATCGTTTAAAAAGCAAATTTTCGAATAGATTTTATTATGTTGTCCTCAACATACACTTTAGCTTTGAGTCCAGTATTAAAAACAAAATGCAATAGTCAGGAAAATTGTAATTTTAGAATTTATTTTAAAAATGGTAAGAATGGCAGTTACGATGCCCCAAAAAGTATTAATTTTTGAATGAAAATCAAAAAATATTTTAATACGTGAGATGGCAAAATAATTAAATGTTAACGAAATATCGGTAAAAGGTTTTTCAGCAAGATATAAAATTTTTTGGCCGTTTAAACTGGAAATTTGGTTTTAGGCGGCCACGTTGCTCATCCAAGCGAGAGGACCGTAAGTTAAAAAGCTATTGCTTATAAAATCTGTTTGTATTACATTTAGAACATAAAATAGATTCAAAAAAAGCGTTTATCAGCATAATTTCTTTAAATACAGTACAACAACTATTAATCAAAGCAGGTTTAAATGACATAAAATTTCGAAAAATTCCGTTCTCAGTGAAGAGAATTAGGAAAGCAAGACCTCAGACGGCTAAAAAAATTAAAAAATGATTAGTTAATTACTGGGCTGAACTGGTTCTCTTTGATGAGTCAAGTTTAACTTATTTCGAGCTGAAGAAAACAAGCAGATCTGGCAACGAAAATATGACCGACTTAATGAAAATCGCACTTTTAAAACAGTGACACATTCTGGTACATAATGGTACGGAGGTGCATAACTTTGCAAACAGACGGGCAGATTTTTTGCTCAAGGGATCAATTAACTCGAAATAAAACACAATCTTCATAAAAGTGGTGCCTGACCCACTATTTTGGAGGTATCTTGGATATTTCCGCTAACAGCATTTCAAGATAATAATGCACCTTACTACACGGCGTCTGTGGTAAGTTTATTCACTTCAGATTGTCAAAATTTCCTATCCATTCCCATGAGAACCTATAATTCTGCAAGTAATCATATCTCTTTTTTCACTTTAAGTTAAATTCCACAAAGGATATAGTAGAATTTTTTCTTTACCAGACATGCAAATAGTCCTAATCGCGATCCGCTCGAAAATGTTTCGTCTATATAAAGGCGGGGGAGAGGGGAAAGGATTCAAAATTTCCAGCCTATAACTCTGACAAAACTATAAAAAAAAACATTTGTGATATTTGGCACATTGAAATTTCTGAGATTTATATTAAAACACTGTATAAAACTATGCCATTGCGCCTTAAAACAGTAATTCCTTATAAAGATGAACTTAATCCAATACAGAATACATATTTTTAGCAAAAAATTGCTTAGATCTAACAAATAAATAGTTTTTTTCATATATTAAGGTATAACTCGTTTATTTCATATAATAAATCATAATAGAATACAAAGTGTATGATTATTGCATCATGTTCAAAAAGAAAGTTTTATGCAGATTTTTAAAATGTACTTCGTAGAGTGCAATAAAGCGAATTATTACTCGAAAATGTACATAGGTATCATTTCATCCCTTTGGTATTATGCAAACAAGATAGTTTATTTGTTTCAAACATTAATTTTAAAGTTATTACAAATAAACACGAAAGAAAAATCATGCAGTACGTATTGATTAGCAACACTTTCCAACTGTACACAATTGTTGTATCGAATAACAATTAATGCTCTTTGCCTACGTTATCGCACAACAGACAGAATGACTGAAAAACATACAGATAGATGAATTGATTTTAAAATTACTCTTAGGCATTTTGGAAAGTGTTAAAAAGGCTTAACGCAAAAGAAAATGCAGCCGTTAGATTATAATTACAGCTTTTAAAATCCCTGAATATTTTACTGTAGCCCTGTAAATCTGAATGTTAATCATATCATATTCTATATAAAACAATATTTTAGAATATTAATAATACATGTCAATGTTCTTAAGATTTTTGTAGTAGAAAGTTCTTTAAATATAACTTTTAAAAAATTCTGTCCTAAAACGTAATACATTGGCTTTTTTTTTTTTTTTGTTGTTGTTGTTGTTGTTGTCCCTGTAAACAAACTAGTTGTACAGGACCTATTAATGACATTTTAAATAGGGAAAATTACATAGGGAACTTGTGTGTATCATTTTTAAAAAATTCTCAAAATATTCACGGATGACAGAATCAAGAGACAAACATATAGAAAGGTAGACAATCGGACAGACAGATAATCATATTCCCACTAAAATTATAAGAAAGTGTTAAAACGCTCATGTAAACAAAAGTGCAATTCCAGCAAATTTTTATTAATACCTCTTAATGTAACTGATTATTTTTGTGTGGCCCTGTAAATCTAATGCTAGCCATACTATATTACATAGACGGTACACTATTTTGTGCATACGAATAATATATTTCAATTGCATTAAGCTTTGTGGAAAATAAAATTATTAAAATTTGGTTTATAAAAATAACTCTCATACAACACAATGCTTTGGAGTACTTTCAAGTGCCCCTGTACACAAACCAGTTAGAAATGTACTCTATGTTACATAGGAAACATCCGATAGGGAATTGAATAACATATTAAAATTTCATTAAAGTTTCTATACATTAAAGGTATTAAAATATGATTTATAGAAACTCCTCTCATAGAACACAGTGCTTTCGAATATTTTTGGGTGCCCCTGTACACAAACCAGAAGAGGTATCCATTCCATTTTCAATAGGGAACATCCGATAGTGAACTTGAATAAAATATATCGGTTTAAAGCAATTCCATAAATATTTACGGGAATTAGAGCACAGAAAAACAGACAGAGAGACAAACAGACGGACAGAAGAACAGTCAGACATCTACACAAACTGAAATTATATTCACACTAAAAAAATGATAGAAAGTGTCAAAAACGCTTAATGTAAACGATAGTACAATTCTAGCAATTTTTTATTAATAGCTCTAAATATAACTGAATATTTCTGTGTCTCCCTGTAAATCTAATGGTAACCATGGTATATTCTATGCAAAGAATTATTTTGTGCATATAAATAATGTATTTCAATTTCCTAAAACTTCGTGGAAAGTAAAGTTATTAAAATTTGATTTATAGAAATATCTCACAAAGAACGCAATGCTTTAGAGTACTTTTGAGTGCCCTGTACATAAACTAGTGGTGGTATGAAAACTATTTTATATAGGAAGCATCCAATAGTGAACTTGAATAACATATTTCAATTTCATGAAGATATTGTACAGTAAAGGTATGAAAATATGGTTTATAGAAATACTCTCATAGAACACAATTCTTTGAAATACTTTCGGGTGTCCCTGTACACAGACCGGTAGAGGTATAAACTGCATTTTCAATAGGAAACATTCGATATTGAACTTGAATAACATATATTAGGTTCAAAAAATTCCATAAATATTAAAGGGAGTTAGAGCGCGGGGAGACAGACTGACGGACAGATACACAAATCGATATCATATTCACACTTAAAAAAATGCTTGGAAGTGTTAAAAACCCTTAATGTAAACGAAAGTAGAAATCTAGCAAACTTTTAATTTTAGCTCTTAATATAACAGTATATTTTGTGTCACCCTGTAAATCTAATTCTAATCATGCTATATTCTATGTAAAGCATTCTTTTGTGCATATAAATAACATATTTCAATATCGTAAATCTTCGTGGAAAGTAAAGTTATTAAAAATTGATTTATAGAAATATCTCTCATAGAACGCAATGCTTTAGAATACATTTGAGTGTCCTTGTATATAAAACAGAGTTGGTATTTAATCCATTTTATACAGAAAAAATCCAATAGTGAACTTAAATAACATATTTCAATTTCATTAAGATATGTGTACAGTAAAGGTATGAAAATATAATTTATAGAAATACCTCTCGTAGAATACAATGCTTTGAAATACTTTCGGTGCCCCTGTACACAAACCAGTAGAGGTATAAACTCCATTTTCAACAGGGAACATTCGATAGTGAACTTCAATAACATATATCAGTTTCGAGAAATTCCACAAATATTTACGGGAATTAGAGCGCAGAGAGACAGACAGAAGGACAGACAGACAGACAACACAAACCGAAGTCATTACCCTTTTTCAACCTTATTGGGAAGTGTTAAAAATGTTAGAAAGGGTTAAAAACGCTTAATGTAAACGAAAGTACACTTTTAGCAAATATTTATTAATAACTCTTTATATAACTGAATATTTTTGTGTCACCCTGTAAATCTAATGCTAATCATGCTATATTCTATGCAAAGCATTTTCTTTTGTGCTTATAAATAACACATTTCAATTTCATAAAACTTTGTGTAAAGTAATGTTATTAAAATTTATTTTATAGAAATATCTCTCATAAAACGCAATGCTTTGGAATACTTTTGTGCGCCCCTGTAGTGGTGGTATTTGCTCCATTTTATACAGGAAACATCCGATAGTGAACTTGAATAACATATTTTAATTTCATTAAGATTTGTGTGCAGTAAGGGTATGGAAATATGGTTTATAGCCTCTCATAGAACACAATGATTTCGTAATACTTTTGTGTGTCCCTGTACACAAATCAGTGGTGGTATATACTCCATTTTATACAAGAAACATCCGATAGTGAACCTGAATAACATATTTCAACTTCATTGAGATTTGTGTACGGTAAGGGTATAGAAATATGGTTTATAGAAATGCCTCTCATAGAACACAATGCCTTGAAATATTTTCGGGGGTCCCTGTACACAAACCAGTAGAGGTATGAACTCCATTTTCAGTAGGGAACATCCGATAGTGAACTAGATAACATATTTCAATTTCATTAAGATTTTTGTACAGTAAGGGTGTGAAAATATGGTTTATTGAAATTCCTCTCATAGAACACAATGCTTTGAAATATTTTCGGGGGTCCCTGTACACAAACCAGTAGAGGTATAAACTCCATTTTGAATAGGGAACATCCGATAGTGAACTTGAATAACATATATCAGTTTCAAGAAATTCCATAGATATTTACGGAAGTTAGAGCGCGGACAGACAGACGGACAGACAGACAGACAGACAGACAAACCCAATGCATAAACACTTTTCAACCTTGTTGGAAAGTGTTAAAAAGGTATAAGTCATTTTTTCTGCAGTGCGGCTTTTTTTTTTTTTTTTTTTTTTTTTTTTTTTGTCGCTTAGTGTAATTACGTTTGAAATATTAATCCGCTTAAAATAATAATCGAGTACGGTTAAAATTATAATCCAAAAGAATAAGCAATATCTGAATCCTGGATGTAAATGACACCATGTACATTTTGTGAAAAGATCTATCACCAAGTTTTTGATGTGCATTTTTTGCTTTATACAGAGGCATTAAGTGTTATAGCGCAGTAACTATAAAGGAGATAGGAGAGTATAACATAAAACCATGTCCATTTTCCGTATTAATGACAAATGGCATTAATTAATTTCATTATAAAATCATTCCTAAAAAAATTCATATTTGAGACATGGTGTCATTTACTTCAGGGGCACAGAAATATAAACTAAATTAATGGTTTTTTAATCCTATAACATAGCTGCCAACCTTCCTAAATTTTTAATAATGTTTACGACCACTATTCCTTTTAAGGAATATATCACATATATTTTCAACGATTAAATAAGATAAAACATTTATAAAAGTTTTCCGGCATTGTCTCCCTTAAAAGACAGGAGAATTGGCACGTATGCTATAACTATATCTGGCGTCAGAATGAGAATTAACTTTTTCAGAGGCAATGTAGTTAAGGACATTTAATATCAAGTGCCACCAGAATTTGAGAACAGAGTTAGATTTTAAGAAATAAATGATTTTTTTTTTTTTTTTTTTTGGCTAAGTCAAAATGGTAAAAAATTATTAAATTCTCCTGGGTGAATTTTCAAGATTGGGAATTAAAATAAGGTGGTATAAAATGTAGTTTTTACGTCCACATATTTTTCTAGTTTAAACAGTAAGCCCCACATATTTGGCTGATTTTCCGCCCTTGTGTTTTAATGTATTAATGCATGTGTATTAATTATTTTTTATAATTAATTATAAAAAATATGATAAAAATTTTTTAAAAAAATTATAGTAGGGAAAAAAAGGAAATCTCTCTTTTTTTTGTATCCCATAAACAATTAAGTGGAAAAATATTTATCATATTTATTTAAACAGGATTTTAAATACTTCCGAGTAAAGGAAAGAAAATACGAATTTTAGTCCAAAAAAAAAAAAAATGTTTAGCGCACCTATAAAATTTATAGTAAACATTTACATTAAACACACGCCTAAATATCTTAGTACTTTTCGTATGAATAAGATTTTAATGAAATCTGTAACAATGCGCTTACACAAAGAGCAAAAGGAAATCATTAAATCCATAAAACTTTCAAAATAGATTGTTGTTTAACATATCAGATTTTATGATACGCCTGAGGTAATGTTCTACATTATAAAACGGAATCGTTTCAATTTTATGCGTTTACTACTTAATAAAGATTGTCCACATATACTTGAACACATAAAGTAGAAATTATACGATGCTTTTTAAAAAGCCTGTATTTTTAAATGCTAGAAGCTTTCAAAGGTTAAATAATTAATTTTCGAATAGAACTGTACTAAAAAGAAAAAAAAAAAAAAAAAAATGTAGGAAATATTTTTATTATTGTAGTTTATATTCACTACGCTGTTTAAAAAAGGCTCTACCCCCATAAATAGAGATGAAATGGGGGGGAGGATAGGTCCCCTATTTCCCCCTCTCCATTTCATCTCTTCAGTGTTGCAGCATTTGAAAACCGCTTGAGCTAGAAACTTCTTAATATTTAATGTAAAATGTGGTCATTCAAGTTCGTATTTACTGTATTATTAATAAATTCCTCAAGAAAGGTCACGTCCTTTCAAAACCGGAAGTGCTTTCATTAATTTTATGGTGTGTGAACAAGTGTTTAAGTTTAAATACTACTTAAAGATGCCTTAAGTGGGGTTACAAAGATAGTGTCTGTTATGAATTTCGAAAATGCTTTAGCTTTCTTAATTATTAAAGTTTGCTGTATTTTTAATCCTTATAATACTGTTTTCTAATTTTTATTTATTTTTTAACAGATTAATTGTTGATGTATCGAGAAATGCAAGAAAATACGAAGTATTTCAGCTAGTAATAAAATAATTCTTTTTGAGAATTTTCCTAACAGATATATTTTAAAATAGATTAATTTTTTTTTACTGGCATATAATAAGAATGTGAGATACACAAGTTTTAATCAGGAGTTTTATTCAATAAAATGTAATGTTTCAATGCCTCGTACAATTGTACAGTCGGGGGAAAAAAACGCAACACCTGCTGTGATTCCGTTATTATTCGACGCAGGAACATCTAATAGACATAACTGAACAGGAAATGAAATGCACTTTCTAAAAATGCGTTCGAATTTTGAATTAGGGGTCATCCACATATTGAAATGAACGCCAACTTTGATTTTTTTCAATAGCAACTCCCAATTTTTACCTCATTTTCGAATTTCTGAGAGTCTGGCAGTGCGAAAAAGTATACTATTCGTATGCTTTGCTTTAGTATTTATAGAATTATAATCAAAAATGTGTTAGGGGTTATCTGTAAATGTAGAAAAAAAAATCCTATAAGAAATAAACAAAGATCCTATAAGGAAAAAATAAATTATAAAATTTAATGAAAACATTGATCTTTTACTAGTTCTTTAATTATCATGAGTTCAGTTTTTAGATTATATTTATACTTCAGTTATTTTTTAGATAATTTTAGATCTATTTAAATACATTACACTTGCGATTGGTCCAGACAGTACTCTTTGAAAAAAGTGCAATATTTTTCAAATAAAAGTGTCTATTATGGCTGTACTGATCACCAGTGAAGCTTAAATTATCTTTCGTAGGTGTAACATAATATACGAAATGAAATAATATATATATACAATAACGCATGAACTAAATCTTTTCGGATAAATTATTCTAAGGGTTCATAAAGTAAATATTAAAGAATTTTAATCGTAGAAATATATTGATTTGAAAGAATATAATTATAATGTATATCCATTTGTAATATAATTGTGAATACAGAAAATTGTTCTGAAATATTTTATTTTGAGAGAAGAACAGCCGTAAGCGGTTCTTACTGTCAAAAAGACAAAATCCTGCGGTCGTAAAAAGGGTTAAAATATATTTATAAAAGTTAAAGTATATTTTAAGAATATATAAAGTTAAAATATATTAATAAAATTTTAAGGACTAAAGTATCCTTAAAATACTATTCTCCCCCCCCCCCCTACAAAATAAATAAATAAATAAAAATAAAGCAATATATGAAGCAAATGATTAAGCCTGTAACTATGACAATAGTTAAGAAAAGATTTTACAAGTCTGTCTTGCATTTTTTCATTGACATTTTTACATTAAACCAATTTTTCTATTTAAAACAGTAAACCCCGCCTATTTAGTTATTTTTTTTCCCTCTAGTGTTCGTTTAAAAGATTCAAAATTTATCACCAGGAACCGATGAAGTAAATACCACTTGTGCATGTTTTTGTCAACATAAAATAAGGGTTTTAACACGAATTCTTCGCTCAATGTCACATATACTTTTCTTTTCTGTATTGTTTTGTTTTGAAGAACGATGAAGGCGGGGCTTGTCTTCTTTAGAAAACAGGAATTCTTGATACTAACACTAATGTCTAAAAACCATCATTTTTGTTTCATGTCTTTGCATTTGACGTTGTTGTTATATAATTTGACCCGTAAATAAAAAATAAAAATATTTTGTTTAATTTTCTTTGTTTCTTTTAAAGATTTGATTCGGTATCTCATGCAAAACTTTATAAGAGACCGCCCCCTAAACCACTTCAAAAGAAAGATTTATTTATATCTCGAAAACTAATAACTGGAATGAGCTGCAAATTTGCACACCCATATTTTTCAGCATTGGGATTCATTTTATGTAAAAATTAATGTATAATTTTTATGAATATGAATTTATTAATATTTTTCAGAATTAAAAATGTTCTTCAGAATCAAAAGTAATGATGGATTATGTTTGGGTTTCTTCACTGTATCTCGTAATATATATATATATATATATATATATCGATCAAGTTATTTTTTGTGAAGATATTAATAAATGTTCGAAATATGAATTTAACATTAGCACCTTCAAACTTTGAACGCTTATAACTCTGTGAACAAATAAGTAAAATATATAACCAATGTACTTTTTCGCGTTGCCGCGATCCCAGGAATTCAAATATAAAATAAAAATGGGTCATTACCATTGAAAAAAGTCAAAGTTGGTGCGCGTTTTAATATGTAGACGACCCCCAATTCAAAATTTCAGTTCATTTTCTGAAACTACTCACAATTCCCCGTCGAATGATACCAATTACATTTTTCTACATTGATTAGCAACGAAGTTATGTTGAGTGTTGCTTTTTTTTTCCCCGACTGTACAACGGTGAAACATATACGACTCGATTTTTTTTTTTTTTTATTGGTACATGATAAAATCGTAACAAATTACATACCATTTTTCCCCTTCCTTTTTTTTTTCCTTCATTTCTTTTTTTTTTATTTTTTCATAACCTCTCGATTTTTTTTCCGTTATTTTATTATTATTATTATTATTTTTAAGCATTTTCATAAATAGAGCGTGGGCACGTATTCTGTCAATTTCGCACGGAAGCCTAAACTGCAGAATCGTCGACGAATTGCTCACATTCTATTGCTTCTTTTAGTGTCCAAAGGTGTCAAAGTTACACGGTGATAAGTCGGGACTGTAGGAAGGTGACTCCAGTGTTGTATAATGTCTTTAATCTATATTTTCCGTGATTTTTGGGGCGTGCAATGCATTCTTGTGAAGCAGAATCACGTTTCTGATGAGAAAAATGACTGGATCTTTCGCTGATATGCGAGTTTTCTCTCACCCAATAACTAATAGAAGTAGGCAGCATTAACTGTACGACATTCGATGAAAAATTCCATGTTTAAAATCCCTTTTAAGTTCAAAAGACGTTCGCGAGGTCTTTCTATCTCGCCTCTCACCTGAAATTTTTTGTGCCTTTTGTAGACATGAGTTTTCTTTAGTCTGGTCTCTTCAAACTGTGCTTCATGTCTGCGAATGGTTTCTACTGGTTTGACGCCTTCACGTTAGAGAAATTTTACAATAATTAGTCGCGCAACGTGAGAGTGAAACTCTTGCTTACCCATTGTAACGCTAACTATACCGCGAAAAGAAATAAACTTACGGCAATATAGGCAGCCTTGTGATGTGACCACCCAAGACGTCCTTCCCAACGAATTAGCAGCAAAACTAAAAAAAATCCGATTCAAATTTAATTCACTCTCGTAAATTAACCTGTTAATACAATATATAGAAATGATTTATTAACCAACTCTATCGTTTTTCCCAAGCGACTTTAAGATATTTTATCTAAAAATTTTCAATTTATTTGTTGTAGGCAGTTTATATAACGGATTTCTTAGGGAAAAATATAGATTTGATAAATCTGATCTAAAATTCAAAATGTTGGAAGCTATTTATATATATATATATATATATATATATATATATATATATATAAGAAGAATGTCTCATTCTTTTTATTATAACGTTATTTAACAGTCATTAACACTCTTGCAAATGTATATACATAGGTACTAAGTGTTTTTTTCTTTCAACGGAGACTGCCTACCAGAAAGTTTTCATAAATGTTTTATTTAATTTTAATTAATCGTCGAAAATACATGCGATAGATTCCTTTTTAAAAATACTGGAGACAAATCTGATTGAAAAATTAGAAAGGTGTACAGTTATGTACAGTCGAAGGGAAAACAAAAACACGCACACTTAAAAAAAAAAAAAAAAAAAAAAAAAAAAAAAAAAAAAGTGGCATTCGAGACTTAACTTTGTTGCTAATCGATAAAGAAAAATTCAGAAGGTGCCACTCGACGTGGAATTATAAGTACCTTCAGAAAATGATGTAATGTTGGGAATTAGGGGACGTCTACATATTAAAACGCACACCGACATCGATTTTCAATTATGGTAACTTATTTTGCTTTTAAATTTGAATTTCTCGGTTCGCGACAATGCGAAAAAGTATGTTGGTTGTATATATTTACTCATTTTTCTAGTGTTATATACATTCAAAGTTTGAAGATGCTAAAGTTAAATTCATATCGTAAATTTTTAGTAATATCTTCACAAAAGGTAGCTTGGTTGATATAATTCTTTTTTTACGAGATACAGTGAAGAAACACAAATATAATTTATGATAACTTTTGATTCAGAAAAAAAAAATAATAACTATGAAAAAAATTATTAATTTCCTATTAATATTTAAAAAAGCAAAATGAGGGACAGACATCGTCAGTATTACTAAATTTAGGGACATTTTTCATTCAACAAACACCAATACTTTTCAAGATTAATATTTGATATATATATAACAGACGATTAATCTTCGAAATGATTAAGCAACCGTTACAATTAAAATTTAGTGGTAGATATTGAATAAAAAATTCCGATATTTGGTAGCACACGCGAAGGTGCTGTAAAGAAAAAAGAGCGGCTTCTATCATTTATTTACTTAGCATTTCTTTTCGTAAATCATTTCCGGTGTGAAACAATATAATTTTGTTCTAATTCTTGTAGCATATTAATTTTATTTTTCTAGATTTACAAATAATTTCCTAACACCATACTTGCCAACCATCTCACGATGAAGCGTAAAACCTTTAGTGACTGCCTTTTATTTCACACCAGTCATTTTTACTTTCTTCTATATGTAATATAGAGAAAGTATTGGATTCGTAAAAATTTTCGACCTCGAGTTTTTGATGGATTTACACGTTTTGAGAGCTGTAGAACACGATTTGACCCTTTTTAGAAAATGTCTGTCTGTCTGTCAGTCTGTCTGTGTGTGTGTGTGTGTGTGACAAAATTTTGTGGCAGCTGTATCTCAGGAACTACTGCACAGAATTTCATACAAATTAGTATGTAGTTGCACCTTGACATAAATTAGTGCCTATCAACTTTTGGTAAAAATTGTCTTACAGGTTGCGTTGCCATCCCGCTTTTCTAAATTTTTAACATGGTGATATAGGACAAAATTTTGTATAAATGTGCATAAAGAGAATAATTTTTTTGTAATCATTATGAAATTTACAAGAATTATTTATAATAGAGGTAGTCAACTGAGGAAAAAAATTTGTATGCGTAGGAGCCTCGTGAACCCCCCTGGGAGGGAAGTCCCCCCTCGAGGGGAGTAAATTTTCAAGATGGGTATCTTTCGAAAGGTCTCGTCAATACCTTTAAAACGAATGGTTGAACTATAAATCTGTGATAATTTAAAACAAAGTTATCGATTTTTTTACTTTTAACAAAAAGTAACTTAGAAAAAAAATCGTTTTTTTTTTTTTTTTTTTTTTTTTTTAACGAAATTTAACCAGACTTGGTATTTAGTTGGCCCCTGACATAAACTGGGGCTGATTAGATTTGGGGATCAATCACTCAACAGGTGGTGTTGTGATCGTATTTTTTCTAAATTTTTAACATGGCAGTATAGGACAAAATTTCGTATAAATGTACATAATGGGAGTTATTCTTAACCTGTGATTGTGAAATTAATATGAATTATTGATAATAGTAGTAGTTAATTAGGAAAAAAATCTCGGTCATCGCTTCCCCCCCCCAGGGGAAAGTACCCCCCGGGGAGGGGTAAATTTTCAAGATGGGTATCTTTCGAAAGGTCTCGTCAATATCTTTAAAATGAATGGTTGAACTATAAATATGTGATAAATTAAAACAAAGTTATCGATTTTTTTTTTAACGAAAAAAAACTTTGAAAAAAAATCGTTTTTTTTTTTTTTTTTTTTTTTTTTTTTTTTTTTTTTTTTTTAATATTGTTACTGCGTGAATTTGTATAGGAAAATATAGAAGAAAGTCTTGTGGTAGCCACAGCATACTAGTTTTAGAGTAATTTCATTCTTATTTAATCTTAACAACATTGGGGAGAGAGTTACTCTAAAAATAAAGTGGTGTGGAAAAACGGGCATTAACAATTTATACTTATTAATGAGATGGTTGGCAAGTATGTGACACTTTTTGGTTAGAAACCAATAAACACTGAAGATAAAATATACAAACTGTGAAAATTTCATCACTGCTAGACAGTCAGAAATTCAAATATGAGGTTCACATTGGGAGTTTCTATTAAAAAGAAAATCAATCTTGGCGCTCATTTTGATATGTAGATGACCCCTAATTCAATGATTTACGTCATTTTCTAAAAGTACACGTAATTTACTATTGAACAGTATAGATAAGATTTTTTTTTTTTTTTTTTTTTTTGTTAACCGGCTGGGGTGTAAACCTGGTGCTGAACTCATACCGGTGTTCATGAAACAAAAATTTCTTCTTATTAAACCGACGATTTTATAAGTAGTGAAAGATTTTAAAGGAATAATGGTATGAATACTGCACCAATTTTCCACGGCAATACATATTTGATACAAACTTTCCTTTTAAAGTCATGACTAATTTTAATTTTGTTAAAGCTGTTTAAAATAAAAGAATTGGTAACAAAACTCGTTATTCGCTTTGTCTTTTTCAGAAAATCCATGTGTTTTATGAAATAAGTACACACGCATAGCCGTATAATGTAAAAAGTGTTCGTACAGTCCTTATTTTTCGCTACCCCCATTTCTAAATATTGTTTGTCACAAAAGAAGTTTATAATTTGAAATAAAATTTTATTATATAAAGATTTTGGTGGAAGAGTCTTTAAAAAAGAGCGGGTCTGTATGAACCCAGTACATATCTTCCAACCTAATCCGGGAGATTCTTAGTATCCGCCCCTTCTTTCGCACATTTTAAATTTCTAGTAATTCTTTTTTAAAACTATTTATGATGAACTAAGAAGAAAAGCATTTTAAAAAAAGACTGGTGTGGAAAAAGGTTGGTACTAACAATCCTCTGGATTATTAATTACCATATGGGCAGCTCTGCCTGTAAAATGACCACTTTAATTTTCTGATATCAGATTTACCATCTAGCAATTTTCTTAGATATTTTTCTTAGATATTTTTCTTGATGTTCAACATAATACATTAAATCTGGATTTATATGACAATAAGAAAAATTTTTCATTTAACAGTTACAGCATGCCTCACTGGTACAGCAATTTACATAAAAAGATCTACATTAATATTTTAATTAGTCAACTAAATAGATTTTATAAGATATGCAATAAACATTCAAATTACAATAAACAAGTTTTTAAATTCATTGCTAATTTCTTTTAGAATAATAACTATCCATTAAATTTCATAAAGTTTTACACCAATAATTTTCATAAATGTTTGCGATTGTGGTGATAGCAGCGATAATGCTGCTTCACTTACGGTACTTGGTGTCTGGTGTTGTTTGCTGATGAAGGCCTCATGGCCGTAGTCCAACTTATGCAGCGCCTTCTGTTCGACTGCAGCTGAGCGACTTGTAGAGTCAGGATTACAATACTGGAACATCGGACAAGACAGCGCCAGTGTATGTGAATCTGCTTCTTTCGCTTTAAAATTTCTACAATGCAGTAAGTTTAATATATTTCAACTCGTTACATTATCTTTTTGCCTTTCAGGTCTGGGTGGGAACATGACGATCTAGCATGCCCTTTTATTGAATTATTCTTATCACGAATATCGACTTTGTATTTTGGACTATTAAATTAATTTAGTTATGTTGCTTTTATGAAGCATTGATATTGTTATATCTAATTTACCGTTAATTTACATTACTATTGTTATATAAAATTTACAAGTATGCTAGTTTCGCCATGTTTCCGAAACCTCTTAGGCCTTTTTCAATTTACTTTATTATCTGTTCTGCTGCTCCCACCCACTAAAGAGGAAGCGGAAGGGTGTTTTTCACATGTAGTGTTGTTTTTACAATTGTTTTTCGTTACTTAAATTCGTTATTTCTTTGTTTTTATTAACTTTTTTTTTTTTGTTCCTTCTTGTTGACCACGCCTACTTGACTTCAAGACTCTACATATTTTCAAAATTATATACATACATATAATATATAGATAGATAGATAGATAGATAGATAGATATATTATTACAGTGGCCTTTTTAATTCAGGGACGTTTGATTAGGACACTATGATAAGAAGTTTGTAATTCGGGAATAGTGGTAGATGAGTCTTTAGTAAAAGGCGGATCGGTGAAAACCTTTTATAATCAAATACTAAAAAAAATACAGAAAGCTAATCTAAAACACCCAGTGGCGGATCCAGAACTTGACTTTTGGGGGGGGGGGATAAGATTTTTTAAAGTGTTATTCTAGACCAATAAAAAATTTACAATTGCAAAATTCAATTATGAATGACAGTGTTTTTTTTTTGGGGGGGGGGGGGGGGGCTTCAGCCCCCTAGCCCCCCCCCCTTAAATCCGCCACTGAAAAGACCTTTGGAAATAATTGTACTAAATATTATATAAATAATAAAATCTAACATCTATATATATATATACTTATTTATTTATTTATTTATTTATAAATTTTTTTTAATATCTCCATATTTTTCTTTAAATACATTCAAAGTTGTGCATTTGTTTTATTAAAGAAATTTATTCAGATTCTATTGTTTCTACCCCAAAAAATACAAAGTTATAGTTGTGTTTGAAATGCATCTTCATTTTTACTTGAAGGGTACTATTCTTCTTCAAAAGCTAAGTAGTTACACGAAATCCCAGGAGAGCTTTCAATCTAAAGGGTGTTAAAAGATTTCAACAAGATAATTTTTTTAACTTACTCATTGTAAGAATGTTTGTGATGATATTTTTATTTTCTTTGTAAATACAATCGACTACAAAAAATAAGCTCAAAGTTTTATTATCTAAAGATCGTTTCAAAAGATATTTGTTTCGTTTAACAATAAATCTTTTTTTTTTTTTTTTTCAGAAAATAAAATAAATGTTTTTATCTTATAAAAAAATATGTTTTCGAAGTATACGGATTTAAGTATTGTTTAATCATTGATTTATTTATTTTTATTTTTGTTTTTATTTTTGCAAAAACCAAAACGTTATTTAGGTAAATCAAATTACATTTTATTACCAAAATATTTTGAAAATTTTCATAAATTTCTTCAAGATTTATTATTTATTTCTTGGTTGATAGAAAAATGCTTGAACTCTAACTTATGTAACCCTGTAGGTCTGTCCTGTAGATCCTGATATTGTTGTAGTGCTGTGTCATCACATTTTTTTTTTTTTTTTTTTTTTTTAACAACTGTATTGACGTACGACTTACTGAGGTTTACGGTTAAAATAAAACGTTTTTTATATATTGGTACCTGTATGGTTGTGCATAAATTAGTATTTAATAAGTAGTAATAATAACTATTTCCTAGTTAAAGAGAAAATATATTTATAAACAAGAAATACATTAGGGCTAAAAATGAGTGAAGTTAGTGTGTCTCAGTCTTCTTTTATTATGACTATTCCTTCACTACACACACGTGCTGAATTCTGTAAAAATTTAGTAAATCTTGCATTTAAATGATAAACAATTAAAAAAAGAAAAAAAAAAAAAAAAAAAAAAAAAAAAAAAGAAGATGAAGAAATGCAGTTGCTTTATGTAGATGAAAGCAAGGAGTTATCTATAATTTTATTTGCCATACGAGATGCGCATACGTGCCAACCTAACCCGGAAGATTGTCAGTCCCGCCCTTTTCCGCCTATTTTTTCTCACCAGTCTCTTTTTAGAGGACTTTTCTTCTTATTTAATCGTAAATATATTTGAAAAAAAATTGCTCTAAAAATTAAGCGGTGTACAAAAATATGCTGGAACTAACAATCTTCCGGTTTAGGTTTGCATGTATGGAGATGGTTCTATGCATTTTTTTTTTTTCAGAACAGCGCATCTATAGACAAACTTAAAAACAATTTTCCATTTTGTAAATATTAATGCATAGCAAATAAATATTTTTGCTCTATGCTATATATAGTGTGAACAATGAAAATCTACGAGACCACAAGCGTTGAAAAATAAAAACTAAAAATATTTGAATAAACATCATAAAATGAAAAAAAAAATGTTTCGGGTCGAACGACTTTTTGCCAGAAGAACAAAGTAGGCGCAAAACACTCGTGTCTGCTTTGTTCGATCGACTTTTAATTTTAATTTTTATATATGGAGTGGTCACAATCCATTTTTTTCTGTAAAGCAACTAGAACAAATGAGTAGACTTCATAAATATTTGGTATTTGGACAATTCATGAGATGCGTTCAAAGTATTAAAAACGAATTATTTTAATTAGCATAATTTGTACCGTCCCTATACTTTTAGGTATTATTATCGGGCTTTGTCACCCTTATTTCAGAGCAGTAATTTTTTTATATAATGTTATAGCATTAATACCTCCAAGAAGAATTTCTTTGTAAAAATAGTGGTGACAAAACGCGATTAAAAATCTAAGAACACTGCCAGCCTGAGTTTTAATGTGTCTACCGGAATGATATTTTGCATTTAAAAAAAGAAAATTTAACAAATTGAATAAACCAAACAGGGTCAATACAAAATTAATAAATATTGAAGTCCTTCATGTGATCCATATGAATTATTTCTTTAGATATATTTTCCATTTTGGTTATAAACTACCTTTCCATAACTTAAGGAGTGTAAATAACATTATGCTTCCTACTTTCAACAAAAGTTTTACCCTAAAAGCAAAAATTGGACTGATAAAAATCTAAGAAAAAATAAAATGTTTGGAAACATAAAAAAGAGAATCTTTAAATACGTTCTGGCTGTAGCATGTATAATAGTTATGAGGGTCTTGTAACTATCGGCGTTCATTTGTATGAGACTAGTACATATATAGAGAAAGATATAAAAGTTTCATTAAAAAAAAAAAAAAAAAAAAAAGTCCCATTTTTGATTATAACATGCAGGGTATTAAAACAAATGCAAAGACATTTTTAGGAATATTGGCATACTTTATTTGACGGCACAGCATACTACAATTACAATAAGATTACAGATTTGCATCGAACAAAGTAATCGTCCTTTCCTCAACATCATGTTGGTTGCTCCGTCGTTCTCATCAAAATCAATACATTTCCAACGTTATATTACGTCTTACTGACATTTATGAAATGAAAAAATAATGTTCGAGATTATATTGATTATATTGCACTGCAAATTTATTTGTGTGTTTCTTGTAAGTCTTTTTCTATCAATTTTGCACCTATATTTTTGCAACTGTTGTAATTTCGTGAAGCCAATGCTCTGAATGACACTAAGCGTATAAAGAAAACCGATTATTTTTACTTTCCGAACACTATAGTGAGGAAAGTATTGTAATCATGTCAAAAATCCGAATTCGAGATTTTGATGTTTCTATACGTTTCGAGGTCCAACGAGTCCGTTTTCACTATTTTTACGATAATGTATGTATGTGTGTGTGTATGTATGTGTGTGTGTATGTGTGTATGTATGTGTGTATGTATGTGTGTATGTCTGTGAGTGAACACGCTAGCGTCTAAACGCTTTGTTCGAATAAGCTGAAAGTTGGTACGTATATTGTAAGTCACCATAGTACGAACTCTATAGATTTTGGTGAATCTAGCACTTATAGTTTTTTTACAGGGACACAAAGAAAAATTCTTTATCATTATGGCCAAGGGACCAAAATCTTAAAAGTGCGATAGCATCTAAACGCCTTATTCAATTGAGCAAAAACTTTATACACATATTATAGGTCACAGATACTCAATCTGTATAGATTTTGGAGAATCTAGCACTTATAGTTTTTTTACAGGGACACAAAGAAAAATTTTTTGCCAAATTTTTAAAAGTGTGATACCGTCTAAACGCCTTATTAATCTCAGCAAAGAATTTGTACACATGTTATAGGTCACATTTGAACCAATTGTATAGATTTTGGTGAATCTAGCACTTACAGTTTTTTTACAGGGACACAAAGAAAAAGTATTTATCTTTATGGCCTATGAGACCAGCTATTGCATCTAAACACCTTATTCAATTGAGCTGAAAATTTGTATGAATATTATAAATCACTGTTGCACTAACTATAAGCATTTTGGTGAATCTAGCATTTATAGATTTTTACAGGGACACAACGAAAAATTCTTTATCCTTATGATCTAAGGGCTCAAAGTTCAGTAGCGTTCAATAAAACCTCGTGTGATATATGGAGAAAAATACTCAAACACTCTGTTAAGGTTTTCTCTTTTTTGTTTGTTTATTAACTCCTCTTTCTTTATTTTATCTACAAAACTGTTAGTTACTCAATGTTCGGAAAGTCGAGTGGAGTCACTCCAGATTTTTTTTTTCTCTCTTTCCATAAAGTATTCTTATAGCTCATTTTCATTGGCTGTCGTTCACATATAATTTTCGACGTCGCATTCTAATTTTATATATTTCTACTTTTCTAGTGTTTAGAAGCCCCACCATTGGCTAAGAGGTTTTCTACTCAATGCTGGTTGACATGAGGTGTTGGATTCGATCCCAAGTCGCGTTCTTCGGCCTAGCGGTTCGGAATTTCTCGTGGTATTCTTCAAAATTTGCACAAATACGGGCTAAAGGCTTATACAGACGACACTCCCCACTGAGGCCTAGGATCCTAGAGCAGTCAGTTAAACTTAACCATAATACTAACATCAACACCAGTGGTTGAAAATTTGAATTTAAATGCGATGTTTCATTTTGAAAATAAAAATTTCAATTACACCGTTTTCTTTTTTAATGAAAAACTCACAATATTCTCCAATTTATTTCAGCATTTTGCATACCAGGGGACTTTGTCCCCTTTTTTCACGACGCATTCAAAGATGAGAAATGCCTATTTTTTTGCTATTGCTATTTTTAAACAATAATCTCTCTGTTATTTGATTACGATACATTGCTATAAAAATAGATAATGATTTTTGCATGAAAATAGTGGTGTTAAAAAAGGCGAAAATTTCAAATTTTCTCGGTTGGACTGTTCCATCTTTGGTTAACGTTTAGCCAAAAAGTGCCCAAACTTTGTAGGAAGATTAAACAAGACGAGGGACGAAAAAAAAATTTTCCCAAAAGTTACCGCTAGGGGAATATTTGACAGTGTTTTTCTAAGTAAAGCTTTTGTTGCAGATTATAGTTAGTATTTTATGAGTGTACACATTTTTAAGTACTGCATTTGTCCCCATTTATTATTTTGAAATCGGAGACATCTTGCGAATTCATCCTCAGTTTTTCATTTTTTAAAACTCTCTTTTGTATCACAGAATGCTACTCATATATTCACCCAAAAGTCGTCCATATCAAGTGCTGACATTTGAAATTAATATTTCGTGTGTGAGTATTCGTCTCCAGTCTTCTTTAATCTTCCTAGAAAATTTGGCACCCTTCTTGCAATTAGATAGCGCGACAGAATACAATGAGCTCTGTCAGTTTAATTATGGCCTCCTTGTACATACCACTGTATATACCAGAATTGCCAACATTTTAATTTATTCCGGAACATTTTCTACTCCGCTTTTAACCCATACCAATTATTTTTTAAGCGTGATGTTTTCGTATTTTATCGCAGCTATGAATTGGAGAAAATTACTCTATAAATAAAGTGGTGCGAAATAAACTCGGGGCTCAAAATACTCTACAATAAATTAACACTTTCGGGACCGCATACTTTCGTCTTTTTGACAGTAAGGTCCACCTCTGGGCGTTATTTTCCCAAGTTACATTATTTCAGAACACGAATTTCATATTCATATTTATAATATTTTAAATGGATATACATTATAATTATATTCTTCCTAATCAAATTATTTCTATCCATATTGATTGTACAGTCGGAAAAAAAAAAAAAAAAAAAAAAAAAAAAAACGGAACACTCGATGTAACTTCGTTGCTGATCGATGTACAAAAATGTAATAGGTATCATTCTACTGCGAATTGTCATTACTTTTAGAGAATGAAGTGTAATTTTGAATTAGGGGTCGCCTATATATTAATACGCGAACCAACTTTGATTTTTTCAACAGTAATACCCTATTTTTATTTTATATCTGAATTCCTGGGGTCGAAACGATGCGAAAAAGTATATTGGTTGTATATTTTGCTTAATTTGTGATAGAGTTATAAGCATTAAAATTTTCAAGGTGCTAATGTTAAATTCATATTTCAAACTGTTATTAATATCTTCACAAAAAACAATTTGATCGATATATATTTACCAGATACAGTGAAGAAACCCAAACATAATCCGTTATCACTTTTGATTCTAAAATGTATTTTTAATTATGAAAAATATTAATAAATTCATATTTTTTTAAAAAAAAATGTTAATTACGTCCTGTATTATTTTTTACATAAAATGAATCCTAATGCTGAAAAATATAGGTGTGCAAATGTGCAGCTCCTTGCAGTTATTAGTTTTCAAAATTTAAATAAATCTTTCTTTTGGAGAGGCTTGGGGGGGGGGGAGGCATGTCTTATACAGTTTTGCATGAGATAACGAAGAAAAGCTTAAAAAATAAAAAAGACAGTTAAACAAAATATTTTAAATTTTTATTTACGGGACAAACTGTATAACAGCACCGTCGAATTCTTGTTTTCTAAAGAAAAGAAGAATTCGTTTCATCGTTATTCTAAAAGAAAAGAATGTAGAAAAGGAAAAGAAAAAATGACTATGCCGATTCGTATTAAGCCCTTTATTTTACGTTGGCAAAGATGTACAGAAGTAGCAATTTCCTCATCGATTACTGGTGATAAATTTTGAATCGTCTAAACGAACACTAGAAGGAAAAAATCAACTAAATAGGCGGGGCTTACTATTTAAAATAAAAAAAAATAAGTGGACTGTAAAAACTGTCAATTAAAAAAAGGAATGGTATTGGAATGCAACGCAGACTTGTTAAATCGCTTCTTAATTACCGTCATAGTCAAATGTTAATCATTTTGTTCATATATTGCTTTATTTTGTTTATATGTTTATTTTTTGTGGGGAGGGAGGAGTTTATTATTTCAAGGATACTTTTGCCTTTAAAAATTACTTTTATAAATATATTTTTAATAAGAACTATATTTTCATAGAAATTATAAAACAAATCGTACAGTTTCAAAGAATTAAACTGACCAAAACTGGTAAGTACGATTAAATTTTTTTAATATTTATTTCATGAAAACTTATAATAATTTATCGGAAAAGATTTAAGTTATGCACCGTTACGTGTGTTTATATGTATATAAATTATTTCAGTTCGTATATTATGTCACACCTACAAAATAAAGTGAAAGAAATTTTAAGTTTTATTGGTGATAATTATTGCCACGATGACACTTTTGAATTGAAAAATATCGCACCTTTTTCAAAGAACGCTGCCTGAACAATCTAAAATGTATTATATTTAATGATGTATTTAAGTATATACGTATTTAAAAACAGAAATCAGGCACAGCCAAGATGCTAAAAAAAAGTTAACATTTATTTATTTATTTATTTATTTTAATTTTTATACTTAAAAAAAAAAGAACAAATTCCGCTGTGAAACAGTAAAATTCGGTCTAATTTTTGTAGGATCTTAATTTTATTTTTCTAAATTTAAAGATAAACCCTTAAAACATTTTGGTTATAACTCTATGGATGTATAAAAACTGTATACTTTTCCGCTCTTCTAGACTGTCGGGAATTCAATTATGAAGTCAAAATTGGGTGTTACTATTGAAAATATTAACCCGTTAGTAGTCGCTAGTTGGTCGATTTGCCGCCCATCCTTAAGTGTTGTCAGATTTTTTATTCGATAGCCACCAAAAATTTTTAGAAGTGGCATTTGATATGCATAAAACGCGAATAAACTGGAAGAAACGTCGATCACATCACTTTTTAAAATTATTGTTGACAGTTAAATAAAAAGTGCGTAATCTGTAATAGGTGGCGCTGTCTATAGCGACTACTAACGGGTTAACATTGGCGCTCATTTTAATATGTAGATGACCTCTAAATATAATTTCACATCATTTTCAAAATATGCACTTAATTTCCTGTTGAATGGTATCCAGAGCCTGATTAAGGGGGAAGCACACATTATCTATATTTTTACAATTATTTTTTACTTCATGTCATAGAAATTCCACGCTTTGACGAGGAAATATTTTTTATAAAAAATGAACGGTGTAAAACAATCCAATTTACTCACTGTTATTAAACACCAGAATTCTTTTTAAATAATTTTTAATGATAATTTTCTGTTTATTATAGGAGGAAAGTATTTATTAAAAAATAAGGGTGTAAGTATAAATAATGTGTGCTTCCCCCTTAATCAGGCTCTGATGGTATCTGTTAGATTTTCTGCGTCAATTAATAACGAAATTACAGGGAGTGTTGCGTTTTTTTTTTTCCCCGACTGTACAAATATGAATATTTTGTACATTTTCAAAAATATATACATGCACATTGCGAAAGACACGCTCACTGGTGGAGTTACAGATTTTTCAATGACGTGAATCTACGTCAGCGGTCGCGAAAGTGTTAAAATGTTGGCATCTGTAATATACATTTATACTTTGCATTAAATTTATTCATTCTTCCTCCGCCCTTTCAAACTTTTTAAATATTTATTGCACGCATTTTATTTTTAAAACTCATACGCGTATGTCAGGTGTCGTAGCATTCCTATATTTGTACGTGTGTTTTAATATTTTATTACCACTATTTTCAGCCTGTAATATATCAAGTATTTTTCCAGCATTAAAACTTTACAAAAATAAATAAATAAATAAATAAAATAAAAATAGTGATGAAAGTAATATAAAACACAGGCAGGAAGTATAGGAACTCAGTGTCCCCTATTACATAAAGGAAGATCATCATTCAGCATCGGAGGGATGGACGTCAATTTAAAAAATAATCTCTAATTTTTTTTTTTCTTTCTTTCTTTTCTTTTTTTTTTTTTTTTTTTTTTTTCCAACACGGTAAAGCACTGATCAAGTATATATCCATAATTACTACAATGAGACTAATTTAAAATCGTTGACCTGCAAGGTACCATTTTATTTATTTATTGAAAAAGTATTCATGGTATGATCTTCTTTCCAAAATAAGGTATCATCCATTATGTACTTTTTTATTTAACCCTCCGCGTACGATGCACGTGATTTCGAAGGGCAAAAGAGCTTTTAACATTAAATTTCATTTACACCACAATTTCTAAAATTCTATTTTTAACAGTAAAATATTGAAAATTATTATCCCAATATTTTACATTTCCACCACTAATTGTAAAATGTAATGGTTGAAGTTTATAAATCTTGACAACTAACGAAACATGCTTTCATTCAAAATTAGTGGTATTAAAAAAATATGACTGTTTGCAACCTGAGTATGTGAACACAGTAAATACAAAATAATCTCCCCGTACGTGGTGGGTTAATAAGAAAAATAAAGTACACATTGTTTGTATCTTTATTGGTAACAATTACAATTTTTGCTGATTGATTTTTACTGTTTGTGTGAGAATAAACAGAACGCGTTAACATTTTACCACGTCTGTGTAATAGAAGAAATAATATCGCCTTCTACATTTATACATTAATTTAAAATAAATGGCATTTTAAAACAAATATTTTATTTTATTGCTTAATATTATTTTTTTTTTCGTGATGATTAAGACTTTCAGATTTTCAGGATTTTTTTTTCCAAAATATTTTTCGAAACAGATATTCCAACTATTTTGATGAAACGCGCATCATTTTAAAACATATTTCCCTTATTTTGTTTTTAGACTTTTATGATAGATATTATTTTACTGATTAATTAAGTAGAAATTAAAACATACCAAAATGAAAATCTTCCTTCCCCTTCCCCCTCTCTCCCTTTCTGTTTCTCTGTACATATGTACAGATTTTTTTAATATTGATAGGGATCATATCTGCCAGTAACCCTATTTGATATTCCGTAATACTGTTGGATCCGCTTTTTTTTCACACCAATCTTTTTTTAGAGTATCTTTCTTCTTGTGTAATCGTAATTACATTTGGAGAGAATTACCATAGTTTTCCGGTGTATAATCCACAGGTAAGATGTGTCATTTCTTCATCAGAACGTTTATTTAACAGAAAAATCTATATATTTTGTAATAAATAGCTCATACAAATGTAACTTTATTTGTCAATTAAAATTTCTTGGGCAGAACTGGCTTAACTAACCTGCGGATTATACACCAGAAATTACAGTTCTCGAAAAATAAAGTGGTGTAAAATAAGGGCGGGCACTAACAGCACTACGGAATATTAATTAGGATGTTGGTAGCTATGATGTGGAATGATATATTCGATAGCAAAAACGATGCTGGTTTGTTTTATACAAATATATAATTTTGATCCTTAAAATTGTTTTTAATATTATATATTTCAAAATAACATACCTATTGCAAGAATTTATGCACTATTTAACCTATATTTACTTATTTTCATGTTTGAATCACGATATCGTAACTTCATATTGAAGCATATAACAGATTATTTGAATGATACATGATACAAATTGATATTACAGAAAGACAATATTATTCTCTCTAAACAAGATACTCATTACCGAAGTTCATGTCAACGCTGATTTTGACACAGCATTGAGATATTTATTTCATTTTAATTCAAATATGAATCTATTGATTAATAATACATATATAACTTCGATTTATATCAGGAATTCTAGCTTTCTGAAGAGATATTTAGCAGTTAAACGTGACATTTTCAAGAAGAAATAAATTACAATATTTTTATTTCAGAAAAAATAAAAAAATAAATAAATAAATAAAATAAATAAAGGTTAAATAAAATCCCAAAGAAGGGGACTCTTTTGTGATTTTGTCATACAATTCTGTTTTATATATAAATATATATATATATATATATATATATATATATATATATATATATATATATATTTAGGCGATATTTAAAATTTAACCTCATTATTTAAATTGAGGAAGAAGTTTTTAACATTACTGTTAAAAGAATAAGTCACATACATTGATTTCCTACCTGTAAACCGCAAGAGAAATAAAACAATTTTTCTCCTGAAATATTTATACACAGACTAAGTTATGTTTATATAAGGCTATACCATAATTACAGTGCGTAATCAAAATAGTACAAAACCATAATTTTATGCTAACTAAAACTTCTGGTGCAAATTCAATGTAACTTACGTGCGAATTATATGCAGAAAATTATGTACTGATTTCAGGTTTCAGCGATCTTATATTCTTGTTTAATCTTTGCAACTTTATCACCGGTATGTGAAAATAAACATATTAAAGTTTTAATCCTATAATATTAACAAAATAATATTGGTAACAAAGTAAAAAATTGCACGTAAAAAATAAGGACTGCAGCGAACCCTGAGATTTGTTTCAGAGAAGCAAAATGAAAAGTTAAATAATGTCACTTATAAAATAAACCAATTTTATCGTACTTTTCAGTGCAGAATATTTTTATTGCAATTTGAATAATTATTGATCAATTTATTTTAAAATTATGTACACATTATCTTTTAATGCTATATTCAGCTGTGAAAACAAGTTTGGTAACATAAATTTACTCATATTCTCGATGACATATTTATTTTAAAATAAGTAAAAAAAAAAAAAAAAAAAAAAAAAAAAATCTTAAATTTCAAATAAAACAAATTACAGGGATGGAACACGGGCGCAGAATTCATACCACTATGAATGAAAGAAAATTTTCTACTTCTTCTATCAACGATATTATAGGTAGAGAAATTTCTTAAGCAGATTCCGGTATGAATTCTGCGCCCGTGTTCCATCCCTGAAATTAACAATTTCACAAAAGAAAGAATAATATTTTGAATTATGATTTACATATAAAATAAAAATTGTTTCTCTCGAGACTAAACTATGAGAAACGAAGTACTAAACACGCTGGTATTTAAAATAAAATAGCAGGTGAAGCATAAATTCTACTGACTTTAATTAATGTAAAGTTTAAATTCGCATCTCTTATGCTAAATCTTAAAGATTAAACATTGTGACATTAATTTTAAATGAAACCAATGATTTTTTTTCTACTGTATGATTATGACTATTTATGCAGTCAAATTTATGAAACAAGCATAAATAGCCGCAAGCATAAATGCACATGATGAGACTTTTTGAGAATTTCAGTCTATGTTACACAAATTTATATATAATGACAATATGCAATTTTTTACATGCATATGAGGATTTCACAAACGCACATGCCTCACCAGGATTCGAATTCGTACACTTTTATTCCAGGAAATAGCTCCTGGATCATATCTCCCCACAGGTCCAGCCAACTAGACCATATTTTGCATTTAACAACTATGTCTTATTTAACACAATTTCATAAGATAACAAGAGTCCTAGAAATTTCATCTCAAGACAGAATTTTTACACAACTATTTTTTATCAGTAATTTTCCCCAAATTCTTATGTACTTACTGTCATTCACTACGGTATGATTTGAATCTCATACTAATGAAAAATGCGTCTCCATTTTAAGGTAAATATAAACTTTTTCATTTGTCTCTTCGTGGCTCAGTTTATTAGAGCGCCATGTTAGTAACGCGGTGTTCGAGTGTTCGATTCCTCGAAGTTCCGGAGTGTTAATTTTTGCAGATAATTATTAGAAAAGCTGGGAATTGATAAAAGAAAATTTTTCGTTAACTACACAATATCCCAAGAATTTTTGAAGAGTTTTTTTAAGAAGCCATTTTTTTTATGTTCGAATGCTGAAATTTAAGGCAAAAATTTAGTATTCAAATATAAAAATGTTTTATAAAAATTAACTCATCGATAAATTCACAAAGTAGTACGCAAACATATTAAAAATATTTTTTTTAACTCACACTAAAAAAATTGTTTGCAGGGAGCAACAGTGTATGCATATTTTTATAATTCTAAAGCAATTAAGAAGTTATTTACAAAAAAAAAAAAAAAAGTTTTTATGGATATTTACGTTTGTAATGACCGATAGATGGCACAACCAGAACAATAACTAATGGCCAATCATAGCAATGCATCGGTCAATGGATCAAATGCTTCAGAAAATTGTTTTGGGTGATTTGATCCACGAACGGTTCACGGGATAAACCTTGCAATAAAGAAGTCATAGAAGAAATGAAACGACTTTGGGATTCGCCTTCTCTCTTTCCGGAAGAAGAATAAAAAATAATTGTTCCAAAAATTACTATACATAGATTTTATTTAAAAAGCTTAAGCAGGCGCGTATCGAATCTTCAACTATTTACCGCCTAGACTTTCGTGGTTTATAAAAGAGTACAAATTCTTTTCCGCTGAAATTTATCATTTCACCTTAATACAAAAAAAAAAAAAAAAAAAAAAAAATTGCAAAATTTTAATTTCGAAAAGATTTGTGTGATATGATGCATTAAGAATTTCGGTTTTAAAAGTTTTTTTTAAACAGATTATTATCATATTCAATAAAAAAAAAAAAATTATCATTAAAAAAAAAAAAAAAAAAAAAAAAAAAATTGCACGAATACGATAGAAATTATTAATGAAAAATTATAGCGTAAGAGCTGTCCTGAGACGGAAACACTTTGAACCTTGAATGACGAGCTGCGGACTCATTAGGTTACTATGACAAGTAAATCGGATGACGTGATCAACTCGCAAAGCACTATTCACGGTATTTTTTGGTGGAGTTCATATAATTTAGCTGAGGCTGCTGGTCTATCGAGATTCCGATTCAGAACAAAAGTGAACCTTTCCCACTAATTAATAGGGTTGTTTACAACTTGTAGCAGACGAGCCTGAATTTCTCTCTTTGTTTGTGTGCTGATAAAGTATCTTGCTCTCATCGTCACAGGTACAAATTGGCAACGATTCTAATGTCTTCAGGAGCAGAGATGCCAACATTTTAATTTATTCCGGAGAATTTTTAGCCCCACCTTTATTCCATACCACTTTATTTTTATCCCGTTAGTAGTCGCTATAGACAGCGCCACCTATTACAGATTGCGAACTTTTTATTTAACTGTCACCAATAATTTAAAGAAGTGATGTGATCGACGTCTCTTTGATTTTATTCGTGTTTTATGTATATCGAATGCCACTTCTAAAAATTTTTGGTGGCTATTGAATAAAAAAATCTTGCAAAACTGAAGGATGGGCGGCAAATAAACCAACTAGCGACTACTAACGGGTTAAGAACACTTTTTCCTTATTCTATCGTAGTTATGTTTTAAAAAAATATCTATAAATAAAGTGGTGCGAAATAAAGTCAGAGTTATAATTATTCCGGAAGAAATTAAAATGTTGGCAACTATGCAGGAGCATTGTTAATACACGCCCTTTTTTCACCTCCCTCTTTTGCTAAATTGTTTTCTTGTATATGAAACTTCGATTAATTACAAAAAAAAAAAAAAAAAAAAAATCTTAAAAAAAAAGTGCTGTGAGAAAAATGTGAATACTAAAAATACTCCAGAATAAATTAGAAATTGAATATAATTTCACAGTAACCAACAGGGTATTTAAATACGTCATTGGGTTAATTATACAAAAACATGTAACAATACGATAATGATTTCTGTATGGAAATAGTAGTAGCACACACACACACATATAATTCAGAATTCTCGTCTTTGGCATTCATTTTATTTTAACATGCAATTCCTTATTAGACGTCTATAAATGTATAAATTATTGTTAAATGTTTGTAACAAACAATTTTTATTAAAATCACACAATCAACTGTGGAAGAAAATCATATTTATTGAAATTTTATTTTTCCGACTGAGTGAAAATAATGCCTGGACCGGGAGTCGAACCCTGGATCTTTGACTTAGAAGGTCAAGGCTCTACCAATTCAGCTATCCAGGCCGACACCCCGGTCAGCACTACTCACTCAGACAACCTTTTAGGCAGAAACATCTCTGGTCTATCATTTAGATAGCTCAACAGAAATAAGCCGCAGGAAATGGAAAACACCATTAGATAATGGGAGAAAGAAATACAATTTTTATTAAAATCACACAATCAACTGTGGAAGAAAATCATATTTATTTAAATTTAGTGAAAATAAAATTCCTGTGGCCATTTCCTACGGCTTATTTCTGTTGAGCTATCTAAATGATAGACCAGAGATGTTTCTGCCTAAAAGGTTGTCTGAGTGAGTAATGCTGACCGGGGTGTCGGCATGGATAGCTCAATTGGTAGAGCCTTGACCTTGTAAGTCAAAGATCCGGGGTTCGACTCCCGGTCCAGGCATTATTTTCACTCAGTCGGAAAAATAAAATGTCAATAAATATGATTTTCTTCCACAGTTGATTGTGTGTTTTTAATAAAAATTGTATTTCTTTCTCCCATTATCTAATGGTGTTTTCCATTTCCTGCGGCTTATTTCTGTTGAGCTATCTAAATGATAGACCAGAGATGTTTCTGCCTAAAAGGTTGTCTGAGTGAATAATGCTGACCGGGGTGTCGGCCTGGACAGCTCAATTGGTAGAGCCTTGACATTGTAAGTCAAAGATCCGGGGTTCGACACCCGGTCCAGGCATTATTTTCAATCAGTCGGAAAAATAAAATTTCAATAAATATGATTTTCTTCCACAGTTGATTGTGTGATTTTAATAAAAATTGTATTTCTTTCTCCCATTATCTAATGGTGTTTTCCATTTCCTGCGGCTTATTTCTGTTGAGCTATCCAAATGATAGACCAGAGATGTTTCTGCCTAAAAGGTTGTCTGAGTGAGTAAGCTGACCGGGGTGTCGGCCTAGATAGCTGAATTGGTAGATACAATTTTTATTAAAATCACACAATTAACTGTGGAAGAAAATCATATTTATTGAAATTTTATTTTTCCGACTGAGTGAAAATAATGCCTGGACCGGGAATCGAACCCCGGATCTTTGACTTACAAGGTCAATGCTCTACCACTGAGCTATCCAGGCCGACATCCCGGTCTGCATTACTCACTCAGAAAACCTTTTAGGCAGAAACATCTCTGGTCTATCATTTAGATAGCTCAACAGAAAATAAGCCGCAGGTAAAGGAAAACACCATTAAACAATGGGAGGGAAATACAATTTTTATTAAAATACAATTATTTATTAAAATACAAATTTTTTATTAAAATACAATTTTTAATAAAAATTGTATTTCCCTCCCATTGTTTAATGGTGTTTTCCTTTACCTGCGGCTTATTTTCTGTTGAGCTATCTAAATGATAGACCAGAGATGTTTCTGCCTAAAAGGTTTTCTGAGTGAGTAATGCAGACCGGGATGTCGGCCTGGATAGCTCAGTGGTAGAGCATTGACCTTGTAAGTCAAAGATCCGGGGTTCGATTCCCGGTCCAGGCATTATTTTCACTCAGTCGGAAAAATAAAATTTCAATAAATATGAATTGGTAGAGCCTTGACCTTGTAAGTCAAAGATCCGGAGTTCGACTCCCGGTCCAGGCATTATTTTCACTCAGTCGGAAAAATAAAATTTCAATAAATATGTTTGTAACATATTTCTATAGCGTATACAAAGCTGCCAAATTTTCCCGATTTCCTGATAGACATTATACCAGAATTTTATAATAATGAACTTTGAGATCTTAAATATCTCTAAAAATTATTATCAGAAGTTTCTCTCTCTCTCTCTCTCTCTCTCTCTCTCTCTATATATATATATATATATATATATATACTTGCCAACATCCTAATTAATATTCCGTAGTGTTGTTTGTCCTGCCCCTTTTTTTACACCAGTAAATTTGTAGAATAATAGTCTACAAATGCAATGACGATTGAATAAGAAGAAAAATACTTAAAAAAATAGTGTTGTAAATAAATAGGCGCGACTAACAATACTACGAAATATTAAGTAGGATATTGGCAGGTATGTATGTGTATATATATATATATATATATATTGGTGATTATACTTATTTTTTAATTGTAAAAGTGCGCAATTGTGTGCATATAACAAAATATTAAAATTTCCATTAATTACAAAGGAAATGTTAATTATATATATATATATATATATACAATTTAGAAAAAAAAAATAAAAAAAACTACACAATTTTAATTTTTTTTTTTTTTTTTATACTTATGGAGATAAAGTTTATAATGTCATTTATGCAAGAAATTATGCAGTGAATTGAAAACCTTTCCACGTTATTTATTTTTATTTTGTTTAGGTTACTATTTTCTTTTTCAAAAATTATCCCTTTCTAACTAACATATTTACAACTAGATATTCATGTGCAAATATAAAATTAGTTTTATGATGTTATTTATAGCTCGAAATCTATTTCTCAGCAAATTAGATTAGCTGGATTAAAATTTATAATCTTGAAGCTATTACATTGACACGCTTCGAATGTAGTTTTCAGAAGTTAAAATTGGAATTAGTTCAAATGATGTTCGAGTAATTTCGCTTTTTATAATGTTTACTCGACATTGTATTTTTTAAATTCTAGTTAATATAAGTTATTATATTATAGCTTCATAACTATTACAGAATGTTTCTATTACATTCTTACACATAAAAGATTACATTCCGTAAATGCAATAACGGTACTAGTGAAGTTTTTTTTTTTTTTTTTTTTTTCAAGACAAAAATGCTCCTTGTTTGTGATATTCGTTGTTCATGAATAGAAGCCTGTGTAAAATTCAAATTTAAAATATTAACACTATGAATGAATGATTATAGTAACAATAGCATTTTTATTACCCTAGCTCATATAAATTTCCATTTCCCTTTATCTTCAGCTACATCGCTTTCGGTAATCTACAAAGAGGCGCGGTGTTTAAGGCAATAATTAAATATGTCATAAATTTACAATTTCATAGGTAAGATTTAATTTAAAATAAATTCTGCAGATAAATTCTCTTTGTAATCACTCGTGTTTTAAATGACACTAAATAATGTTTAATAAATTTTTAATTTGTGCGTTGTATATGAAGAAATTACTTTGTTTGTTTATTCATTTATTTTTATTGTACTTTAATTAATTATGTGTAAATTCTTTCCAGTTTTAAAAGTATTTAGTTTAATATTTTTATTATTGGGTAAGGGAATTAAGAAAGTCTGTACACATTTTATGACAATATAAATTAAAACATTTTTAAAGAACCTATTACACTGTCATGTCATGAATTACAAAGGAAATGTTAATTATATATATATATATATATACAATTTAGAAAAAAAAAATAAAAAAAACTACACAATTTTAATTTTTTTTTTTTTTATACTTATGGAGATAATGTTTATAATGTCATTTATGCAAGAAATTATGCAGTGAATTGAAAACCTTTCCACGTTATTTATTTTTATTTTGTTTAGGTTACTATTTTCTTTTTCAAAAATTATCCCTTTCTAACTAACATATTTACAACTAGATATTCATGTGCAAATATAAAATTAGTTTTATGATGTTATTTATAGCTCGAAATCTATTTCTCAGCAAATTAGATTAGCTGGATTAAAATTTATAATCTTGAAGCTATTACATTGACACGCTTCGAATGTAGTTTTCAGAAGTTAAAATTGGAATTAGTTCAAATGATGTTCGAGTAATTTCGCTTTTTATAATGTTTACTCGACATTGTATTTTTTAAATTCTAGTTAATATAAGTTATTATATTATAGCTTCATAACTATTACAGAATGTTTCTATTACATTCTTACACATAAAAGATTACATTCCGTAAATGCAATAACGGTACTAGTGAAGTTTTTTTTTTTTTTTTTTTTTCAAGACAAAAATGCTCCTTGTTTGTGATATTCGTTGTTCATGAATAGAAGCCTGTGTAAAATTCAAATTTAAAATATTAACACTATGAATGAATGATTATAGTAACAATAGCATTTTTATTACCCTAGCTCATATAAATTTCCATTTCCCTTTATCTTCAGCTACATCGCTTTCGGTAATCTACAAAGAGGCGCGGTGTTTAAGGCAATAATTAAATATGTCATAAATTTACAATTTCATAGGTAAGATTTAATTTAAAATAAATTCTGCAGATAAATTCTCTTTGTAATCACTCGTGTTTTAAATGACACTAAATAATGTTTAATAAATTTTTAATTTGTGCGTTGTATATGAAGAAATTACTTTGTTTGTTTATTCATTTATTTTTATTGTACTTTAATTAATTATGTGTAAATTCTTTCCAGTTTTAAAAGTATTTAGTTTAATATTTTTATTATTGGGTAAGGGAATTAAGAAAGTCTGTACACATTTTATGACAATATAAATTAAAACATTTTTAAAGAACCTATTACACTGTCATGTCATGAATTTCAGTGCAAATTTTTCATTAAAGCTTTTACTCATATTCTCATCAAAATTTTCAAAAGTAATAAATCAGTATGATGTAATTTTTTCCCCCTTTTTTTAATAAAACAGGCATATACTTAAAATATTTTAGCAGCATAAATATGGCTTGAAGATAATTCATCGTTATAAAATTTTCCATTGAAGCTTGTATATATATTGATTTTTTCTGAATAAGAATAAATGGGGCTTCTTGTTCAAAGCAGAAATGATGAAGTGTTTAAATTTTATCTTTTAAAATGAATTTTTTAGAAACACATTTTTAAAAAAATAAATAACGAGAGGAAAGATTACTTAATCGAAAACATGGTTTGTTTAGAAGGATCTAAAAAATAATAAGGAAAATTTTATTGAAAATAACATGCTAATACACATATACAGTTATTTTCCTTTATCTATTTATTATTATTATTATTGCTATTAGTTTTACCCTATTAGAAATTTTAACAAACACTATACTATATGTATTGTACACAAAGAAACTTTCATAAGTTTTGACTTAGAATCAAATATAAAAACTACAGTTATAGCTGGGATGGAACACTGACGCAGATATCACACCGGTATTTATTTAAAAAATTGTCTACCTATAGTATCGTTGATTTAAGAAATAAAGAATTTTATTTCATTAATAGTGGTATGAGTTCTCAGCAAGTGTTCCATCCATGTTACAGACATTTCATATGCTACAATTGTTTTTATAATTTCCATTATTAAACTTTCAAATATTAATCCTATAATATTTATATTTATTTTTCTATAATTTACAGCCATCATTTTATATTTTAAATGAAAAGAAGAAACTTTCTAAGTAATATATATATACACATATATACGTAAAATAGTATATTAAAATAGGTATTTTTTTAAAATATGTAGACAGAATGTATATAAATGGTTTAATAGCAATAATTATCCGAAATAAGTTTTGTAGCTTTGATGCGATTTCACGTGAAGTATATAAATATCAGAAAATTTAACAGAATATATATATATTTTTTTAATTCAGTTGTTTGAATCCAAACTAAATAAAAAAATAGAAAAAAGCTATATAATGCAAGGATATTTTTCTCTCTTTTTATGTTAGAAAGACTTAGACGGAGGGCACTCCTCCTCAGGCCTAGAACCCAAGTGCAGTCCATCGGCCTTACACCCAAAGCACACTCTCTTTTTATTGGTGCATTTTTCCTTTTTCTTTTTTTTTTTGTATATATCTTAATTAGTATGTAGGATATGTTTGTGTTTCAGTAATGTATTTTCATATCTAAATATAACATTTTCAAATAATATTCTTGGTACTTGTTTATAAATAAATATATATATATATATATATATATATATATATATATTTATATATATATATATATTGAAGAAAAATATGTTTTAGCGTTATTTATGAAACTTTCGGCATATTTGCTACAGGGAGAAAATTATTTTGGTTTATTGTATTTGCTCTACAAAAATTGTTCATATGAATTTTAAATATTCTCATTATTTCTCTGGTGCTGCTTTTGCACTAGAAATAATATTTATATGGCAATATGTGAAATAATCCTATATTTTAAGACTATTTTAGATATTATTATTTATATTTTTATATTAACTTAAATATTTTGTAATACTAAATTTGAATTTTTATTTATTTTTATTCATTTTAAAAAGCATAAAATTTAAGATTTACTAAAATCTACCGTTAGATTATTATATGTAGGATATTTAAGAATCATCGAATATGTTACTGCAAAGAAGGCGAAATTACTTTTAGAAATATATATTTTACGTGTATTCATATTTTGGTAATTTTTTATAAGTTTTCATATATATATATATATGTGTGTGTGTGTGTGTGTGTGTGTATTAGAATTTTTGAATGGTTTTATTCATAAGATCAATAAAAACTACTTTTAGTTCTTAGAATGCAGTTTTACATGAAGAATAAATAATTTATTTCAAGCAATCGAAGAGTCAGTCTTTTATACCTTAACTAAAGCCATAATTACTGTCAATTTAAATTGTCACTAAATTGACACTTGTGGATTACGTTGCTCTAAATAACTTTGTTTAATGCAACTCAGTTTATCGAAGATTCAGTGAGGACATCCACAAGCATACGTCGTAAACATCGTCACCACTTTTATCATTCTAGGCACCCTTATCAGGTACTAATATGTGCTCCAAAATAAGGTAGAAATGTTGACATATTAGTTTCAGAACGTTGTCCACCAAACCAATTTTGCATTTATTTCGATTCAGTTCATTTTGTTTAAAAATACTGATTCGCGTCAGGAAATCTGTAACTTCTCTATAAGGCATTCCTTTTGCGATTTGTATGTCACATTATTTCTGAAGTACAGACCTAATCTTTAAATTTGGGCAACTATTTATACTATGGATACAATTGCTGTATTTGAAAATAGTATAGTTATAATTATATTAATTTTTTTTTTAAATAAACATGAATGCACAAAAGCATGTTTTTATATAATGTAACTTGCAAGAATTAAGACGACAAGAGCGAAAATATCTGTTAGAAAGACGAAAGCAGACAATCACGAATTGTGTTAATAATAATGATAATAATATATGTATATGTGTTAAGTTTTATATTGTCAGATAACATCATACTTGCATACACACTAACTAATATTCCGTAGTATTTTTAGTCCCGCCCTTTTTTTCACACCAGTAAACTTTTAGAGTAATAGTCTCCAAATTCAATTACGATTAAATAAGAAGAAAAATACTCTAAAAATATACTGGTGGGGAAAAAATGGCGGGGCTAACCATTCTACGGAATATTAATTAGTAGGTTGGCAATTATGGATAACCTACATTAAAGTGTGCTGCGCGAAAAGTAGGCTACCAGCATACTTGCCAACATACTAATTGACCCTTATCGCTCGTATATCCTTTTGAGGGGAAATTAAAAAATCGAGCCACGCCTTAAAGTGTTCTTCTGCAAATGAAATATTATTTTTCTAAAACGTGTAACTATAGGCTACCTTTCGGCTACCGGAAAATTTTAACAGAAAGATTTATTTTATTTAATGATGATGTAAAATATAACAAATTATTACAATTTTTCGGTAGCCAAAAGGTAGTAAGTTGGAAACTATACGTGTGACGTTTTAAAGGAACGCCAAAAGGCGTGTCTTACGGAAAATATGCCGAGCGCAAAGAGTTAATATTCCGTAGTATTGTTAGCCCTGGGTATCTATTCTCCGATCCGACTGCGATAGCGACCGTCCTTAAACAACGACAGTCGTCAAATCAAAAGTCGGAATGTGACGTCACGTGATCAAAATAACAATTGTCACAGTCGGAATTGAGGTATAGTCTGGTCGGAGAATAGATGCCCTGAACTTCTTTTTCACACCAGTACCTTTTTACGGTACTTTTCTTCTTATCTAATTGTAATTGCATTTAGATAATATTATTCTAAAAATTTACTGGTATTAGAAAAAGGGAGGGACTAACAACAATAGGGAATATTAATTAGGAATTTGGCAAGTATTTATCAGTTATCAGTGAGGGAAGCAACAAAGTTGTATTTTTATAAAATTATTGTACTGTAACGATTCCATCATTTCATGATTATTTAGCGGAACAACCATTAATGTATACAATGGCATATTCTATTAATGATATTCAATTTTAATATTACACTATTAATCGCAAAAAATACCTCTTACATTCACAATTTACTTTTAGCAATTTTTATTTTATACAATCTTTATTATAAATACAAATAAATATCGTTAGTAAAACAAAATATATTTATAAAATAATTATTTATAGGCATCTTTCCAAATAAAGAGCTGAACGATATACAATGAAAAACTGCGTTTTATATTCAATTTAAACACGAACTTAATCGGTATTTACATATTTCTAAAATGTAAGTAAATTAAATAAGAAAAACCGACATTTTTCTAAAATATAATTAATAGAACGAAAGGAAGTACGTATAAAATTAACACACACTTTTCTTCAATGTATAGGTAACAATACTTCTTCTTCAGAGCTGAATTCTTTTTTTTTTTTTTTTTTTTTTTGTAACGCATAAATAATAGAAAAAAATATTATTCAGATTATCTTATGACACAACATCATAAGAAATGCAATAACAGGTTTCAAGTTTCGAAATATGATAAAAATATGTTATCATGATCTTCTTAGTAGCTTTACATTACATAAAGAGAAATCAGAAACCCTTTCCTTGTTATAATAAAGAATTTCAAAAAGGTTTACTAAGTGAAAATCTTTCGCGAACTAATCCAATTTAATATTTCAATAATTAACGTTTGAAATATTTTTGTCAGTCTGAAATACCAATTAAAAATAATCTGGAATTTATTTTATTTCACTAACTTGTTTTGTTATATTCTACTCAGAAATTTTAGTTTTATGAAAAAAGATGTCCTTCTCATATATTTGATAAGATTATTTCTTATTAAGCAAACGGGTTAACGATATAAATACTATAAATAAATTTAGCTTACAGATCTGCCAACCCAATCCGACAAATTGTTTGTACCGACGTTTTTCTACACCACTTAATTTTTAGAGTATTTGTTGTCTTAATTCATCGTAAATATATATGAAGGAAATTACTTTAAAAATTAAGTGTTTTAGAAAAAAGGGCGGTACTAACAATTTGCCGGATTAGGTTGGCAGCTCTTAGATTATATATTAAAACAAATGTCTATTACTTTAAGACGAAAAAGACAGAGTTTACGAATGCTCGAAAATATTTCAGTCGTTACGAAAAAATAACTTAATAGCATCTTGATTAACGAAGTAGATATTACATTTAAGGTTGAGTGGATTTAACATCATAGTACAGAATTTCACAGAGGACAACTGGTATCAGTCTGGGATTCACCCGTTAGTGTGGTCTTTCAAGGGTGCAGGAGTTTCCATCTTAAGACAGAACTGTTACATCACTACTTTTTATTAACAATTTCTATTACATTCATTTTCTTTTATTATTGTACAAATATAATAGATATTATTGATTTAAAAAAAGCTGTGTATGAGTTCGATTTTGACACGGAAACTTTCGGAACCTTGCGATCACTGAAAGCAACGAAGCGTACTTTTCATTTGATGTATTAAATGTGACAGCCTAGCTGGATTGGCGAAGCCAATCTAGTTTTATTTTACTTTATAATCTCTTATAGTGCATTAAACTAAACATATTACTGTATTAATTTAGTGGTGTAGTAAAATGAAGAATTTACGATCCCTGATTTACACGAGGATGGCATTTAAATAATTTATACATGGATACGGAAAAACATTTTATTGAATAATGTAACAAATTTGAATATAATAAATTTTTGGGAAGATATGAATAAATTTTTGTCACATTCTTTTAAAAATGGAAAGGGAAAATTCTCTCAAATTGAGCCATTTTTCACCCAATCGACATGTTAAAAAGAAACTTCTCACATTGAGAGAAATCCTCTCAAATCATTGAGCTACTATAAGCGGTTCAGATTTGAGCCAACTGAAACAAGTTCTTTTTGAAAGAAATCGGACCAGATTTCAATGAACCTGTTTGATTCTGGAAAAAAAATATCAGATTCCCACTGCCTGAATCGTACGTGGATACCCTTTGGTGGCAGACGAACGCGCTATTACTACGCTACTATTTCATACAAAAAATGGTCGTTCTTAGTCATTCTCAAAGAAAAAAAAAAATATATATATCAATTTTTACTTGTTTTACGCATAACATAAAGCTATGGCAAACCCAATAAACTTCCTTAAAATAACACTATAGATTTAAAATTGAGGAAAAATTCTTGAAAACAGAACCTTTATGACAAGCAGACACTTTAGAAGCTTGCAAACAAATTATGTATAATTTAGTTGATTTAGAAAAATAAATTCTTCTACGCAATGTTGCAGAATTTTTTTAATAACTATGAGTTGAAAAAACAGTATGCACTACTTTGTTTATACATATTATTCCCGATGTTGAGTTTAATTGTAATTAAAACATTGTAACACATTTTTTGAACGATTTGCATGCATTTTAATAAAGTAGTTTCTATGATTATAATAAAAATATTAAATAACTATAGAACATAAATAAATTTCTACATTATATAAATACATTGTTCTTTTTTTTTATACTTCATATATTTCTTTAAGAAACAGTTTTTAAAAAGATATTCACTGCTCATTTTTAGTTTTCTATAACTAGTACTCGTGATTTGATAACTCTACTATTTTTTGTCAGTTGTATATGAATCATTTGTTATATTTATATATATATATATATATACAGTAGAACCTCGATTATCCGAACCTCGATTAACCGAAACTCACCTCGATTAACCGAAACTCTCCGTTAACCGAAGTCGGTTTCTTCTTCACTTTTTTTTTTCATTTTCTACTATCATCCAAAATTTTCTCTTAACAAACAAGTATTTTTAAAGTTTTTTTTTTTTTTTCCACATTCCTTTTGTATGCAAGCCATCCTTTCCAAACTACGAGTGCTGATAAATATTTTAGATGATTATTGATGAATTCTCGATTATCCGAAAATTTCGATTATCCGAAGTGAGTTCGCTCCCAATTACTTCGGATAATCGAGGTTCTACTGTATATATATATATACATATATCTTTGATACTTTACTTTTCTAATTATCGAAAGTTCTCAATATATTTTTAAAACAACATATAAATTAATTAATTATATGCATCTAAAAAAATATTTTTTATGTGTCATTTAAAATTTGACCGATAGATGGCACCATCATTACACATTGTTGTTGAAACAAATGAAAAGTGATCGAAATTCTTTCGGAAAGGACCTGGTAGTTTAAGGATCAATTTGTCTGAAAAGATTTTTGATCAGAAAAGACTGATTTTACTCAAATTTGACTTTTTCCTAGAAATTCTTCTAGGAAAAATTCGTTCGTAAATATTTCGTTCGTTTTTGATTAAGCAAATTTGGTCACACATTTTAAGAGAGTTCATTTAACATTAGAATCACCACACTTTGACATCTTATAACTCTATGAAAAATTGAGTGAAATGTACAAACTATATCATTTTCCGCGATGATTTGATCTAAAGAATTAAAAAAAATAAAATGTAAAATATGGGGGTTCCCATTGAAAGAAATAATGTTGATGCAATTTTTAATATGTAGACGACCCCCTATGCAAAATCTAAGTAAACCATTATAAACTAGACTAAATTAAGCGTGTGTGGGGTGACCTCTTTTTTTTTTTTTTTTTTTTTTTTTGCTGGCTGTATATGATGAAGTAATCGCACAACCACCTGCCACAAGTGAATATTTCCGATATGGATTCCACACCGTGTGTGCAATGTGCAATGTATTTACTACGCCAACGTAAACCACTAATTGTGAATTTAATTTACCTAATCAAATTACTTAAGGAAAGTGATTATTTGTTATTTACATTTATTTTGCTAAATTCCTTAAATCCATTAAATTATTGAAAACTCATTAATTGAATTAAAAGTATCTAAATTTGTAGATTGGATTTAATTTTTTATCTTTTATTTAAGTTGAATGGAGCTACAAATTTAGTGCTATTAAATGTATTTCGCATATAAAGCTACCATAAATTTAAATTTCACTATTAAAATAATTGATCGTTTAGTAATTCATAGGAATCCTGCTAATAAAATAATACTAAATGCGTTGTGATCAAAAAGAAAAAAAAAACATTTAATTAAAATTAAATTTAAGTAATAACCTGTTCGTAAAATATAGGCTTTTAAATAAACACCTATCTGTAGATTAATTCATATTTAAATTAAATAAAAAAATAATTCATTCTACAAACACTAAGAAAAAACAAACTAAAATTATATTAATTAACAGATTTTGTTAATGAAATAGTAAAATTGATTTACAGACTTAAATGGGTTTTGACATTAATTCAGGTTTTGTATACTATTTATCAACTACGGTCAACACACGAGAAGAATATAACATGTAAGTATGCAGACATTTAACAATATGAAAAGATATTTACTTGTGTTAACAACATTTCAGTTCAGAATCTTGACCTGAACAAAAATTCAGAAGTACTATAAATTGGTAATCTTTACATAAAATAAAATGAAAAAGAGCATATCAAAAGTAGACTTACATGTTTCATTTTAGAGAGCTCTGACAGTTGGGCAGAATGGTGAAGGATCAGCGTGTCAACACAAAAGCCAAGTGAAGACAGGACATCGGAATTTCATCAATAAGAAAGAAATGAGTAGAATCTTTCAGCTATTAAAAGACCGGAACCGGACATGGAAACTGGGAACCCTTAATAGCAATGAAGATGGTTCTAAAGGGGTTAAGACTGTACTTTCATCCTTCCGCCACATCGCAAACAAGTGCAGAGATTAAAACTACGATCTAACGCAGAAGCAGCGACACAGACATACTGCCCAGAACAATGCACCGCAGAGGCACGCCACGCTCCGATAAGAGAAATCTCTTTTACACCAACACGCGCGTCGTATATACCAATACTAAAGAAGCGTGTTTATTCAATCCTAGATGCAGCTTTCACTAGTCCACTCCCAGTGTAGTCTAAAATCAAGACTCTTCTAGAAATTCAGACAAATCGAGAGAAGTCTGATCTATATTTATTTTGTGCACTCCGTAGCCCCTATATCAAGCACATTTTATCCAAGGGGGCGATAAAACAAATCTACAGCTCAATGCCGGTCCCTCGAAAGCGAAACCATCCGAAGTCAATAAACGCACGTCAGTCTTACGTGCTAATGGCAATATACAACAATGATCCAGCTCATAGCAACAGAAGAACCCTCATTTGGCGCGAGGAATTGACGTCACACTCACGTCAGTCCGAGAAGGGAAGAGAATAAGGCTCCTATATGTACGAACTGGCGCATCAGGTATTTTGTTGCCTTAGGGTTGCCACATGTACCTAACGTTTTTCGTAGATAACCAAACGGCAGCCATTATTTCTATAGTTTTCTATTACTTTTGAGTTACTTTTTAATCATTTTCCTAATTTTAGCTCGGTAAATTATTATATGGGAGATTGTTTAGTGATAAATTGATATAATCACTCAAGAAAGCAACATAAGATGTTCAGATTTCCACACGATAATTTAAGAATAAAATATAACGTTTATTTACTTATATTTTTCTCTGTGTTTTTCACATGTTCAAACGTAAAAATACAAAGAATGTGCTAGTTTAATCATAATACTTATGTTAATACCCATAATTAATTAAAGCAGACCTTTTATTACTGTGTGTTTGAGTTTCGATGGTCACATTTTCTGGGGTCGCCAAAGTTGTTTCATTTTCGTGTCGTAATTACAATTTATTTTAAGTTTTGTTTAAATGAATAGTATATGCTAGAAATAACAGAAAAAGTAAGTAAATAAATAATAATTTTCCACTTTTAAACAGTAATTTTTTTTCCCCCAAAAAGTTATGATTTGTATTTGAAACAGACAGAAATAGTCTTAACAACACATCTTATCTCCAGTACATCTACATAATATCCTGAGGATGAAAAAAACATACCTAGAATGTACTGTGTATAAATGTGTTGTTAGGGGTATTACTGGATGCTTATTGCTCTTGACCAATCGTAGCTTCAGATCAAGATTTTTTAAAATCGCTAGTTAAGCGATAAAGACGCCAAGCGGGTATGCTGCCCTCATCCGAGGCAAAAAAATGGCGGTGATGCGTCGGCCTATATATTTTATTTAAGGGGCTCTAGAAGAGAATGACCGTTCAACATTTTTGTACAGTTCCGAGAAACAGGCCTTCCACACCTCGATTCAAGAACGAATTCGAAGAGTGATTAACATTTATTTAATCTTTATTGACACTAACACTCAGGTTTGAATCACTGATATATATAAAGAAAGCACAAGGGAAATAATACAGATATTTCCTGAATGAAAGGAATATTCATCGAATTACATAGTTTTTAGAAATAAAGCACAAGGAAGTTCATATTTTTAATGCACGTCGTGCTAAGATGTTTACCAACAAAGAGAAGGGAAAAAGGGTTTTCAAGAAACTGAATAGTTGCTACGTTCCAAACTGATAATGCGTATTCACAAAAGATAATCTGTTAAATAAATTCTTAATACCTTAAAGTTTTAATCCCTATTTCCAAACTCACATAAATGCACACACTCAAAGAGACCCATTTATTCACAGCACCGGAATTCATGAACTAAATTAAACTAAAAGAAATTTTAAATTTTAAGGTTTGAAAAACCGGCTTTCTCTGATATGTTATAAACGTGAATTTTTGGTAAAAAATTTCCGGGAGGAATTTTTTCAGCTGGATCTTAAATTTTGCGTCCTCGCAGCGAGGGCAGCGCGCGTTAAGGGGTTAACAATCAGAGCTGCCAACCTAATCCGGCAAATTGTTAGTACCGCCCCTTTTTCTACACCGGTCATTTCTTAGAGTTTTTTTCTTCTTAATTCATCGCAAATATATTTGAAGAAAAGTACTTTAAAAATTAAGTGGTGTAGAAAAGGGGCGGGACTAACAATTTGCCGGATTAGGTTGGCAGCTCTGAACAATATATCTAACAATTTATTTATTTTTTGGAAATCAGGATTAATTTTTATACGTAAACTTTTCACATTTTTGCCTAGAACAAAATATAATATGAATACTGTTTATCACGGTTCATACAAAAATTACAAAAGCTTTAATTTTTGCCGTGATACAAGAAATAAAAAAAAGAAAGGAGCTATGGTGTACAAATATATATAGCTAGTCCCGCCCATTTTTAAGCCCAGAATCCGCCCACTGTTTACTGTTTATTAGTTTTATCTTTCCTCAAAAATTTCCGCATGAGAATGTTTAAAACACAAAACCTAAATTTCACTTCGTTTGAAATCTTCTGGTTTCAACTTTAAAATAAATTACATTTATTTAATTTGTTAGTCATAAAGCTGAGGCAATTATCATATTCGCTTAACTAATATAAATCAAACACAAATATTCCATTTTTAATTATTTTTCTAAGTATTTGTTTTTTAAAATAAATTGCTTTTGACGATCAAGTTTGTAAACAATAACAAAGTTGCCAAAAGTAAACATAGATACAAAAAAAACGAACGATTGCGTAAGCTCGAGATCTCCAGATACTTACAGTCGTTTACCACATGGTCACTGTAGTTGCTTTTTGGTTACCATTGAATATACGGGAGTGTCCTATCCATATAGTAATCTGTGTGCTACACTAATTTTTTCGTTCAGACCAATCAAATGATTCATGTGGAGCGACATCAAATATAATTCAAATACATTACACCTATGCGGGAAATTGCTAGTGGATAGCATGCATAGATACCAAGTCAACGTTATTTTTCAACGGAAACTTCATGCCGGAAAGTTTTATAAATGTTTTCAGTTTATTAATTCTTATTTATTTAAAACAAATGTGACAGATTCATTTAAAAAAATACTGGTGATAAATCTGATATAAAAAATAGAAATATTGCAACTATAAGAATGTAATATCTATACGATTTACTAGACAAAATGGAATGGACATATATTTTATATGCGAAAAATGCATTTTTTAATTAAATTGTGATAGGAGAATGATTCATCATTCGTTTACAGAGAATTCCTAAAGAATTTGGATATATCAGGGCTATACTCACAAACCCCATCTTTAGCACTTTTTCTCTACCGGAAAAAAAAAAAAAATAACAGACGTTTTTTATATGCTTTTGTACCAGTTTTCACTGATTAAATAAAGTAAAATTTTCCATTAAATTTTTTCGATAGCCAAAAGGTGCTAAAGTTAGAAATTATGGCTATACGGCAAAATTGCTGGAAATGCAATTTAGGTTGTGTTATGTGCTATTCATATAAGACTAAATTTAATTAAACCATGTGGATTGTATATAGTTTATAGGTAATATGAAGGGTAATAAAAAAAAAGGGGGGGGGGCATTCTTTTCTATTGAATTATTTTCTGCTCAATTTATTTGGGAGGGGGGGTGCTTTAATACATTTTGCCATGAAAACCAAAACAGCTCAGGAATTAAAATTAATTTCTCATATTATACGGTAAACAATGTATTTTTGAAGCTTAATTTTCAGTTCTATTCTTATTTACTTTATTTACTTTTTATTTATTCAATTAATTATTTGTATAATATAGCGTTCTGAGACCTCTGACTGCAAAAATTAATTTTTAGCTGTTCATCTGTATATATTTCCCTTTCCATAATAATATAAAAACAAATAATTGCAGAGATTTTAAATTTTGTATTTTGAAGTTCATATGAGGTTGTCACTTGAAAAGTTTGATCAATATTGGAAAGTTTCAAAACGTGTTACGCGTGAAAGTTGTCTGAATAATTTTGAAAAAAATATTTAAATAAATAACTTTGCTTCTTTGTTATATATATATATATAATAAGTAGGTGTTATAATTAAATTGGGGCTATATCATACAAAACTATTCCTAAATCTATTTCAAAACATTTTTAAAGCATGTTCATATTCAATATCTGTTATTTTACCCCTTAATATGCAATTTGTCTCAAGGTAAGAGAAAGTCGTGTGAATAATCACTACGAATTTTAGAGATTACCAATATATATTTATGGTAAACTTCAATAACGCAGGTTTGTCCCAGTGTAAGAGAAAGTCGTATGAGTGGTTATGTCATGTTTTTCAGTGATTAACAGGTTATTTTTTATGGTAAACTTCAGTAAAAGTGTTTGCAGTGCTTTTCTTCAATTGAATAATACGAAGATTGGTATAAAAAAAGTAGTATTTTGTAAAGACATAGTTGTCAATGTAGCACCTTTTGGCTACTGGAAAATTTTAATAGATATATTTATTTTATTTAATCAGCAAACTGTAGTTGTTTACATTGATTAAGTAAAATAAAAATTTTTAATAAAATTTTCCGGTAGCCAAAAGGTGCTAACAAGGAAACATTCAAAAGGATGTCTTTAAAAATACTGAAAAAAAAAAAAAAAAAAAAAAAAAAAATTGACTCTACTCTTTCTAAACCACCAGAAAGTGAAAAAAAATATCGGCTGAAATTAATTACAGCGACCCCAAAAAATTTTCAAAATTAAGCATATTTGGAGATTTCCCATTGTTAGGCGATTGATTTTGAGCACTTGGCGGAGAAACAAAACACGGCTGCGTTCGTTCACGGCAATCTCGGTGCTAGCGAACTGACCGCCTAACAGCGCTAAATCACCAATTAAGCTTAATTTTCATAATTTTTTGTGGTCACTGTAATTAATTTCAGCCGATAATTTTTTCACTTCCTGGTGTTTTATAAAGAGTAGAATCACATTTTTTTTTTTTTTTTTTTTTCAATATTTTTTTAAGGCGACACCTTTTGAATGTTTCCTTGAAAGTTGGCAACTATGAGTAAAGAACCTACTAAAAGTCCTGTTTTTGGTGTTACTGTTAGAAAGCATAAAAGTAAAATAATAAATTATCAACTGTGTATTTTGTAGCACGTCATGTATTCTCTAGCATATCAAGCTCAAAATGTATATAAATAAAAATGTTTAAAAATAAGATATGTCGTATTTGCCTGATTATAAACCGCTGGTTTGATATATTTCTTTTACACCAGATTTTTTAAGAAATAAAATTTAATGTTGCTAATTTAGAGTGTTCCGTAGTTCAGAAGAATCTGGCCCCGGTGCCACGTAGCGATCTTTACATAAGAAGACGAACAAATAATGGGTTTGACGGTTTCTTATACCGCAAAAGGTCTATGAGAGGACATGCTGAGTCATATGCAACGATAAGGAAACCAGTGATAAAATTTAGTGCCAAGCATGATGCAACACAAATATGTCTGATTAACCTTTAATGTGCAGTGCCCTTACCGCGAACCCTCAATTACTAATTCCCAACTACAAATATTTATCCCAGATATATACATATATTTTTTCCATAATTTTTAGGGGGGAAAAGGTCTTTTTTTTTTCTTTTACCTCTGTAAATTTTCGTGGCTGCACATTTTTGACCGTAATTACCATCCCTTTCAAAGGGTTAAATAAAATTTCATCTGTAAAACGGATCTTTCTCATATGCGGTTTATACACGGGAAATTAACGGCATCAGAGGCAATCTAAGAATAAATTGAATAAAATTCTGATATATTGGCGGAATGATGAATGCTTATTATATTAGAATTAGCATTAAAGCAACAGAAATATTAAATGATTAAAAAAAATAATAATAACAAATAAGTGTACAAGAGTCCACTAATAGTCATGAGAAAAATTAATTTATTCCGGAACATTCTTAGTACTCGCTTCTTTTTAACCCCACTTTTTTTAGGGTATTTTTTCTTATTTAACCGTAATTACATATTGGAAAAATTTTTACTATAAATTATGCGGTATGAAAAAATGTCGTGTAGTAGCACAGCTCCAGAAGAAATTAAAAAATGAGCTAATAGCAATTTAATATTTTATCGGATAAAAGAAGTCAACACGTTGTTCTTATATGTATTAGACTTTTTTCTCTATCGATATTTCATTTTCTAAAATTATAGTGTGAAAATGCAAAATAAATTTTCTAAATACTTCTAATATATAGATAATTATATTGAAAGGAAATAAATGTGTTGACTTATGGCAACAAACAGTAAATCTTTTATTAGAGATAAGATATAAATTTTCGGTTTTATTTTCCTATTTAAAATTCCCTTTACTTTCTGCATGGATTTATACAAGCAGTTTAAGAAATCGCAATTAAAAAAAAACATATATTAGTTCATAATCTCAGCAAAAAATAAAAATAAAAAGGTGAAAATAAAAAGAGAATTAATCAGAATATAATGGGAATTAATGATAAATTCTCTGTTTAATTAATTAGAATTTCACATTTTAAGAAAAAGAACTAAAAATTTGGAAGCTATATAAAAAATTATAAGTAAAATTTGATTTTCCTCCTTATTTTACGCTTTCCGACCTTTTAGTTAAGCTTTTTTCAAATCTCGAAAAAGAAATTAAGAAAAAAAAGAACTTTATTGTAAAAAAGGATTTTCTTTGCTATATTTTTTTTCCCTGATACAAGCTTTTCCTTGAGTAATTACATTAAAGATTAATATGCTGTTTAACTATAAGTTAATGTATTTTTAAGGTCTAAGTATAATGTATTAAATATTTAGTAACTTAGTTATAGTTATCTTCTTAATAGAAAGTTTCAATTCTTATATTTATATTCAAAAATTTTAAAACGTGAAATATACTAGTAATATATAATACATATATATTCTTGAAATAAAAAATATTGGATACTTTGTAATTAGATTATTTTAAATGGTTACATATTTTACAACCTACCCATCTTTAAAAAAGACTACTTTTAAATTAACCAAATGTATAACTGTCAATATTTAAGCTTTGTGGCAACCGGAAAATTTTATAGATTTTACACACACACACACACACACACACATATATATATATATATATATATGTATATATTTCTGTAAAAGTACAAACTAATTAAATAAAATTACAATTTCTAAATGAAATTCCTGGTATTTAAGATGCTTAAAAGCAGAGTTGTCAACTTCTGTTATTTATTCCGAAGCATTGTTTGCCGACTTTTTTTTTTTTTCTTTTTTTTGAAACTAGTAATTTTAAAGTATGACTTTCCACTTATTTAATTGTTATCACATATTGGAAAGAAACACAGTAAAGTCTCGTACAACGCGGTGGCAGAGATGACAAAGAAAAAAAAAAAAAAAAAAGTTTTATTTTTTAACACCACTAACGTTTTAGAATACCAATCTAATGGTTCATACCTCGCAGAGCTGCCAACCTAATCCGGCAAAATGTTAGTACCGCCCATTTTTCTACACCACTTAATTTTTAGAGTATTTGTTTTCTTAATTCATTGTAAATATATATGAAGAGAATAACTCTAAAAATTAAATGGTGTAGAAAAATGAGCGGTACTAACAATTTGCCGGATTAGATTGGCAGGTCTGCACTCGATTTAGTTTTTATGTAACTCTTTGCGGGGCAAAGTAATTGGGATCATTTAAATTACACTTCCACCGGAATTCACGAACAAAATTAAAATAAATGAAATTGACGGTCTTTTCTGCTATGTCATAAAAGTAAAATTTTGCTAAATTATTTAGGGGATGAGTTTTTCAGTTGGAACTCAATAATTGCGTCCTCGCAGCGAGGACAGTGCGCCGCACAGGATTAAAGCAGTTGCTTTGATATAAAATTAGTGGTGTTAAAAAATAAATTGCAATATGCATGAGGCAAACTTGCACCCGCGTTGTACGAGACTTTACTTTATTCTACAAAAATTCTGGGACGTAAAGAAGGCGGGTACCAAGAATGCTCTGGAATAAATTATAAAATTTGGAAACTCTGGTAAAATTTTGCAACTATGCGAATGGTACTTTTACGAAAAGAAATATCATCCTCTATATCGAAAATTAAGGTTTGAAATGAACGATACCAAATCTTGCGAAATAATGCAAATATATTTCATTCGGTATATTTTACCTAACATACAGCTTAGCTATCATAGTTTCTTTTAACAACTTGACAGTAGCGTGACACATTGGCAGAGTTCCCAACTTTTATAATTTATTCACGCGTATTTTTAGCCCCGCCTTCTTTTCATACCGTAAATTTTGAAAAATGATTTTCTTCTTATTTAATCGTTGCCACATATTAAAGAGTAATAATCTACAAAATTTCTGGTGCGAAAAGTAAACGGGGCTAAAAATGCTCGTGAATAAATTAAAAAGTTGGGAACTCTGCACAGTGGTAAACAGAGATGCCAATATTATTCTGTAGCACGCTTAGTACTTTTTCACACCTAAACATTAAAAGAACAATTTTCTTTTTACATAATCGTAATTACTTATTGAATAAAAAAATTCTACAAATAAAGTGATGTGAAAAAAAAAAAAGAAAAAAAAGAGGGGGCGGGTACTAACAATGCTACGGAATAAATTAAAATAGTAGCGTCTCTGCTGATGTATCATACCAGTTTATTTTTTTTTTAACCTCGCGATCCAGCGGTGGGTACAGCAAAGTTCACATTTGGGGTCGCCATACATGTCAACATTGTTAATTTAGTCCATAGCATAGTAAGTATGTGGCTTTTTTTTCAACCAATTTGAGACAGATTATTAATATTATTATTTTTTTTTAATCCGTATTATTATTAAATAAGAAAAAAAAAATACTTACAAAAAAGAAAAGAGATAACTGGTGTGAAAACATGTCGGGTACTAACAGTGCTATGGATTAAATTATAAATATTAACCGAGGTTGGGTGGTCTCATATATCTTTGGTGGGTGACCCTTTTTACAGTTTTATCTGTGAATATATATATATTTTATTCGAAATAGATGGAAATTTATGTTTCGGCTATCAACTTGTTACATGCATTTTTACTGTCTCTTACCCATATATACAGTATAGAAAGCATTGTTTTGGGGTCAAATTTTCGAAATTGAGCTTTTCTTATATTTACATGTTTTTAGGTCCCCTGAATCCAAAACCCATGACTTTCGCGGTTCGTCTGTGTATATGCCTGTGTATCTGTTTGTGTGTTATCAAAAGATCTCAAGAATAAATAATAGAAGAATGCCCAAACTTGGTATTCTAAATGTCCATTATGTAAGGATACTACACTAAACTTTTCGTTGAGATCATGCAAGTGGTTCGTGTACAGGAACACCCAAGAGAATTCAAAAACATTACGCCTATGGGTTAAATTGCGGGTAAGTACAGTTGAAACGTCTATAGACTGAACTAAACCAAATGAAACGAATATATATATATATGTATATATATTATAAACGTAAAAGCATGTTTCATGCAGAATATGGTATGGAAATCATTCACTGTTCGTTTATAGGGCTACACAAAAGAAATAGGTTACAGAGCGACATTACATGGAAATTGATGCAAGTGTATTTCAGGCTTTGTCTAGTGTTAATAATATAGGATTATATTTATTTGCACGATTTGATGTGTACATAACCTTCAGAAGATATAGAAGGCTGTCAATATTTAAACCATGATATTCTTTTTTATTGTTAGTGGAAACCTTTACTATTTTTTTTTTATTTACCATATCCAGGAAAGCTGCTTAGAAATTGAAGTTAATTCCTCATAGTCATATGATAAAAATTGTATTTTTTTTTAAAGATAAATACACATCGCTTGTTTTTTTTGTATTTTTACACGTTTTGAGGTTCCCTGAATACTGAAGTCAAGTTTTTAATTTTTTATCTTTGTCTTTGTCTCTTAGAATGAGTTAAAAACAAATAATTTCAAGTGATCCAAAAATGTTGTATTTTGAAGTTAATACGTTTGTTACCAGAAAAGTTTGATCAAAATTGATAGGTTTCAAGGAATGTTGCGTGTGATAGTTGTCTGAATAATTTTAAATGAACTTTTGAATTTAATAACGGATTTGAAGTCTATATGAATATAGGTACAATAATGGAACGGGGGTTGAGGAGGGCCGCTGCCCTCCTCACATGGAATTATTTGTTAAATAAAGCTGTTCCCAAGCTTACTTTGAATTGTTTTAACATATGTTTGCATAACAGTACTCGTTACCTTACATCTTAATCTCCAATATGTTTGTAATATTAAATTTCAGGGTGAGAGAAAGTCGTGTGAGTGACAAACTAGATTATTTAAATATATTTGAAGAGTAATTTAAATCTCTTCATTTAAATTATAAAGGTAGAAAATATTACTAACGATTTCTGTTTAAAAATATCGGTAATAAGAGTTCGTATAAAACGGAGCACATTTCAGCTACCACCAGAGCCTGTTTAAGGTCGAGGCATATTGTTAACGCAATTTCTTGAAATTTTTTTACATACTATTCACATAAATGTCATATTGAAACAGGAATACTGTAATAATAACAGGAGACTTGGCGTTGGAATATTTAAACCCGAATAAACTACTATGTCAGGAACGCCAAAAGAAAAATATTTGCTATGTAAATATTTTTTCTTTTGGCTGCAGTTCTGCATTGCAAATATTTTTCTTTTGGCGCTTCTGACGTAGTAGTTTATTCAGGTTTTAAGAATACGGTAATATTATTACTTTATTTTAATGGTGGTGTCTGTTTGGCAATTCAAAATCTAGGTTCTTAAACATCACTAATTTCTATCGATAACTTTTTTCTACTTAAAGAAAGATCCTACATGGTAGGCATTCCACACAGGCATGGTCCTTTACATTAATCAGTGGGCTTTAACCACTACCATATCCTTCAACTTTTACACACTTTGGTTACCGAAATTTTTTACAGAAAATTTTATGTTATTTAGTCGGTTAAATCTGTTACGGAAATATATATAAAATGAAATTCTATTACAATTTTCTTGTAGCATAAAATTTCTAAAAAGCATGAAAGTTCGTATCTATGTATTACATCACCGATTTGAAGCATAGAAACTGTGCCTTAAACTAACAAAACATTATTGTTAAAATACTATTATGTTATTTTGTAATACAGTATTACAAAAAGCCTTAAGTTTGTGTACCGCTTATTTCAAATAGCATTTTTAGTCATAAAATAAGCACATATTTTTAAGAATGTGTTTTCAAAATAGTGGTCGAAGAATCATTGTTTATTTGTAATATGCAAATATATTTTGATTGAAAAAAAAATGAAAAAAAACTAAATATTTTTTTTTAGGTATAGATTTTAAAGTAATCTAAAATTCTTAATGATTATAATTTTAATTCGAAAGATAACAATTTACTACGATTCTTCTATGTTACTACCAAATTACGAAGTTCATGCGTGTTTGTCTTTAGAACCATTAATTTTGTTGACAGGCTCGTAATACTACTCATAAAAAATAGCGGTTGCAAATCCTATATTTTTCCAAAATTATACGAACTTTGAAGGCATTATATGTAAAAAGGACTAACATAAATTATTGCTCAATATTTTAAGCTTTCAGATGAGCTTATGAAATATTTTATAAAAATTAAATCCATAAACTATTTGAAACGTTTAGGTTTTATAAATATTGCATGAAGGATCACTGTATAAAAAGTTATTGAAAAAGGTCTTCCATATAAAGAGTAAACATTTTTTTAAAGTAAATATTTGGAAAAACAAAATGAATATAAAAATGTTTGTATTTAATGTATATAAATTGCAGAAAATCCCACAACAAATATTTCGGGTCAAGATAATACTACGATTCTTCGTCAGACGAATAAAATAGTTTCGGATTCAATGACAAAACGGCAATACACAAAAATAAAAAAAAGTAAAATAATTTCGGAGATTATATTAAAAATTGAAAATCTAAATAAATACAGGTGTGACAAGAATTACAAGAGAGAAAAAAAAATTATAAATAAATAAATAGAAGAGATTATTGGAAAATGAAAAAATTACAAGAGGTTAAAAGCAACTACCGAGGGAAAATTTTCTGAGGAATTTTTAAGACACAAAGAGGGTCGAAAAAATAAATTATCAATAGGAAATGTTTTCGAGTTTTTAAAAAATTTTAAAACTTTATGCAATCCAAATGGGTATATGTTGTAGTAGAAAATATAATGTTAATTTTAGAAAAGTCAAAAAAGTGACCATAAGACTAGCAGTGGAAAGCAATAGCGGTTTAGAAATTTCTTTATTGCGAACCTTTCGACGCATTTTTCTTCCATTTATTTTATATTTCAAGCGATTCCTATTTCAGAGCTGCCCTTGACGTCCTTATTTTTATTCTTTTCATACCACGCTTTCCAAAAAATAAAATTTATAATTCATTTACGCAGGCAAATTTAAAGTTTACATGCCTAAATTTATTATGAATTTTATGTTATAGAAATAGTGGTAGGAAAATAATAATAATAAAAAAGTCTCCTGAGGAGTCCCTGACCTAGTTTGGCCCCATTTAATTTAAATTACATGACGAACAAAAAATGAGATAAACACCAAACCAGTTCATGTTAGGAATGGGATTTCATAAAAGAAAATTTAGTTTTGTTAAGGGGTTTGAAAATTACTTTAACCGTTTGCATTCGAACGTCGCCTCTCAGGCGACATCCGATTCATTACTTGAACTCGAACGGCACTCGAGAGGCGCCATGACCAGTTAAGTTACTATATATCTTATATCCACCAACAATGTACTACAACTAAAAGTGCTATAGCAGGTGCATCCTTCGTTAAGAAAGAGACTCCCCACACACTTTTTATTAAGTGCCTTTGGGCGTTGCTTGCCTTGATCATTGGTAAATGGCCATGGTCATTTACTAAATCGTCTATATATAGACTATTTAGATGGTTACCAATAATACTGTCATTGTCTAAAGAATGTAGAAGAATTTTATTCAACTCCATAAATAAGGAGGGGGTGTGATGATCTATTAACCAAATGGGTATGGAAGAAGAACAAGTCTGATCTTTTTCAGTGGTATGCAGAAACATACAGGCTATATTGAAGTGCTGAATTCTGAGCTTCTTCCTTATGGCTCTAAATTAGGAGGAGACGAGTGGATGTTTCAACAAGATGAAGCTGTCATTTACATCCCCATAGAGTTAAAAATGGGTTTGTAGCAAATAATGTGCAGGATCTACCTAAGTCAGCTAAAAGCCCAGATCTTAACAAAGGGGAAAACAGCTGTTCAATGGTTGCTCGTCAAGTATATACTAGTGGGAAAATGTTTAAATTCCTTACTGAGCTTCGAGTAGCTTTAAACAGCTCATAGGCTAATTTTTGTCAAACAGGAATTCAATATTTGTATGATTTACTACCAAATAGAATATTCCAAGTCATAAAAGCCAATGGGAAGAGTATTCCTTATTAAAATTGCTTGTATTTTATATTTTGTATTACTGTCCTTCTACATTTTTTGCAGAGTTGAAAGAAGTAGAAACTATTTTTGTTGCCATTAATAATTTATTTTTGGAAATCATGGTAATGATACTGATATTTTCTTGCTAAATGATCTGCAAAATGTTACACATAAAACTAATTTCATTAAAAATAAAAGATACCCTTTATTTTTAAATATCTAGTGTCCTTCTAATTTTCTTACACAGTGAATATATATATATATATATATATTGAAATTGAAATACCTTAAGTTTGTCAGCTGTAAAAAGAAGCAAAATTATATTCATAGAAAATATCTTTTCTTTCGTTCTATTTTTTATTCAAAATAAGAGAGAGCTAAAAAAAAAAAAAAAAAAAAAAAAAAAAGGCATTAAATATCTTTTATACCTAGATGTATATATAAGAATTTTTTTTATGCATTTTTAGTTGTAATTTTTTTTTTCAATTCAATTTTTAAATAATTTGAAACATTGTTATTCTTTTATATTACAAAATAGAAAATAAAATTTGTATGTATTTTCGTTACAAAAATCTGTTTTTACGAACTTGAGAAACTGTTTATTTAAGGAATCTTTTCTTTTAAACATTTAAAAAAAAAAAAAGAACAAAATAAATACCAAGTTTAGTTATTTTTGTTGTTAAAGTTATTAAAGGTGAATTTAATCTTTGCCAGAAGCTGAAATACGATGTTTGTAAACAAAACGTTTTTGAAATTTGATTTTTCATTCTTTTTTAGTATCTTTAGGCAAAGACAAAAAATTAAACAAAAATAAATTTTAAAATTTGAATGTATAACTTATACATATTTTTTTTCGTTAGATGGTTTTATGATTTTACAAGATTAATCAGAATATTACTACTGGAAATAATTTCACTGCAACATTTCTTTAAATAAAGAAAATTGTTAATGTCATGCAAAAAATTATAAATATATATATATATATATATATATATATATATATATATATTTCAGTGTAAAAATGAATATATAAGTCTATAAAATTATTCAAGAAATTATAATTCGATAAATTTATCATACTATTCGTCAAACCTTTATATAACTTTAATATATTTTATTTTAAAATTTTATTCTGATATATAAAGAAACGCCGAAATGTAATTTTAAAACCTCTTTTTTTATATTTAAAGACTTCAGCGTAAATTTCCATCTTAGAATTCATTTTTTATGTTTATAAATATTCCATAGTAATTAATATATATAGAGATTTATTTATTTATTTATTTATTTATTTATTTATTTATTTAAAGTGATCTTGTTTTATTATTCAAGATTCATGTTTTATTATCCAAGATTATACATCTTGGTTTTATTTTCCGGTAAGCTCTAGGTTAGATTAAAATAATCTTAAATAATATTCTTTTGTGCAATTTTTTATTTGCAATTACTGCTTACTACTCAGAACTTTTTGTCCTCACTTTGTGTGAGTAAAAGTTTGGAAGTTAATTGTTCTTAGAAAATTGCTACGAAAATTCATAAAAAATTTGGTTCAAAATTAGTAGTGGTTAGCTCTCATAGTAATTTTTAGCCCTGTATTAGTCTAGGATTGTTCTTTGCCATCGAGGAATTTTTCTATTTGAAAGCAAGTCTCGTCTTCTGGTGTTCCTTTACAACGCTGCATTATTTATTAAAAGGATTTTACATAATTTTTTTTGAATCTTTTAAATTTTATTCTCAGCAAACAATAAGGTAAATACTCTTGGCGTTTATATTCGAATTTAATTGCAATTAAATGTTTAAACACATACACGTACAATTAATTCTACATGCATTGTTTTGTTCAAAAGAAATCCTAAGAATGGGGCTCGGATATTATTAACACTTTAACTGTGGGTAAAAATATACATCGCTAGAATGTCAAATCTTTTGTTCTCCCTCCCCCCTCAAAAAAAAAAGTGGAAAAAGAAAAGAAAAATGTCGATTTTGACACGTTGGTGTCCAAAAAGGAGGTTTTTTTTTTTTTTTTTTTTTTTTTTTTAAATCAAAGAAAACAAAAGCGCTCTTTGTATTTAGCTGTTTTTTTTTAAACCAATACATTGTAAAACAAAACTTTAATGATTTAAACAAGAATAATTAAAATTCCTTTTGTTAACGATTGTAAATTTTTATGGGAATGTAAAAATTCTTGCGTTTATTCTCGCGATCGGAAAGTGAGTGTATGTTAAAGTGTTAAAAAGCAATCGTCTGTTGACGATTACCGAAATGCAAGGCAAACTTCTTAAATCGCTTATTGATGACATCCACTGTCAAAAACTTAAACGACGCTACTTGTTCCCAGCCACCCATGGCTCCCTACGATTCAATTCTATTACATCGCAGACAGGCATGCAGCCACCAATGTGTGCTGGAATAAGTTCATCAAATAATTAAATTTGACGTAGGAATAAGTTTAATTTTGTACCCAATAAATTCTTCGAATAATTTAGCGCTTTAAACAGAAAAAATTATTTAATTCTTGTATTTATAGCCTATTTTACAAAATGTGATCATATTTTTAGTTTTATGTTTTGAACAGAGTTGCCAGATCTGGCGAATTTTTTATTCAGCAATCACCAATATTTTTTAATTGGTCTAATCTATTCGAAGATTATGTATATCAAATATCACTTCTCAAAATTATTGGGAATTATTGATTAAAAAATCCGCCTTATCTGACAACACTGGTTTTGAACAGCACTTTTTCTTACATTTTTTAATATTAGTTTTAATAAAGTTATCCAGAAAAAAAAATAATGTTTTTACATTATTTATATATTTTAATAAAATTTTACGTGCAAATAAGTCTAATAAATCCAATAATTGGATTTATAATTGAATTTATAAAACATATTTAGAGACTTTCGTACGAAAGCAAAATTACCGATCTTCTTAATTAAATATATATATAATATATATAGATAGATATTGCTTTATAAACTTTATGAAACTAAAGAAAAATATATGTTACAAAAGAAATAAATAATATATATGGAAAAAATTACAGTAGAATTTATGTAATACATACTAAAACAATCTCGTAAAAACCAAAAATATCGTTCTCTTTAATTTTATATATATTTATAAAGAGATAGATATATAGATAGATACATTACTAGATATCACTGTATAAAATATATTACTTTATAAAACTAAATAAGTCTCTCTAAAGTAGATTTTATAAAATCATGTCGAAACCTAGTTTTTTTTTTTTTTTCCAATAATGCAAACAAATATATTTCTAGATTAAATAACGAAATATTTTTTTTTTCATGATTTAAAAGTGTAGAAAATTTATATTCTTATATATATCACGTTTCTCAATCATTCAATTAAAATATATTTTACATTACAATCCCGTTGCATACCTCTTGCTGCGTGAGATTTTTCTTCGATTTATTTTATTTAAGTTTATTGGTTCGTGAATCCGAGTTCTTAAAAATACAAATAAAAGCGCTTAGTCTGACTCAAAACTCATTGTTTTATCCGTTGCAGGGACGCATCATTAAGATTCACTGAAAAAATATATTTGCATGAACTATTTTCGATACGGAAGCTAAAATTTATCGAGTTACCCAAAGATATTGAACTTCGTATGGTGAGAGAATCGATCAAGTGTCTTCCTACGAAGTAGTTGTTATTCTCTTTTCTGGGAAAGGATAACTCAAATGTGATAAGAATAATGTCATATAGCAAATCCTCTGACACAGGTAAAGTTTCTTCGACTTCTACTTCAGAATATATTCCTTTCTTAAAGATTCTGGGCTTCAACAATATATTTTTTTTTTCTTTCGCCAAATGTATAATTTACGTTTTCTGAATGTATGTAACAAAATTAAAATATATATGTATTTTTTAAATTATAAAGTTTGAATAAAAGTAATAATTTTTAAGAAGTATATAAATTAAATTATCTTTTTCAGTAATTGCGTAATGCAAAATCCTAAATTTATATTAGATATTATCCGTTAACGAGTTTTTGTATAATAAGTTGCATTTGTTTAATGTCATGCACTGTACAGATATTTTCTTCAGCAAGTTTTATGTTAGTAAATACAAATAGCTGAAAAGAGACTAGCTGAGAATTATTTAGACTATTTGCCACTAAAAATATTTTGCAGATATATTTTATGAATTTTTGTAACCTTTTTTAATGATAAAATAAGGTGAGCTATTTCTCAGACAACGTGGTATTAAAATCGTAGTAGTTACCAAAGATAAAAAATTATTAATAATAATTAAGCATTTGAGGGGCAAGGAAATGTCGTTCATTTAAAATAAATTACCACCGTAATTTACAAAATGTCTGAAAGAAAAATAATAAAAAATAAATATAATAACCCCACTAAAAAAAATCCCAAGATATTCTGCAGATATTTGTAGAGAAAATCTACAGAATATCTTAAGTTATTTGGCACATTCTTAAGAAAATTTACAAAATTTCTGTATAATGTCTTTAAAATTTCTGCAGATATTTTATAGAAAATGATAAATCTTTAAAATATTTGTAGAAAGTCTTAAGAAAATACTATTTTCTTAAGAAAATCTTTGGATTATTTTTAGTGGGGAAAACCTGCACTTCCCCTTCCCTTAAAAAAAAAAAAAAAAAAAAAAAGATATATATATATATATATATATATATATCCAGGATATGTTTTTGCTGTTGGAAATTTAAATTAGGTTGGATATAATATATAACGGGATATAATATATCCCTCCGCCCCTGATATTGTTGATTAAGAAATTTTCAAAATTTCCTTTTGTTCCATTGCAATGCACAATGCTGTTCCAGTTCCAATGGACAATATTCTTCAGAATTTCTTTTAACAAGCAAAATTCCCATTCGGAATAGCTGGCAAATGCTTAGTGAAAGAAACCTAAAGTGTATATAATTTGAAGGTTTGTAATCATTGCTAAGGAAAAACATAGTTGCCAGGTTGAGCATTTTTGGGCTACAAAAAATTTTAATAGAAGTTTTTTTTATATAAATTTTTGTGACGATTTTTACTGATTAAATAAAATATAAATTTTCATTTATTTATTTATTTTTTGTAGCTAAATAGTGTTAAAATTGGCAACTATGAGTAAAACTGTAAAATTTTGCTTACAATGTAATGTTTTACACAAGACACTAATTGAAAAATTAGCTAATTCAGAACAGAATTAAGACGTGCTTGAACGAAGATTTTTCAAATAAACTGAATTTTCAATTTTCGGTAGAGCTGTATGAAACAAACAGTAAAACTTTCGGTACGTTTTACCCTACGTATATCCTTGTAAAGCTAGTTGTAATCGAAAAGAAAAATCCTTCGTTCAAGCACTAGTCAACTCTAATTTGAAGAAATGTGAAAAGTTTCAATGAGATCGTTGTATTCCCAAGTAGCACATGACGTTGTTATAACTAATTTTTCACTTTTCAGACTTATTTGCAACGGTATAAGAACGTTATGTGCTAACTGGTTTAGGTTTTGAGAAATCGTGTCCATCACTTTTCTGAAGATTTTCCGAAATCCCGGACCAATCTCGGCTGAGCTTTCCATATTTTTTAATAAACATTTCATAAAATAAGGTTTCGATTTTGCTATTTTATATACAGAAAATTTTGAATAAAGAATTTTCTTTGTTATATTAAGGAGAGAGAGAAAATGTGCTTTTTGCTTTCGAAACCTGTGTAACCCTTTAAAGCCAAAAATAAATAAATAAAGATAAATAAATAAATAAATAAATAAAATAAAATAAAATAATATAAAATAAAGGGGAAAAGCAAGAGAGGAAAACAGTCAAATGAGAAAGTGGAAGCAATAGCCAACACAGAAATAGGCATCACCAGCCAATAAAGAAACAATAAGAATCTAAAAATAAAAATATATAGGTAAATTAAAAAATTAAGAGTAGAGAAAAGTGATTTGAAGAACAGGGGTGAAGGAAAAGCAAAATAAGTAGAATTTTTCAAACAGAAGGCAAAGAAATAAAATTCTTCTAAATAGATAAAGGTACATAAACATAAAAGTAAATAAGTAAATAAAATGAAACATTTATAGACACACAATAGAAAACATCCAATATGGCATTCAAATGTGTAATTTATAGAGCAATCAAACAGGTTTTTAGGAATTTATTGCACGTAACATCACAAAACTTTTTGCAAACGGAAGTAAATAAAATAAATTTCATTTTCTTTTATGTGACTAAATAAAAATATTATTTTAATTGCACAACCAACACAAAAATGTATTACTTAAAAAGTATAAAAATGACTTGAATGCTGATGAAAGTATTTTATTTTAAATACATTTTTAAAGATATCAAACATGAAAAATTTGCGTTTCATTATTTTACTTTACATAAAAAACATCGAAGTGAATGTAAAGTTTCTATAAGTTTTAACGCAATAATCTTTAGCAGGCAATTAAAGAAGCGGTGTAAAAGGGTGTTATAATATTTACTGTGATATAAATCCAGCAAAGAAAAACTATACGATACTAACAATAAAGTTATTCCATATGTTAAATATAACCTAAAGAGAAAAATTAATATTTGCTGTTGAATTTAAATGGTGACAAGAAATTTTAGCAACTCTAGTAAAAAATCTTTATTAATAAAATAAATGTGGCATATTTGAAATATTTGCCTGAAAATCTCATTGTTAATCAGAGAGTCATGGCGAAAAAATTTCTCGACAACATTTTTTCTAAAAAGAAATACGGCTTAATACACGAACAAGAGCCAGTATTGGAATCTTGAACCATTTATCTCATAGCGTAGACCGGAACTCTGAGATTAATGGCGAAAGAAAACAGATAATTCTCATTTATTTCTGCTGGACAAGAAATAATGAAACAATAATGTTTTTATAATTTCTTTGGAATGACCAGGAAAAAAGATACATTTTGCTGTCATTTATATGAAAAGAAATAATTGGCTTTTTCGACTTTTTCGTTATAAGGATTTATATGAGGATCGGATATGAGAAAAGATTAAGTAATGATTACAAATTATATTTATTTAAAGGAAAATGAAGATAAAATAATTTTAGCACTTTTTACTTACGATATATTTTGTATCACTATTTCCAAATAGAAATAATTATTGTATTAAACATAGAAAAATTTTCATTACACTACAATTATGTAATTTTCTTATTTTTCATTTATTAACTTGAGTTATGTTTCTAAGTTCTGTATTCTCTAAGTTCTCTTTATGATATTTCAATGATTCAGTAGCTTATCATTAAAAGATTAAGTATGCATATCACATATCTTATATTTACTAATTCATTTTATTTTATTTAGTTACATTTTTTTTTTTTTTTTTTTTTTTTTTTTTTAAATACGCAACTACAACAGAATTTGTAAATCATGAATAAAATGATAAGTATATTAACAACTTAATGTAATTTGTTGCTTGAATAAAAAAAAAAAAAAATTGCAAATACAAAAGACAAATAATAATTTAAAACGGAAAAAATCATTCATAATATTTTCTAATACCTTAAACAAATATGGCATTCTTCCTATTTTTCTGCTGCAAAATTAGTAGCCCTTTTTTTTTCATTCATAACTCATTTTTTGAAGAATATATATATGTGTATGTATATATATATTAATCGTAAATACTTACAGGGGGAAATTGCTCTTAAAAAAATGTAGCGTTAGAAAAGGCGGGTACTAATAACGCACAGAAAAAAAAAATTATAAATTTTGGCATATCTTAAAAAAGGGCAAAAATTAATCATTTGCCGGCCTTAACGCTCTAACAGGGTTCGTACGGTCCTTATTTTTTCCCTGGGTCTTATACCAGTAAATGTTTTAGAACGATTTTCGTTATAAAATAAGTCTTTCTGATTAAGATGAATTTCATTGTTTCAGAAAACTGGCGTGAGACTCAGGGAAAAAATAAGGCCCGTACGAACCCTGTCTAAGCAGTGTCGTGAAATTTAGGGACCCTTTCTTTCAACTATCACCAGTAATTTTGAGGAGCGATATTTGATATACATAATGCATCCATAACCTCCGAAGTTATTAGGCAATCGTTACAGTTAAAATTTAGTGATGGATATTGAATAAAAAGTACTTAATTCTTGCAACACTGACCAGAGGAGTGAAATTACATAGGATCGGAAAAGGGTTAAACAAGGCAAAGAAAACTAAAGATTGGTATTTCATATCTGCATTAAAAGCGAGCATATTTCCCCAAAACAACTATTTCGATTTGTAATACAGTTAAATATTGTAAAACTTATACGTTCATAATTGGAACTCTTTAGACAATTACTATAGTTTTAACCCTTAACGCTAGGCATATTTTCCTATTTTGAACAGTAAGACACGCCTTTTGGCGTTCCTTTAAAACGTCACACGTATAGTTTCCAACTTACTACCTTTTGGCTATCGAAAAATTGCAATAATTTTTTTTATTTTACTTCATCATTAAATAAAATAAATCTTTCTGTTAAAATTTTCTGGTAGCCGAAAGGTAGCCTATAGTTACACGTTTTAGAAAAATAACATTTCATTTGCAGAGAAACACCTTAAGGCGTGGCTCGATTTTTTAATGTTCCCTCAGAAGGGACATACGATCGATAAGGGTTCATTTCTGTGTTATCGAAACAACATATGCTTTTTTGCCTTATTTTAATCTATCATGAATTGCAACATTAAAATGCAATTATTATTAGGTTTCGTTTAATTTTATTTGTTTTGAAAATTTATTTAATATTTTTTGCATAACATAAATTTTAAATACACATGTTCCTTCACGTTATGATTTAAAGAAAAACATTTAATTAATATACAAAAGTGAAATCTGATGATTTTTAAATCTACCGCTTTTAGGCACCATTGTATCATAATGACTTTTTTTTTCTTATTTAAAGACATGATATCTGCAATTAAATAAGACTAAGATAATTATTAAAATAATGATATTCAAAAAGTAGAAGTTTTGGTATCAATTAAACTGCATCAAAATAATAATTTTAAATTGCAATGAAAAGAAGCAGCAAAAATGCAATATATAAAGGAAAGTAGGTGAACATGGAATACCATTATTATTATTTTTTTTAATTCACCATAATAAATTGTAGCCTTTTGGTTCATTGTAGATTCCACTGTTGCAAACATCGAAGTGTTGTTAATGTGTTTTGATGGTTTTATGTAGCAAAAAATTAGATTCCAACTGTAAAAAAAAGTATTTTCGGGTGTATTTTCAGGTAATATGGACCAAAGGAATAGTTATGAAAGGATATATTTAGTACATTTTCCCTTAAAAAATAATATGAAATTTTTACAGAAAAACATGTATACTTTTACAGAAAACCGTGAATAATTTCAATGTAATAATTTAATTTGAAATTATTATTGAAAATAAAAAGTATTGAAAAAAAATATCAACATTTAAGTTTTACAAAATTTGCAAATAATATGGAATAGTTGGTATTCCATATTATTCGAATCGCCATCTTGGAAAATAAATCATCTCAACTACCTGTTGGTAGAAATATGTTGTGGGAATCACTTTACTAACTAACTCAACTCTTCTACCGAATGTGACACTAGGTTTTTACTCATTTTACTGCTTCTTAAATGGGTTACAGATTTCGTAGTACTTACCCCTAAAAAAGTCTGAATCTTGATAAAATAAGAAGTTACATGACACAAAAAAGTTCTTGTCAATGACAAAAGGGGAACTACAGTTCATATTTGAGGCTCATTTAAGACGTCTGACGTGCTTTCGATAGGCTGCAGCATCGTACAGGTGAGATATAACGGTACTCCATTTTACCCGACTATTTTATATTCCCCACCGTTCCCATATATATACACTGATGGAAAAAAAAATCCCAACACCAAGAAAAAGTTATTGTACAGTAATGAAATTTCAGCAATACATTTGTCTAGGTAACATATTTAATTGATTAAAGTTTCAAGATAACAGGTAGAGCCATTTCAAATGTGAAATGTTGGTACATTAGTAACCGGTGTAACCGCCAGAATTTTGAATGCAAGCATGCAAACGTGCATGCATTGTGTCGCACAGGTGTCGGATATCACTTTGTGGGATGGAGTTCCATGCCTGTTGCACTTGGGCGGTCAATGCGGGGACGGTTAATGCTGCTTGTGGATGACGCTGGAGTTGTCGTCCAATGATGTCCCATACGTGCTCGATTGGAGAAAGATCTGGTGATCTAGTAGGCCAAGGCAACATGTCGACACTCTGTACAGCAGTTGGGTTACAACAGCGGTATGAGGGCGAGCGTTATCCTGTTGGAAAACTCCACCTTGAATGCTGTTCATGAATGGCAGCACAACAGGTTGTATCACTAGACTGACGTACAAATTTGCAGTCAGGGTGCGTGGGATAACCCCGAGAGTTCTCCTGCTGTCATACGAAATTACTCCCCAAACCATAACTCCAGGAGTAGGCCCTGTGTGTCTAGGCCGCAGACAGGTCGCTAGCAGGCGTTCACCTGGCATCCTTCTAACCAACACACGGCTATCACTGCGACCAAGGCAGAACCGGCTTTCATCAGAAAACACAACAGATCTCCACTCCGTCCTCCAATGAGCTCTAGCTTGACACCACTCACGTCGCAAACGGCAGTGGCTTGGAGTCAGTGGAATGCACGCTACAGGGCGTCTCGCTCGGAGCTGTCCTTGAAGTAACCGATTTGTAACAGTGCGTTGTGTCACTGTGGTGCCAACTGCAGCTCGAATTTCAGCTGCAGACGCAGTACGATTAGCCACAACCATACGCCGGTCTTCCCTCTCAGTAGTGCCACGTGGCCGCCCGGAATCCGGTCTTCTTGAGGCAGTACCTTCCCTTGACCACTGCTGCCAACACTCATGCGCAGTGGATACATTCCTGCCAAGTCTTTCTGCAATATCGCGGAAAGAAAACCCACCTTCTCATAGTCCTACTACACGACCTCGTTCAAACTCAGTGAGCTGTTGATAATGGCTTCTTCGTCTTCTTAGAGGCATCCTTGACTAACATTAACCCACTACGTCAAATCTCAACTACAAATAACGATCACGAAACTTACAGCGCTTATTTAAAGCAAACCTCATTTGCATGTTCATAGTGTCGCTACTAGCGCCACACTTATGCGCGTAGCTCGAAATTTGAATCGACGTCATCTTTCAGATGTATAAACACGCCTACCAAATTTCGTTTATCTAGCGCAGTTCCTTCCTGGTGTTGGGATTTTTTTGCCATCAGTGTATATATGTGTGTGTGTGTGTGTGTGTGTGTGCGTGTGTGTTGATTTACACACAGAATAAAAAAATTAATTTTTCAAAAAGGTCAAAATTTATTCTCATTTTATTTTTCATTAAAAAAAATAATAATAATAAAATTTCTTTTAAAATTCGTTTTAAACGTTCATTAAAAAATCACAATCTATTTAAATTTTAAACATGAACGATTCAGAGTGGTACTGTTGTTGTCGCGTATGACAAAGTGCAGAAGTGATAAAAATATAAATAAAATAATAACAAAAAAGAGAGATGAAAATTAAATATTGCCAAAAGCGTGGATCACAGCCTTGGCAGTGTCTATGGCTCTTTCTGAGTAATAACAAAACCTAACTCACTTCGTTTCCAGGGGTTTGATAACTTTTGATAGCATATGTATGTAATATGTATGATAGCATATATGTATAAAGTCCACCGCACTTTAGAATGTAGAAAAAGAGGGGGGGGGGGAGCTAAAAGCCCCATAGAAATAGCATGGGAAGAAAAAAAAATCCTCACAATGTCAAGTGTGTTAAAAAAAACGGCTCGCACCGGAAGTAATAAAAGGACAAAATTGACTAGAAAAAGACATCGAAGAGCGGGAACGGGTGGGCTGGGGAATTGGTCCTGTCGTCCAGGGTTAATACATCTCGCCTAGTTGCAGTTGAACTTCCATGTTGCAGTCATTGTCTAGCTTAGAGAGGGCACCAGCAATGGAAGGACAGCTAAAAAGGTGTTTGGGATCCAGTTGTGTGCCTGGGCAACGCCTGCATTCCACATATGTCCTGGAACCATCAGAGTGGTATTATACCAAAATATTGCCCAGCATCTAATGGTTAATAAATAAAATCTGGCATACAAAGCAATAGCAGAATACTTAAGAAAAGTACAATTTAAGTTAATATTAAGCAAAATTACGGTTGAAAGAAAACAATGATTCTTCTATTAAAAAATATATTAGTGATTCTAAAGTAAAACGATTTTTTCATACTAATGTCTAATTTATTTTAAAATTTTTTCTATAAGCATTGCTAGAAAATAAAACTTAATTTCAAGGAACAAAAGTATATTAGTAGCTTTTACTTATGCTAAGAGATCTATAAAAAAGATTTATGTGAAATTTTTCGTTTTAAATATCTTCGTTTATTTTTATGTCGGGTACATTCTTTTAGAAAATCTCTATTTATATATTTTCTAGAATCCTAATTTATTATTATTATTATTATTTACACACAATTACTTTTTTAATTTATAAATTTTCTTTGAAACTAAAATTACATTTTCGGATTCATTTGAACTATTTTACTCGTTTAAATGTGTTGACATCTCTACATTGTTGTGTCATTTAAGTGTTAAGATATTCACCTGCATTTGTCATTTTTAATTAAAAAAAAGAAAGAAATATAAATATCTAAGGAAAAAGCAAAGATAAAACATGCATGTTTTAATATTTTGTTAACTATTATATTTTCTTATGCATTTTTTCTCGAAAATAATATATTCTGAAAACTGTAGAGAAATAAGTGCTCTTGAAAACGGGAGTTATTAATTTTTAACGTTTGAGGTGAAAATGTTTCACGCTGAATAAATAGCGTAAAGTATAAATTCAAAGACAGACAAATGCTTTTATAAGCTTCTTTCGACGCTTTGTAAAAATGTAACAGATGTGTCATTCTCAGGGGCATTTAAAGCAAGCTGTGAAGTACTTTAAGGTTTGTTTACATTTTTTTTATTTTTTAAAACACCAGTGAGGATTACATCATTCAACAAACATGAATATTTAAATTTGTCATTCTTACTTTATTTTATTTCATTTTATTTTTACAAAATGCAAAGACATTTTTATTTTTAAAAAATATGCATTTTAAATTTTCACCTTTTTAAAATTAAAATACTTGTTTTAACCTTTGTATTGTGAGTTCGTGGAAAAATTTATTCTTTCTTTAGATATTTCCGCAGTGATTACAAATAACACAGTAAAGAAATGTATAAAATACATGCTTTTTTTTAAAGGAATTTTTTTTTATGGATATTTGATTATGATAAGGACTTACATGCGCATATAACATAGTAACGAGTTTTTTTATAGGCAGTATCTTATGATTTTTAAATTGTATATATATATATATATATATATTGCAAAGATTATCAGTTATGCCAACATTTCCAGTATATTCCGGAGGATTGGGACTGTCCTTTGTTTTCACACCACTTCTTTTTGTAAAGTAATTTTCTTCAATATAGAATTACCATTTAAAAGAATGAAATTTTTTCTTGAAGAAAAGAAAAAAAAAAGAAAGAAAAAAAGAAATAAAAAGAAATAAAAGGTGAAAAAAAAGCCAGTACTAACAGTACTCTGCATTACATTAGAAATATTGATTATCTGGACAATATTAGATAACTGTCTCCAACAAAAATAAAGCGCTTCATTTTAAATAATTATTATTTATCTATATAATCTTTAATTCCCAATTGGAAGAACGCTACTTCTAAAACTATAAAATGTGTGCTAAATACTAGAACAAAATTTCATTAAATATTACTTTTTTTTTTAATTTTCAACCGAACATAACATTTTTCATATTATAACTCAAAAAGAAAATAACACTTTAATCAGTTTTTTTTAATCTCTAATTTTTAATCGAATTTAGACATTTTTGGACTAAGAATTTATAATCACCATTCATATCTATTTTTTTCCTTTTGTCAAAATCGGTTACAAATTTCTGATAAAAGAACCGTTCTTAAATTTCAAAAAATTACTACGTTTGGAAGTTTACCAAATAAATTTGTCGAAATTGGATGCTTGCCAACTATAATATGAAATCTCAGAACAAATTTCGATGAAAAATCACATTTCAATTAATTAAACAAATCTATCAAACACAGCTACAGCTAAGAGCCATTGTTCTAAGTATTAAAAAAAAAAAAAAAAAAAAACAGCATTAAAATAGACATATTCGTTTGGAACCTACAATGTCACAGAGAGACACTCAGATAAAGTCTTCAAACTTATAACACCTCTCTTTTATGGTAAACAGTTGAAAATAATAGGATGCAGAGTTAGTACCTGTCTACATTTTTCTTTTCCGAAACTTAAACGATTAATTTTATATACAGTCGGCAGCAAAATCATTGAATCACTAGCAATAATTTCTACTTAAAAAATGCGCATCTTATACTGTTTTGTTAAGTAAATATTTGTCGAGTCATGATCTTAGTCTTATACTGTTCATTTAAAAAAAATACTCTGATGATTAAAATTAGCAATCAAACTGAAAAAAAAAAAAAAAAAAAGAATGGTATTCTTTTGTATCTATTAATTGCTAAATTTTAAGGTTAAATTTTATTATGTGCTATCATATATATATATATATATATATAGGAAAAGTATTGATGCGTGCATAAATAAATTTGCTACCGATTGTAGCTATTCTTTCATTAAATCTATAAATATTTAAGGGACATTTTTTTAACTGTGGAGAAAATTTGAGGCAAAGAAGACGGGTTCTTGCGAACGCTGTATTAATAACGGAATATATATTTTTATTGGTTATAAAAGAGTACATCCGCTCACTGATTCACTCAACACGGTCAAGATGATTCCATGACAGATTAGTTCACGACTTATGGTGAGAATACTGCTTTTGGAGCCCTGAACCCTATTGACCCTTAGTCTGCCGGAACGCACCAAGCGTTCCGGCGTTTCCGGCTCCTCTCATTTCAGTAATCAGCTAACAGGATGTTATACTACTCAAGTTTGACCAGTACCATGTTATATAGATTGAATATCACTGACCAATCTGGTTCAAATATTCACTCATTATTGTGTAGTGAACGACGTACGGGGTTTAAGTTCTGGTCCCTGATTACTGAAATGAGTAGGTACGCTGAGTACATCCTGGTAGTCAAGATGTTAAAATTCATGAAATGAAAGAAATTGGATAATTCTGTCTGTTTTTCAAATTTTATTTCAAATCTTGAGCTAAATTGAAATCTATAACCTACATCAATAAACATATTTAACCGTAGATTATTAAACATTTTTTTGTATTGTTTCAATGGTGCATGATGATATCGTATTATTTCGTTCACCTTACGCATATCTGCAAATTTTAGTTAATTTTTAAAGAAATAGAACCACTATTTTCTAATGGTAATTTCCAATACAGTAAGCTGCAGATAATTACTAGAAAATTTGTACTAAAACTTTCGATTAAAATTTAGTGGCAATAAATCATACGGGAAATACGAATGGCTTGGTATGTGCTTAAGTAAATAAATCTCTAAAATTTAGACATTCCTTCAAAAATTCAGTTTATTAAAGAAAAAAAAAAACTGGGGTGGGTTTTTAATAAAATCCTGGACAAAATAAAAATATATATTATATATTAAAGCTTTATAATATAATTTAAATATAGACTGCATTTCTATTTATTTTATAAAAGTACCATGATGGATTTAAAGGATTTGATGACTTCGAAAAGTCATAATTGCTAAATCTTATTTTTGTTTGAATGATGATCAATAAGCTATTTAACAAAAAAAAAAAAAAAAAAAATGTTAAAACGTAACAACTTTCTAATGCGCAAAATTTAGTCAATTTAAATTTTTAAAATGCAATATCATGCATATTTAATTAATAAAAAAGAATAATCTTCAATAAAGTTTTATTTTATTTTATTTTATTTTATTTTTTTTACTATTTAATGTATGTTTCTCTATAGAATATTCTTTGAGATAGAATATACGTTTTGAAGTGGCATAGACAAAATTTGATAAAAAGAAAAAAAAAATGTTTAAAATCTTTCGTGCTCGTGAATCTATAAAATAAAATTTTCGAATTAATACATGGTAGTTTAAAAAATATATTCAACTTAAATAAAAGGAATTACTATTGACTACAATTTAATATTATTAGAAATTATTATTAAAGAAAGGTAATAGAAATATATCAATTGCTGGATTTCGTGCATTTTTATGATATCCTCCGAGTTATAAAGAAACATTATTAGTACTTTCATTTTATTATGATTTCTTTATTACATTACATAAAGATCGAAGAAGAATTAATTTTAATAGGAATATAAAAATCTATGTACTGACTGAAATAATTTCAGCTGTTAAGGAAAATCAATACAAATCAGTTAACCCTTTTCTTTTTTTTCTTCTTAAAACTACATACATGTAATTACTTTAATTACCTTTTTCTCAGAAAACAAGTACCTTTTGGAAATACTTCCGAATTTCAACAAAATCTTTCGGGAAACATTAAAGAAATCTAACTGCATTTATTGGAAGTGAAAAGTACTGCTATTTTATAAACTTGTTACATTAAAACATGTTGATTCTGAAGAGCTCTCACTTCGTTTCCAGGGATTTGATAACTTTTGATAGTATATGTATGTAAGAAAAAAAAATCTCTTTCATTCTATTAAATATAATTAAGGTAACTCAAAGAGCTAATTCGAATTGTATCTATAGATTCTAAATGATACATCTAGTACATTTAAAGAACTATTTGAGAAAGGTAATTACATCATTTAGGTTTAAAGTGACATACGGTGGTATAAGCACAAGAAAAGGGTACGTTCAATTAAATTAAATTAGGGATATTAACTACTTATAACTTAACTTACTTTGCAGTTGTTAAATTTAAAATTTTAAAAGGCTTTATTTTTAAACAAAATAATTAACCTATTTATAAAATGGTATGATTGAACATATTACCACATGGGGATGTTTAGTCTAGATTATGCTGTTTGAAATAATGAAAATACAACAACTAACCTACCATAATAATGCAATCCTAATTTTGCTGCACGAAACCATCCAAAATATACAAATGTGTACTAATGATTATATACTAATGCATCTGACTGTGCATCATGCATATGCTCAGCAACCGCGTGTCATAGAACTACAAGTTTCTTATCTAAACACGTTTGGGGTAAAGGTGGTTGAAGCATCGAAAGTAAACATTTATTTATTTAATTTAATTTTTATTTTTGTTTTAACTTTGATAAAAAAAAAAAAATATGTGATTTCAAATATTCATGTTCATTTTCAAAAATACTTTTAAAACTGCGATACACTAACACAATTATTTTATAACAGTGTTTTACTACTTCATATTACAAATTCTACGTTTTCATCTGGAAGTAATTTTTATAAGGATTTATTGGCGTTTTATTATCGCCCAGCCGATAAAATATCAACGATTTTATAAAACTATTGTTTTTCTTACTTTGACGAGAAATATCTTCCTAATTTAAGTGCCTATTATAAGTGAAAAATAGTTGTTAAAGATTACTGGTGATAGTATTCTCCGGTTTTAATCAGGACCTGTTTACATTATGTATTCATTACTCAGCTTCCACACTGATGGAACCACCGGAAAGAACATAGAGTTTTAGTTAAAGCTAGACCCACATATAATACTAAAGACCTGTTCATTCGCCGAATTTAACCGTGTGAATTTTCAGAAGACGTTTTCTATCCCACGTGCTCGTAAAACAAACAAACCGGCAATATCAGAATGCATTCTATGGGATAGCATGTCGTTTATATGCTGGTATAATATTTATTAATTTTTCGTATTACATGTGGGTCTAGAGTAAAACATAAGTAAAATCGTAACACATTACTAATGTAATTAAAGGGAAAAATCCAAATATTTGTTCTGAACTGTGGCGCCATATGTAGCCGTTTTCAGGCCTAACAGAACACGTTTTTTTTTTTTTTTTTTCAAAGAAAATCGCTGAATGAACAGGTTTTTAGTATCACATGTGGGTCTAGGTTAAAGAGAATTTATTTCAAAATATATATATATATATATATACATATTCTAATTTTTTTTTGTTTCTTTAAGATAACTCTTTCATTCCTGGGTTTCGGCAATGTTACGAAGTCCTTTAAAACATGCTTGCAGTTTCAAATTCGATTCAGTAATAAATCACTTAAGAAGATAGCTAAAATAATATACTTTTTATAACAGATTAAAAAAGAAAAAAAAATCCTGATATATAATTTACGCATATTGTAATATTTTTTAAGGCAGCGAAAAATCTGCAGCAAATTCACTCTCAATAGCTCATTTTTTTTTTCTTTTTATCTTTCACAAAACCCGATTACACGCAAAGCGCAAAACCACCATTGTTATAAAGAAAAAAAAAATCAATTATTTATGACAAAATTTCTGCATATTATTCAGGTAATGGTTATTCTTAGAAAATAATTGTGTTTATATGGTGACAAAAACACGCTACCATTGAAAAAAAAAATAATAATAAAAAAAATCATTTCTTTTGAACGATGATATTTTTCAAATATAAGTCGATAATCATTATTAAAAAAGTGGTGGTGTTTGGATGCGCTTGCCTTATTCAGACTTTGATTCTTCATATGTATGGTAAAGAGATACATGCACTGAAAATAACGAGTGAGGAGTTCTTCATAGAAATAATTACAAGGGATCGCAATTCAGTTGATTACGGAAGTCGACAAGCAGTTTAATGATTTATAGGAATTTTATTTTAAAAGAAATATATACCTGCTAACATCCTAATTAATATTCCGCAAAATTGTTATCACGCGCCCTTTTTACCATACCACTCTATTTTTACAGTAATTCTCTCCAAATGTAATTACGATTAAATAAGAAGAAAAATATTCTATAAAAATACTGATGTGAATAAAAAACCGGATACTAACAATACTACGGAATATTAATTATAATGTTGGCAGTTATGGAAATGCACCCCTAAAAATTCAAGTAGTATTGAGTTACTTTATAAGATAATTAATATACAACATTCTATTATGGAATAAAAATGGTTTAAAAAAAAATAAGTACCGTAATTTCTGGTAGATAACCCGCAGGTAAATTGCGTCATTTCTCCACCAGAAATTTTATTTAATAGAGAAATCTATACATTTTCGAAGGAAGAGCTCGTATCAATAATGAGACACAGCAACTTGAGTTAGAGGATAGCAAACTGTATGAATTAAATTGAACAGAATAAATTTCAATGCCTGTCCGTTAACCAAAAACAATAATCTCTACGGGTTGCACAAATTTGCTTATACACTCATGTTTGTGAAAATTGCAACACCATGAAAAAAGTTTCAGAAATTAATAAAATTTATTCTACATATTACTGATAGTGCTACAAACAAGCGACTAAATGTACAAGACAAAAAAAAAGAACTTCTGAAATCAGTACATTGTGTGTCCGCCACACTGAGCGATGAGAGCCTGTACACGTCGTGGCATTGAATCATACAAGTTCTGAATGTAATCCTGGGGAATAAAATTCCAGATGGTTTCGACCTGACGCCAAAGTTCAATCTTATTGTACGTCCCACCAGCTGTACGAGCGAGTCGTCGACCAATGAAATCCCAGGCGTGCTCGATGGGCGACATATCCGGAAAATAAGCAGGCCGTAGAAAAATCAAAAGCTGTGTTGCACTGAAGAAGGCTTGTGCAGTCTGAGAAAGCTGAGCACGGGCATTATCCTGCTGAAATACAGCACCCAAAATGCGTCGAAAAATAGGAATGACCTCTGGCTGCAAAACTTTCCTCATGTAGCGATCACTGTTGAGGTTACCCGCAATGTGCACTAGATGGATCGACAATTATACCCAATAGCTCCCCACACATGATGCTAAGTGTTTGTGCAGTATGATGCTGGATAACACACTGTGGGGGCAGACGTTCCCCCTGTAACGCCTGACGCGTACTCTTCCATCATTGTACTCCAGATTATAGCGAGATTTATCGGAGAGAACAATTTGTTACCAGTGGGCACGCCACGTGCTGTGTTGCTAAGCCCATTGAAGTTGGAGTCGTCTGTGATTCTGCGAGAGGGTAATTCTGCGTAGAGGAACCCTTGCACGCTGTTCATGCTGCAGTAAATGGCGCCGAACTGTGGAGCTTGACAACAAAGCACCTGTAGCCGTGCTCCAACGCTGTACTAACACATGAGAGGACACTGTACGGTTAGTCACAACCATGCGAATGATGTGTCTGTCGTCTCGTGCCGTTGTTCTATTGCGTGCCCTACTGCCAGGTTTTCTGCTCGTTTGATTCTCCTCTGTCCATTTCTTCCAAACACGCATCACTGTTGTGGCATTACACTGAGCGGGCTGCGATTTCTCGATACGAAAATCCATCCTCTCGCATACCAACGATGCGGCCTCGTACGAACTCCGTTAGTTGTTGGTATGACATCCTCCGCTTTTGACGAGGCATATTGACCACCAACAAAACGTGTACCGCAGACAAAGGACAATAAAAAAATTTCAACGCGCCTCCACAGTCATTTATATACCTGGAACAAGCGACTGTTAAGGAGACGGTTCTCGTTCCACACATGCGCAATCGATTTCTAATTCTAATAATTTGCATTACTTACTTCACTTCACATTTCCTGCAAGTTTAGTTCAATTTGCATAATCCCTTCATGGTGTTGCAATTTTCACAACATGAGTGTAATACCAATTCTCAATAAATAAATAAGTAAATAAAAATAAATAAATAAATAAAAGTGTAGTATGAGGTAATTAGCCAAAGAGGTTCTTTCAATTAACAAAAGTTCATTTTGCGTACATGGACATTCAACTACGGACCATGGAGTTCAACAGGTAAGGTATTCAGCTTCGGCCATGGTCTTGTGTCCTGTCCTTCCCTGCTCTTTTTCGTGACTACACTCTATCATCGATAAAGCTCTACATAAATTCAAAGCACATAAATTTTCTGTTTTAATCTTGAGTGATCACTGCCTCAAGCCTCAAATTTTACCTTTTAATTCTTACAATCCCTTTAAAATTAACTGAAATTCTTTCTTATCAAAGATTCAGTTTGCACTCGAAGCCTTTTATAAATATTTGGTGATCCGCATATAAACCTTCATATTTTTTCCGGTAGTCATGGAATAATTTTTCGTGCTACAAACTGCTTCTTAAAAGGGCGTGGCTTGAGAAGATAATTAGAATTGTGTAAGAGATCTATTCAAAAATATAGAAGTACAGCAGGGATCGTAGTTTCCACTTTTTAGCTAGTCTAGCTAAATCTAATCTAGCTTAATATAAGATCTGGCTGTCCTTATGTTATGCAGGCCGCGTAATAAAAGACTAGCACAATGCACTTTTTACGAAGTCTGCGCCTTATTTTAGTTAGTGGCCTCTTTTATGTGGACCACTTTGTATTTTCCAAATGTGCGGGCCTGAAGTGAGATGGAAAATTAACCTTTTGCATTGGAATCTTCTTTTAGTAAGCGTGATGAGCTACCTGACAATAGTTTTAATAAAAAATGCAAAATATGAAACATAATAATTTTAAATATAAACATTTTATTTCTATATTTTATGTATATCTACATATTACAAGCATTATACATGAATATTGTGATTTATAATTTTCCATCGTGTGATATTTTGCAAAGCATTCTTATTAAACTTCTTTTCGTCTGAAAATATTATAAAAGTTCCATCTGAAGTCCATGATACGTGTTTTTTAACCCATGATAACGGTAATCAATCTGTGTTTTTTTTCCCACTTTGAATGATGCTTCCGCTATTTGAAAATGAATTATTTGGATCTTGTTATGTAATTGCAAGCAGTTTGCCTTAACACATGAATAAGTCCCGCTTGATTTGGGGCCTTTGCGATATTACCAATGCTCTGTTTAAGGTCAAGAGCCAGTTTTCTTTCATCGCAAAGCATTAACTTTTTAGGCCTACCAGTCATCTTTCTTTTCCTATTTCTATCTCACTTTCTGATAATGTTAGAAAGTGTAATGGGGCTGAGGTGCAGTATACGAACAATCTGTCTAACACCTTTAAGATTAATTTTATAAGCAACAATTTGCCCCTTTTGGAAATAATTTTAAAGTATTCTTCTAGGCAGTCTGGAAAGAAAATAACAATGCAATTTTTAACAAAATATGTTTTCCTCATTAAAAGCACTCAAAGAAAATTCAATATTTACTTTTTTTACTTGTGCACAATCCACCAAATAACAAATTTTGGAAAGTGTCCTTCTACTTTTTTTACACTCTCAAAATCATGGATGCTAGTTTTTTTTATAATCCACTAATTAGCATTAGTAGTAGAAATTTTATTTTTACGTGAAATTAAAGAAAACTTTGTTACACAAAATCTGTATAAAAATATAAAAGCCAAGATAAAAATACAAAAAATAATCTACAAAAATCTACTGTCCTTCTACTTTTTTTACGCAGTGTATATATCTGTACTGATAAGTATAAAGGATTTAAGTCCAAAAATGTCGATTTTGAGTTAAGTACATAGTCAGACCTAGAAAATTCTCTATCGATTGGTTTAAAGGATTTAAGTCCATGTCATTCAGTCTTTGAGAAAATCCATTGGTAAAAAAAGATTCAAGTCAGAAATTTGGCATTAATCTTTGGTATAAAATATTTAATTTAATTTTTTTTTTCATATTAAATGAAGATTGATAATTACTGAACGGTATAAAGTGTATAATTCAACATAATCCCTTTTTCCTAATCGATTCTTCTGATTAGTTTTTAGTTAGTTTAACTTTATTTTTCGTCTCCTGAAAAATCAAGAACATGGACTTAAATCCTTTATACTTATCATTACAGATATATATATATATATACCGGGTGATCCAAAAGTCACAGAAAAAATAAAAAATGTATTATTCAAAAGTACTGACTATAGGTCTATGAAATTTCCCCTAAAATGTGCAGAAAAGCATTGGATATATATATATATATACGAGGGCTGTCCGTAAGCTAGCCGGATTTAATTTATAACTAAAAAAATATAATGGATATACGTACTTCAGTTTAATCCCTTTCAAAGTATCGTCCTTGAGAAGCAACACACTTAGTCCAACGTTTTGCCACTCTTGGAAGCAGGATTGGAAGTCGTTATTTGGAATGACTAACAGCTGTTCGATCGTTTTTTGTTTGATGGTGGACACAGCCTCAAGCCGTCATCCTTTAAGCGATTTGAACGGTGCGATGTTTGGTGCCAAACTTTGGCAATTTGAACGGTGCAATGTTCGGTTAAAAAATTTCGCATTTCCAAAGCTAATGAAAACGCTTAAGGACAACGGTTTGAGGATGTGACGACCATCAAACAAAAAGTGATCGAACAGCTGTTGGCTATTCCAAAGAACGACTTCCAATCTTGCTTCCAAGAGTGGTAACAACGTTGGGCTTAGTGTGTTGCTTCTCAAGGACGATACTTTGAAGGGGATTAAACTGAAGTATGTATATCGATTATATATTTTAGTTATAAATTAATCCGGATACTTTACGGACAGCCCTCGTACATACTTGCCAACCATCTCATTATGAACCGTACAATTTTTAGTACACGCCTTTTTTTTTCACACCAATCAGTTTTCAGAGTAATTTTATTCTTATTTAATCGTAACAACATTTGGAGAGAATTACTCTAAAAATAAAGTGGTGTGAAAAAAAAGGGCGTTTTTTCAAGGAGCGTTAACAACTGTACGGTTATTAATGGGATTGTTGGCAAATATGTATATATATAGGGAAGCACGAAATAGTTTATAACATTTGTGATTAAATATTTTATAAACATAACTCTTATGACGCGCTTTATAATGTAAGCGCAATCGGTGCTCCACAAAAATGGTTAATGAGAGGATCTGTACACGTGCTTCATTTTAGCTAGTTAGTGGAAAAACAAATATATTTCGTAAAATTTTGAGTAAAGGTATATTAATTTATGCTTTAACGAAATATTTTTAGCTATTTATTTAGTCTGTGTGTTGAGTTATAAAATGCATATTAAATATTTTGTATAAATAGCTATATATATATATATATATATAAATATATATATATAATAAATAAACAAATTGACTAAATCCATACGATGGGGCAAGTTGTAACATGTTAGAGGAGTGGCTTGTAGAGATATCTACAGCCAGAGCTCGAAGTCTCCGCCCATTTTCAGGAAACTTTCAGAAATGAAAAATTATCGGCTTCTTAGCCACTACTAAATTGATACAGAATTATTTTCTGTGTTTTTATATTATACTGCAGTGATTATATAACCACGAATTATAATTACGATTTAATCACGAATTAGATAATATTGCATAAAAATAGTGGTAGAAAATAAAGCAGAAATTTTTCACCAATGAGAGTGTTCTGAAAAAAAGGGCAGAGAATTTGAGCTCTGCTAAACCCTCTCTGTGACAGAAGAATGGATATAATGCTTAATTTACAAAATGTGAGCACACATTAAATGCATGAGAGGGAACAAAATATCATTTGCTTGACTTAATTTCAACTCTGACTAAAATTGACTTCTATGTTGATTTTATCTTTAATTTTATCTTTATTTTACTATAATCCATTTGATATAATTCATTGTTACTATATCAAGAAGTTTATAACTTAATATTAGTTATTAATTACCTTTTTTATTAAATTAATAAATAATTAATAACAAAAATATTTTGAAATATTTTTTTTTTTTTTGTTAGGGTTCCCTTTGTATCCGTTACATTTTCACCCATGTTTGTTACACTTAGCCCCAAATCCGGGGCAAATTGTAACAGGCAAATAATTAAAAAAAAAAAAAAAATATTTTTTGAGTTAAAATTGCAACATTAACAAAAGTTTTTTTTTTTTTTTTTTTTTATGAATATGATAGACGATTATGTATACTATGGAAAACAGCAATTATAAACAGGAAAACGTAAATACATTTTCCAATATATTTATTTTTCTAAAAACTGTTACAATCCGCTCCACGCTTCACTATAAGAAAAATACTGTTTTCGCAGTATCTTCTCACATTTTAAACAGATCCGCCTGATCGAATAACGGCATATTGCGAATACTGACCCTTTTTTTAGGAGAATTTCAAATACGCAACGTCAGACCGTTATTCTAATGAATGACATACCTATTTAGCACATAACGCACGACCGCACAGTGCTCGCATCTGCCAACATGTTCTGAAAGGTATACAGATGCTTCCCTGGCCACCGTACTCTCCTGACCTGTCACCAATCGAACATGTATGGGATGTGATTGGACGCCGTATGCAGACTCTGCCCTTGCCTCGTTCAGAAGACGAACTGCGGCAAATGGTTGAAAGGGAATGGAGAGCCATCCCTCAGGACACCATCCGCACTCTTATTGACTGTATGCCTAGACGTGTTTCTTCGTGCATCGCTGTCCGCGGTGGTCCTACATCCTACTGAGCAGACGCCGTTCTCGCTCTGTATTCTGACTATCATTTTGAAATAAAGGTCACTTATTGTTCCTTGCTGTCTCTGTCTCTGTTTTTTTTTCCAAATTTTATCACTTTGTGACCACTCCTTCTTGGTGTTGCATTTTCAATGTCAAGCAGTGTATGTATATATATATATTTAATAATTTATTTAGACTTTATATATTACCGTGGCAATTTAATAATATGTTTATTTTTTTGCTTTCTGCTTCCTTTTGTTACTTAATATGAAAATATTACGTAAATATAAGTATAATAAAATGAAGTTCGTAGAATCTAAATATGCTATGCATATTAAGTGAAATGGCAATATAAATGAAATAAGTTATGTCATTTTTAAATAACATCTTGATTACTATTTAAAAAACAGGTGAAGTTTAAAGATTTTTTTTTTTTTTTGACCCACTTGACATTGTGAGTTTTTTTTTTTTTTTTTTTTTTGGTTTTCGTCCCATGCTACTTCTACGGGGTTTTTAGCTTTTGTCCCCTCGTTTTATACATTCTAAAGTGCGGACCGCACTTTAGAATGCAGAAAAAGAGGGGGAGAAAGCTAAAACCCCCATAGAAATAGCATGGGACGAAAACAAAAAAACTCACAATGACAAGTGTGTTAAAAAAAATAAAAATAAGCTCACACCAGAAGTAATTAAAGGACAAGATTAACTAGAAAAAGACATCGAGGAGCGGGTGGGTAGGGCTGGGGCATTAGATATATCGTCCAGGATTAATACGTCGATATGTTGATAACTGAATAAATATTTCTAATTCGATTCGTCTTTTTTTTTTTTAATACTAATATTTCTGTGTAAAAGGAACATTAATATATATATATATATATATATATGTATATATATATATACATATATATTCGATGAATTCTATTAATAATATGGGTTATATTTTGAACCCCCTAATTTTAGTTCACAGGTGAAAAATTCCACCCGATAATTTTTAATAAAATTTTTCTTTTAAAAATATCCGAGAAAATTCATTTATTTCTTTTCTTCTAATCTTATTTTCAAATTCTGGTGTCTCTTGATTTTAAATGACAATAATTAAATTGCCCTTGATAGTGTTAATTTAAATATTCTTTGACATTTATGATTGCAAATTGACGAAGAAATCATACCACTGTTAATGAACCAAAATTTTCTCCTTCTTAAACCAACCATTTTATAGGCAGACATTTTTTTTAAACAAATAAGGTAAAGCTAAGAGAGTTTGCGCACAATTCAACAAAACAATATAAACTTCCAAACTTTTTATTTTTTTTGCTAAATTATAGGTGCATAATTTTTAACTGATCCTTCTTCTATGCATTTCCAGTACAATTTTGTTGTTTTGGTATAATTTAAAACAACAACTGTAATAAAACCAGGAGAGTTATTTTGCGCAATCTGTTCTTATAGGGTAAGAGGGATTGCGCACATGTCTAGGAGAGACTGCGCTAAATTATAGCTACAATTACGTTGTTAATAATAATAATTGCGCTTAAATGACATTGTTGTAAGGTATTTGTAAACAAATATTTTTGTATTGGGAGTAAATATTTCAATTCAATAATAAAAAAAATCATAAAAACATTTTTTTTTCAACGAATACAAAAATTTATTTAAAGGAAAAATGTTAAAGAAACAGAAAAAAAGAACAAAACCAGATAAAGATTGCAAATAACGTTAAGTTACTAAATAACACGTTTAACAAAAAATCATAGCTGCCAAATTTTAATTTATTGCCGAAACGTCAGTGGAGGCCCTCTGTTGAGACTCAAAACGGTTTGGGCTGTGTCTGTCTGTCTGTCTGTCTGTCTGTCGCGCGATAGCGGCCGCAAAATTAGCGCTATTGACTTGAAATTTAGTACACGTGTTCATGAGCCCCACGAAATCAGCTGTATAGTTTTTGGTATGTACTCCATTTGTAGTTCGTATACAGGGACACGCCAAAGTTTTTCTAATCATTACGGCCTATGGGAGGAATTTGAATGTATCGCGATAGCGGCCACAAAAATCACGCTATTGACTTGCAATTTGGTACACGTGTTCATGTGCCCCACGAAATCAGCTGTATAGTTTTGGGTGTGTATTCCATTTGTAATTCGTGTACAGGGACACGCCAAAGTTTTTCTTATCATTACGGCCTATGGGAGGAATTTGTATGTACCGCGATAGCAGCCACAAAAATCACGCTTTCGACTTGCAATTTGGTACACGTGTTCATAAGCCCAACGGAAACAGTTGTATAGTTTTAGGTGTGTATTCCATTTGTAGTTCGTGTACAGGGACACGCCAAAGATTTTCTATCATTACGGCCTATGGGAAGAATCTGTATGTACCGCGATAGCCGTCGCAAAAATCAAGCTATTGACTTCAATTTTTGCCGAAACGTCAGTGGAGGCCCTCTGTTGAGACTCAAAATGGTTTTGGGCTGTGTCTGTCTGTCTGTCTGTCTCTCTCTTTGTCTGTCGCGCGATAGCGGCCGCAAAAATAGCGCTATTGACTTGAAATTTGGTACACGTGTTCATGAGCCCCACGAAATCAGCTGTATAGTTTTTGGTATGTACATCATTTGTAGTTCGTATACAGGGACACGCCAAAGTTTTTCTTATCATTACGGCCTATGGGAGGAATTTGTATGTATCGCGATAGCGGCCACAAAATTCACGCTATTGACTTGCAATTTGGTACACGTGTTCATGTGCCCCATGAAATCAGCTGTATAGTTTTGGCTGTATATTCCATTTGTAATTCGTGTACAGGGACGCGCCAAAGTTTTTCTTATCATTACGGCCTATGGGAGGAATTTGTATGTACCGCGATAGCAGCCACAAAAATCACGCTTTCGACTCAAAAGGATTTTCGGTTCCGTCGGTCCCTCCGTCTATCTGTCTGTCTGTCTGTCGTGCGATAGCGGCCGTAAAAACCACGCTATTGACTTGAAACTTTGTACACATGTTCATGATCCCCACGAAATTAGCTGTATAGTTTTGGGTGTGCATTCCATTTCTAGTTCGTGTACAGGGACATGCCAAAGTTTTTTTTTATCATTACGGCCTATAGGAAGAATTTGTATGTACCGCGATAGCGGCCCCAAAAATAACGCTATAGACTTGCAATTTGGTACACATATTCACGAGCCCAACGGAATTAGCTGTATAGTATTAGGTGTGTATTCCCTTTGTTGTTCGTGTACAGGGACACGCGAAAATTTTTCTTATCCTTACGGCCTATGGAAAGAATTTGTATGCACCGCAATAGCGGCCGCAAAAATCCTTCGATTGACTTGCAAATTGGCGCACACATTCCAGCTTTCCATATAAGTAGCTGTATAATTTTCATTGCTATATTTTTTATAAACTGTGTACAGGGACACGCCAAAATTCTTAACATTACGGCGTATGGGGTGAATTTCGTTTAAACGCATTTTAATATCATTACTTTGCAATGAAGAAAATGAAACTAGAGTACGTGAGTAAGATGCTTAAACTTATGTTGCTTGAAGAAAATATGTGCTCTTAAGCTTTCTAATTAATGTACAGGACCTTACAAAAGTGTTCTGACAATGTCACTTAGTCATCCAAACGATGTTAAATTTGGAACAATTATTAATTTTAAACGCAAAATAAGCTGAATAGTTTTTACTGGTTCATACAATGTTTATGGTTCGTTTACAAAGACACACGAAAGAATTTCGTAACATTAGAGCCTATGGACGAATTTTTAATTTAAGCGCGCACTTTAATGCGTTTATGCTGAATTGAACTTAATAAAGTTAACATACATTATAAAGATGCTTAAAATCATGTTTACTCTAAAAAGAGGTTATGTATAGACTAAATAATTTATGGGACAACACAAAATAATTCCGAGTATGTACTGTAATCATCCAAATGATGTCAAATTAGTTTGAAAGATTAATGAGTTATAATTAATTAGATTTATTCTTATTATTGGCGTTTATAATGACTGTGGCTACTTTTCCGGGATACATAAAGGTATTTCGTACTTTTATGGTGTATAGTCGGTATTTCTTAAAAGTGTATTTTAACATGGTTACACCCCATCAAATATAATGAAATTTTATTAGAATTTTAAAAGCCTGTTTTCATGTTGAAAATTGTGGGCATAGAATTGATAATTAGTTTAAAGGTTACGCAAAATATTTCCGATATGCTATGTAATTTTTTTTTGTATGAAATTCGGTATTTATGAATTTCCGGGAAATAATACAAGACCGTCGTTTAATAAGAATGCATATTGTTGCGTACTTGGGGATTTGTAAGTTGTCCGAGATTGAAAGGCGAATCTTGCAAAAATTCAGTGATTTATTCACAGAAGGTTCTAGAACAATACAGATCTATAAACCAAGTATCAGCTTCAATTCAACCAGTAAACATAGCTTAAACAACAGCCGTTAACAGCAAAACAACAGTACAAACTGTTTAGCAATATCACATAAAGCAAGTCTCATTCAAAGAGGCTCAAAGCAAAGCATTTGACGAAACCGACACAGATCTGAGATTGGAAGCCTTGGCTAAAAAAATGCTCCTTTTATACTATTCTATCGAACACAGACTGTTCTGGAAAATTATCGTATCTCATCAGCCAATGAGATTAGAGCTTCCATATTTGGTATATCCCTAATAAGGATTTTCTCGCCAAGGTCGCCAAAAAATCGCCAAGGAGGGAAACAGTCGCCAAATTTGGCGCCAAATCCATTTCTTCCCTTATTGGAGCTTTTCAATTCGTTTTTAAAGGAAAATTAGGCTATTATTATAAAAGGCTATTATTAGAAAAAAAGGATGATCCACTATTTTAACGCCACACTTCTAGTCTATTTTAACGCTAAAACGACTAGAAATGCACAAAATTAGCATTTTATCGACTTACTAAGCCTCTTTTAAAAAAATTATACAAAAATAAATGCAATTATTTACAATTCCGTAACACTTTATATGATATACAAATAGGTATAGAAAGAGAGATACAGCGGGGGGTTGAGGGGGGCGGCAGCCCCTCTCAGGAATGTATCTGATTATGGTAATAAGTCGATCGAATCAATATATACTATTATATAATAAGAAATAAATAAAAATGACCTATTGAAAAATGTCTGATGCAAATAGGACGTTGAGGCTCCTGATCTGCAGATCCACTAGTTAGTCCTGCCTTTATTTCGCACCCTTTATGTATAGACGATTTTTTTCGAAAATATAACGTCGATTAAAAAAAAAAAAAAAAAAAAAAAAAAAAAAAAAAAACTTTTTAAAAGTAAATGCTATGAAATAAAAACGAAGCTAAAAATACTCCAGAATAAATTAAAATGCTGGCAGATGTGCTTAAAATTATTAAACATCAATATCAGCTTACACGGTTTCTTGCTTGATAACCGAATTGTCCACAATCGTTGCACTTGTTGTTGTAAATGTTCAAGCTATCATGCAACTGTCTGCCACAAGCTAACAGGTTAGAGACAGATTGCACATCGTATGTGCTATGCATTTCCGAGTTAAAAGAGACGAGTAGCACACAGTGTGTGCAATGATGTATGTCTAGCCCCGCTCACTTTTAAGCCCAGAATCGCTGTTAATTATTTATTTTTATTTATTTATTATTTTTATTATCATTTATTTTATTTTATTTTATTTTATTTATTTTTATTTATTTATTTATTATTTTTATTATTATTCATTTTATTTATTTATTTATTTATTATTATTATTATTATTATTTATTTTATTTTATTTTATGTATTTATTTATTTATTTATTGATGTTGTTGTTTATCTCAAAATCTTTCGCACAAAAATGTTCAAAATGTAAAATCTAAATTTCACTTGGTTTAAAATCTATTTGTTTCAACATTAAAAATCTTTAAATTTCTTCATTTCATTTTATTTTGTTGAAAACGATAACAGTCCTTAAAAATGGTTTTGAGTAGGCGGATATTTTTTGCTTACATTATTTTTTATCGATTCTATTTAACAGGGTGTTCGTGTCCCCGGATTTTGCTACCAGAATTTTTAACAGTGATATTATTGATAGTTTTCTAGTAAAGTTTATCAATAACATATAACCAAAATTACAAATCGTAATTACTAGTGGAATATAAAATAAAAAATCCTTAATGCAAACACTCTTGATTTAACCAGGTGACAGCTGCACAAAACTTGAGCATCATACTTGAAAATATTGCATAACAAAACAGATATACTATAACATTTAAATACTTTGCGATAAATTTTGTATAGGCTAACACTAGCATTCAAGAGCTAAATACCATCAGTGGCTTTAGTAGGTCGGGTCACTCCCGAATATTGTTCAATTTCAGATTATGTAGACAAAATCAAAAAGATGTTCCACCTCGAATGGGTTGAATTAGTCCAGTCACTTGTCGAAATTTTTTTCTGGTACAGTTCCAGATATTGAACAAAATCATCATCATTATCTTGTTAGAATTTTAAATGCTCAATCACACGTAAATAACAAATGCGCAAGCTCTCCCATTTTTGAATGAGAGAGAATGCGCAGTGTTTTAATAAATAAATATCCAACTTCAGAGAAAATCGCAATGCTTTCACCGTTATTCTAGGTTATTAGGTTATGAGCAATCGTTTAATTTAAAAAATATTTTGTTTTACTACCATTCTCTAGAAATTCCTAAGAAGAGTTATAAAAATTCAAACATTTATTTTTGAAGACGAGACAAAATAACCACATTTTGTTTTAGACTCTTGAAGCAATCAACATGCACATTCAATTCGGCACTTCACTTTTGATGTTGTACAAACACCTGAAGTCGCAACTCGTACACTCCACTCTATCCCGTCGATCCCCTAGGTGCGCAATGTTTCCTGCCGCACAACGTCTAATAGCTTTACCTTACTACAATGTGTACACGTACAGCATCAATATTCCCTACTTGCAAGTTTTTTTTTTTTTTAAGATATTTTTTTATATTATTAAAATATATTAAAATATTAATTTTAAAATCTATGAAAGTTATTAAGTAAAATTAATTGCCTATTTTTAAACTTGTCTTATGTAACAGTTCAAATATGTATATAATGGATAGCATAATATTAGAAATATTATTACTCCTTTTGTTACATAAACGTACAAATACGTAAATGTAGTTTTTTTTTTTTTTTTTTTTTTTTTTTAATAGAGTAAAATGAGGGTAAATCAGTGGATATTTTTCTTTTTTTTTAATCATTCTCATACTTTCAACACTTTTCTCATAGTAAAAATTACTACGGCAGGGTAGTTAATTAATGCCTCACGATGGTTTCAAAAAAAAAAAAAAAAAAAAAAAAAAAGTTTTACCCGAATAAAAAACCTAAAATAAAAAGTACCTCTATTTTAACCCGTGGAGGTAATTTGTAGTTATGGCTATAAACTGTATTCAAATTGATGTTAACAATGTGGCGTAAAGTTGTGCTTAAACAACAATTAAAACTTTTACAGAAAACATACTTCCATTAAAAAATAACAAAGAAAAAAGAAAAAGAAAGAATAAGGCCTCAAAAAATGCGGTTAAAAATAAAAATTGCCAATTCTGACCATTTTTGTTTTGTGCAAACCTCTTCAGCAAAGATATAAAGTAAGTAATAGGTATTGCTATAAGTTACTAACTAGAAGAATTGGATTAAAAAAAAAAAAAAAAAAAAAAAAAAAAAAAAAGACTTTTTTTTTTTTTTTTTTTTACTTTTACGAGGGTTGCTATTTATATTTCTGGCCTTGGCAACAGTAAGTGTTGCTAGGCGACCGCAGACGATTTTAATCGAAAGTTTGATATTTTTAAACGTAAATTCAGCAGACGATTTACCATTATAGCTTTATTTGTGTTGTTGACAGTAAATTGAAAAGTTCTTCTCTTTCAAAAAATGGAATTGAATCGTGAAAATTTTCGTGCGATTATTTTTCATAACTTTCGACGTGGATTGTCAAGACAAGAGTGCTTCGATGAACTTAATTCTTTATGCAGCGATAAAGCGCCATCCTGCAGCACTGTAAAAAATTGGTATAACGAATTTAATCGTGGTCGATGTTCGATCCAGGGCGAATCCCGTGCAGGTCGTCCAAAATCCGTTGTTGTGCCAGAAAAGATCGATGCTGTGCGTGAACTGATAAAGCAAGATCGTCATGTGACATACCGTGAGATTGAGGCGTCTTTGGACATTAGTATGACTAGCATCAATAAAATATTGCATGAACATTTGAGCGTAAAAAAAATTTGTTCGCGTTGGATCCCGCATAATCTGACAAACGCTCAAAAAAAGGCTCGTGTCGATTGGTGCAAGGAAATGTTGGAAAAATACGTTCAAGGTACATCAAAGACTGTGTATAACATCTACACAGGTGACGAATCATGGATCTATGCATATGAGCCGGAAACAAAACAGCAATCAACTGTATGGGTCTTCCAAGGCGAGGCAAAACCAACAAAAGTTGTTCGAGGAAGAAGCACATCGAAACAAATGATTGCCTGTTTCTTCGGCATTAACGGTCATGTGGCAACAGTGGCGTTAGAGCAACGCAGGACGGTCAAATCTGAATGGTACACGACCATTTGTTTGCCAGAAGTCATCGGAGAAATTCGAAAAAAGCAGAAGAACAGGCGAATCATTCTTCATCATGACAATGCGAGCTCTCACACATCGACTCAAACAAATGCATTCTGACTGAGCGAAAGATCGAACTGATGGGTCATCCGCCGTACAGCCCTGATTTGGCACCCAATGACTTCTTCATATTCCCACACATCAAAAATAAATTACGTGGACAACGATTTTCGACCCCCGAAGAAGCGGTTGATGCATTCAAAACGCATGTTTTGGAGTTACCTCAATCGGACTGGAAAAAGTGCTTTGAAAATTGGTTCAAACGCATGCAAAAGTGTATTGATCATCATGGAGAATATTTTGAAAAACAATAAAACCAATTTCGATCCTACATATTTGTTTTTTCATTATTAGGCCAGAAATATAAATAGCAACCCTCGTATTGAATATTTATTAGAAACGTATAAAATTTGACAAAAATCGCTGTTTTTGGACCTGAACAAAGTAAATAAATATTTATTATTTTAAAATTAGAAAACGTATTTATAAGAAAATAATAACTTAAAAATATAATGGTAGGCCATGTTTTAAACCTATATAAGCCCTAAAACAAACATTCCAGTTGTTCACGTTTGTTGTACAGTAATGCCTTTACTTTACAGTAGTCTGCTTCAATAAGACCGATCTGCCTAGATCTGACTTAATAAATGTCTAAATTAAGCTAAAGGATTAAAGCAAATGCTTTAAGCAAGTTGTTTATAACATTTTGAAACAAATTTAAAATAAAAATAAGAATCTCCACAAGTTTCTCCAAATGGGATAATTTAGAGGTAAAATTTTCCGCCCAACTTTAACATAAAAATATAATTATATACAGATAATGATAGGTTAAAATATTAATTTTTCTTGTGATAACATATTTCACTATTTATTTATTTATTTATTTATTTTTTTAATATGTGTGGTCTACAACGTGTTTTCTTTTGTGAAAACGAAAATAATTTAAGATTTGAATTAATAAAAAATTTTTTTTTTTTTTTAGTATGTAATAGGTATTTGAACAAAAGTTTTTTTTTTTTTTTATTATTATTATTATTAAGAATTGTGTAAGTAACATTTTGGCATCATTAAAATTTATTTAATAAATTACACAAAAAGGTTCTTTTTTTTTTTTTTTTTTTTTTTTTTTTTTTTTTTACTCCATTTATCCCATCCTACCTTATTCAAAATTTTCATAACGTTGGAAACGATACATAATAGAGAAATTTTTCATTAGTATTATCAACTTACAAAACTTGTAACTTGTATTTTAAATTAAATATTAATGGAATTTGGTAATTTGTGTGCGTAGGGCAAGCAATCTCTAGATATATTTTCGAATAAATACTGATTAGAAACAATAAACTTTCTATGTAAAGATTATGTGTCATAAATTTCACTGGAATTCACAATGTTGACGAAGATTTGAAAATTTAATCACATAAAAGTCGGATTAAATATTAATATCCTCTAAATGAAATTTAATCTGTTCTTAATCCTTAGAGACTACTAAAGTATTATGTTCTTTGTTTACCATCATATATCAAAATCACTGAAAGATTAGCTATCTTTGCTTAGATTACATATAATTTTATTAATATTTTAATCCTCATTATGATACATAAATCTAGACTTTAATTGCAGGTCAAATGTCAAATGATATGTTAAACATATTTTATTAGAAAATGAAATCGCGATTTGCTTTGACTTAACATAATATTTCAGTTTATTGTACTTGCTAAAACAGTTCAAAATATTATCTTTTAAAATCTATGATAAATCCTTTACTCAATAAATGTGCTTTTTTTTTTTTTTTTTAATAATTGATTATTTTTATTAACTTTTACGCAAGCGCTTTTTAGGTCTGAAAAATAATAAATATTTTTTTAGAGTAGAAGAATTCCATTCACATAGGTCTGTAAATAAGATAAATGAAGACTAATCGGTCAACAAGTTAAACGAAACTCCATTCCAGAATTGAACTGTGATAGAGCCTTATCAACTATTTTAACCAGACTGAGGACAAACCATTTAAAGGGGATGAGGATTTCTGAGGACGGGCAGCGTAGTTACACCAACTTTTGTCCTCACTGCCCAGACGACATCCCACTGTCTCCCCAACACATCTTCAGCTGCCCAGCAATCCAGGCCAAACTTCTTAATATCGGCTTTGAAGACCCAGTAGACCTACTTTATACAGATAGGGCTGTCGAGGTTGCTAAAGCTGTCTTCGACAGCTTCGGAGCCATCTAATTGCACTTTCATAGACACGACATCATCATCAATAAGATAAATAAATAATAAAAATATGTATAGCAATTAATATATATATATATATACATATTAACATTATTACATTCATCGAAAGTGATATCACCGTTAATGGAGACGAATTCCAAAATTTTATAAAGAATACAGTTTGTAAGTTTAATATATTGGGTTGTTCGGAAAGTAATTTAGTTTTCTCCTTTGAAAATGAAAGACGATTTTCTTATATTGTATAATTATTTTATTGAATTATATATTCTCCACTTTGATCGGTTTCTTAGTGATATCACGAGTTGTTATTTGGCAGTTTTCATAAATCAATACTTTAAATTGTCTTTATTAGCATAAGCTGGTTTTCCAGAACGTAATGCATCTTCGATGTCAAAATTGCCGGAACAAAATTTGGTAAACCAGTTTTGACACTGGCGTTCCTTAAATAATTTTTCTGTATACATGTCGTATACTTTTTTCCTTGTTTGAACAGTATTTTCGCCTTTGTGATAGCAAAAATAAAATATGCCGAAAATGTCACTTTCGGTTTTCTTTATTTGATAGGGCACCAATCAAAACCTATTGAGCAGAATAAAACGAACTTTTTCACAAGAAAGTCTTGCTATATCAACTCTCACAATATATAATGGTAATGCATGTTAATAGTGAGTTGGTGTGAAAACAATACAATTAATTCCTCCGCTGAGAAAAACGAAATTACTTCTCGAACAAGCCAATACTAAGTTAAAGTTTAAAAAATGTGAAAAATGGAGTAATATAATTTTCAACAAGTTATGTGTATTGTATACATCAAGTGTACAAAAATAAGTATATTTCAAGTTCAGTGTTGTTTATTGTTCAGAGCTTATATTCTTAATAATAATAACAATTATAATAACAAATATTTCTCTTTATTGCTTTTATCCGATATGAATGTTTACCTTACTGGGTATGCATATATTTAAATCATGAGTATAATCATGAATATGTTTATGTCAGTTATACAGTTATATTTCTACCAAATAATTTTTTGCTCATTATTGTAAAATAATAATAATAATAATAATATTAATGACAATAATAATAATAAAATAATAATAATAATAATAAAGATTTTCTCAAGTCGACCCGATTCTTGAAAATTAACCCGAATCCGACCAAAAGAAAATAATCTGGTGTGTCACTCACACGACTTTCTCTTACCCTGAAATTTAATACTATAAATACTGGTTGGAGATTAACAGATAAGATAACGAGTACTGTTATGTAAACCTATGTTAAACAATTCATATTAGGCTTCTGAAGAGTTTTATATGATTTTCAGTTCTGTGTGAGGGGGCCTACCGCCCCCCTCAACCCCCCGTTTCATTAATGCACCTACATTTATATAGAATTTAATTCGGTTATTAAAAAATATTTCACTTTTTAAAAAATAATTTATTAAAATTATTATTTAAAAAAATTATCTTTTAGGATAAGGCAGACGATTTCCATATTAGAGAAGTAGTTTAACACCAAATATCCAAAAGAAGTCCATTTTATTCTCAATATTAAAAAAAAAAGTACGATTTTTTTTCTAAGTTTTTTTTTCGTTAAAAGTAAAAATAAATCGATAACTTTGTTTTAAATTATCGCAGATCGATGGTTCAACCATTCGTTTTAAAGGTATTTTCGAGCTCTTTTGAAAGATACCCATCATGAAAATTTACTCCCCTCGAGGGGTGACTTCCCCCCAGGGGGGGGGGGGGAGGCGAGGCTCCTACATACACAAATTTTTTTTCCCAGTTAACTGTCTCTATTACAAAAAATATATATTCGTTTCATTTGGTTTAGTGCAGTCTATAAACGTTAAACTCTATTTTCCTGCAATTTCCCCCATAGACGTAATGTATTAGAATTCTCTTGATTGTCCCTGTACACGAACCATTTGCTTGATCTTAACGAAAAGCTTACTGTAGCATCCCTATATGATACACATTTAGAATACCAAGTTTGAACTTTCTGCCATAATTTGTTTTTGAGATATGCTGATAACAGACAGACACACAGTCACACACACAGACACACAGACCATTTGCTAAAAACATGATTTTCGTATTCAGGGGACCTCAAAACGTGTAAATATAACAAAATCTCGCTTTCGAAAATTTGAGCCAAAAACAATACTTTCTCTACCTTATGGGTAAGAGAAAGTAAAAAATTCAATTATCTCGGCACGAGCGGAAAAAGAAATCATTCAACTCGATCCAAACTTGATTCTCAAGAAAAGAAAAATAAGCAACCTGACCAGAACGGGTTCGGATAAAATTGGGTTACCCGACCTGATGCACGATACTATTCTCAATTTGAAAATTATTGGAAACGAACGCCATCTCTTGGCGATTTCACGGAATTTTTCTATTAAATATGACTAAAATCAATATAACTACCCTGAAAATTCACCAAAAATTTTTTTAGTGCAAAATGCACTAATACAAAGTTAGGAGAAATGTCCAAGCAAACTTTCAGCTCAATAGATGTTTAACTCTAGGCTCTGCACTTGTCAAACTAAACAAGAAAAAGAAGAAGGAAAAGAAAAAAAAATGACCGGCAAATTTCAAATTTTGAAAGTTATCGTCCTCGGGCCCCTTAGTTTGGAGTGACTTACAAATTAGTATGCTTTGTCTTGAGGGCATGTTCAAGCGCTGTGCAAAAATCATATGTCTTGAAGGCCGTGGAGCTGAGATACAAGTGGTCAAAACTCCAATAAAAAGGTTTCCATTTCATTAGCAGAAAAATGCAGTGAAGAGAGAATCTCTTTGGTATAATTGAAAGCATTACGCATTTTGAATAAAAATATTTTTGCATTCCTTTCCTTACTTAAAGGGTAAGATTCGTCAATTAAACGAAACAAAGAAATTTCTATCAAAATAGTGGTATTTGAAATATAAAAGTTGACGATTGGGTTTGGGAGTGCTACTGCACGTTTAAAAATAGTGTTTGAACAGTAGACTGTCATACGCATATAGCTATAATTTTATGGTATTTAGGATACGCTAGGTACCAAGACGAATCCATTAAAACGCTTTTTTCTCTTAAAGAAATAATTTTTATAAGGTTCGACACCTCTTATGAGGAATCCACTACTGATTATGGGTCCTACTTTGACATCTTGTCATTTGTAACATGAGCAAATCTGTGATTTTGTGGGAAAGAAGACAGAAAATATTAATCCCCAAAAAACACTGAGGTGATCACGAATGGAGCCCTACAATGCACGTTAGAAATAGTAAGATTATTCAAAATATTCAAGTAAATACAAAAAATAGATAGTTTTTGTTCTAACTAGTAACTCCTCAGAGAATTATATCCTCCACTGATGGTTTTCCCAGATGAAGACCACAATGGTTTTTCGGTGAATATTACTTTTCTCTGCTATAATTTTTAATTTTGTTGATTTTATTTATTTATTTATTTATTGGCCTATATATTTCAATTTTTATATTATTTTTCCGTTTACATATATTCTAGCTTTGCTGTGTATTCTTGCGTATGAAATATGCGGATTTATTATCTTTATTGAGTTTCTTTTAGTATTTATTTTTTTTCTAACCTTTCATAATATATTCTTTTTAATATATATATACATTTAATAGAGTAAACGTGAATTATGCAGTAATTTACTTTTTAGTTATATATATAAGGATTATAATATTTAACAAGTATATTTTATATATATATCAACTTATATTTACGCATATAAAAAACCACAATGTAAATATCTGTGTCCTGTAAAATGCGAATCGTTTCCCCTATATCATAAAAAAATCTTTATTTTACAAAAAGCCACAATTTATTTGATAATATAAAATTTTAGATCGCAGAAGCAATATCAGCAAAAAATTTAACAGAGTTTGCTCACTTGGAATCGTTCTAGATAAGCATAAAATAGTTTTAAAAAACCCTTTAGCTACTTCAGAGATCAAAGTAAAATAGGAAGGAATTCAAAGTTTAAAATAATTGAAGGTTACATTTTTATTATTATATTTTTAAATTTGATATTTTAAAATATAAAGTATAAAGATAATTTAAAGTATTCCTTGCAAAATTCTAGCGTGTATGAGTTTATTTATTTCAATTAAAAAATGTGTAATCTTGTAGTCGATTATTTTTTACAATAAGGTAACATTGCATAAAAACGATAAAATTTTAATAAAAGTTTATTTATTTATTTATTTATTTTTAAATAAATTCATTTAAGAAAAGCAAAATTTTCGGTTCTACTATTATTATTTTTACATTGGATTATTTCTTATTTTTGTTGCTACCATTAAAGGAATAAAATAAAATAAAATAAATAAATAAAAAATTCAAGATTTTTATTTGTGTTGTCATTTCTTGTTTTAAATAAATAAATTTTTAATTAACATGTCAAATAAAAAATATTTGAAGAAACCCCTAAAGCATTAGAGTAAAATAAATTTATCTTTTTTTTTTTTTTTTTTTTACTGATGAAAACTTGGCACAGAATTGCTAACATTTTAATTTATTTCAGAACATGTTTAGCCCGCCTTTTATATCTTACCACTTTTTTTAAGAATATTTTTTTTTTCTTATGGTGCGAAAAAAAGGCTGGGCTAAAATTGCTTCCGAATAAAGTAAAATGTTTGCAACATTGTTTGACACATGATTTTCGGATAATTATAATTAATTTTAAATTTTTCACGATACGTAAATTCTAAAAAAATCATGAAATAATTACATATACATCAATTAATTTTTATTGGCGTAAAAATTTTTCAGCAATATACACTAATTAAAATATATTTTAGATAGTTGCTTTTCAACTAAAAAAGAACCCTTTTAGAAAAGGAAAATTAATTCCTTTCTTGTCTGTAACTCCGCAATTTAACAATTTATTAGCATTTTTAAAAACATAAACACAGGGAAACAGTTTATAAAAATAATTATCGAAATGTAGATTAAATGTATTAAATAATTTTAAATTAAGATTTTAAAAATATATGTTTATAATAGTAGTTTTAATTCCGTTATTTTTTTATTGCGAATTAGCTCAATACATAGTCACTTGTTTATACATCAATGTCATTTTCTTAGACAATTCTAAACAGTAAAAGCTGTTTTGCTAGTTTAACTGTGTCTAAGGTTTTGCTAGTTTATAAATATCTTCTTGAAAGTTATATAAATGTTATTCAGTAGACAAAATGTTCGTTGTTTGCCACAATATCCTTGCAGTTCTAAGAACAGCCATCAAGTATTCTTCAGATATTCTACATAACGTCTACATTCGAAAGCGTCCAAGCATTTACTGGTAGCCAGTGTATTATAAATACAGAATCCTTTATAAGCGTGCAGAATTTTTTTAGAGATGTGTTGAATGATTTTAGAGCCGACTGTCTACACTTGGGTCATAGGCCTGGGTGGGAAGGCCTCTGTTAGATGTCTTTCAAAGAGAACCTAGGCTTATTGACGTGAATTTCGGAAAATATCACAAAAATCTCCGAATGACTAGGCCGATGAGCACAATTTGTGATTAAATCAAACATCTCCCGTCTACCAGTTTTGAGAGCAGATCCTTTGGCCACTCGTTTGGTGCAGAATTGTTCGGTTACGGTTTCAATTATGTTAAAGATTAAGTTTAAAGTTTCAACAGATTACAATTTTTGCAATAAATAATAAATGTTTAAATTATATTTCATATAGTAAACTATTTTAGAGCGTTTTACCATTGCATTATTCTTTTCCCTAATAACAGAACTAGATTTATTCCGAGGCACGCTGGAAACACTATTTTGTTTTATCAATAAATTGTGGATTGCTTATGAAAAAAATCTGTTTTTAAATTAGGAAAAAAAAAATCATATTAAAAAGTAATGGTGTTTAAAACGCAGAGCCAATAAGACACCATTATAACCATAGCTGTCAATATTTTAATTTATTCCGGAGTACTTTTAGCACCGCCTTTAAACCATACCACTTTTTTTTTAAGAGTAAATTTTTCTTATTTTATCATACTTATATATTGAAGAAAAATATTCTGAAAATAAAGTGGTGCGAAATAAAGTCGGAGCTGAAAGTACTCCAGAATAAATTAAAATATTGACAGCTATGTTATAACAAGCGATTTTCTCCGTATACAGTAGAAACTCGTTAACGTGAACACTGTTAACGTGAATTACTTTTAACATGAACTGTTTCCACAATCCCCGTCAAAATGAAGATTAGTTTAGTTATATAATAAATAGTTACTGACAGCTTCAACTACTGATAACATGAACAAATTCTTTATCCCCTTTGAGATTCACGTAAACGAGGTTCGACTGCATTAATAAAAAAAGTATGTTAAATGTAAGGCAAAAATATTTCTTTAAATAGTGGTTTCCGTCTGCTACAACTTCAATAAAATTCTGTTTCATATAATATGTTTTATGAAAAAAATATTCAATAGTTTAAAACATGCGCAATTAATTCATCAATTTTACATAAATTATTCGCACACAATATACCCCCCCCCCCACAGGTCACAATTTAATTTAATTAGGCTAACTCTGAGCTATTTAGACAAGTAAATATATCTATAAATTTTCCTATAGCATTGGTTTGTAATATTATTTTTCATGAGGAAGATAAAATATATATTGCTGAAATATTTATTTATTTATTTATTTTTTAAACAGGATAATAATGAGTTTTGTAAGATTATTCTCTTAAAGCTCTTGGCGCAACATCTTATATTTTCAGAATTATTATTTTCCAATGGGCAAGAGTTACCATCTCAAGAGGGAAAACTTTCTTCACCATATTTTATCAATAATTTCTATCACATTCAATCATTAAAAAATCCTGTTCAAATATGATAGAAGTTATTCATAAAAAATAGTGGTGTAAGAGTTCCTCTTAATTTCACCCTTGACAGTTTATATATATATATATATATATATATATATATATATATATATATATATATATATATATATATATTATTATTATTATTTTCCTGTATTCAATCGACAATTAAATAATTAGGAGTTTAGTAGTAAGAGACAGTGGTAATGAAAATATAGAATATTCAATGCTAGTACGTACAGTTTAGATTGTATGCATAGAGTTTATTTTATTTTATTTCATTTCATAATAAAAATGAAATGAACTAAGATATTTGAACATTTAGCACTAATATATTTGAATTAAAATTTCTTTTTATACATAGTTTTTAATAAACAAGTAATATAAAAATTATTATTGTTAGTGAAAAACAGGGGTTTCAGTCAACTGGTTTACAGAATAAGTTTTATGAAAAAATATTTAACAATTTAAAACGTATGCAATTAATCCGATAATTGTATTTAAATGTTATGAACTTTCTTTGAAGGGATAGTGGACATTATATATCGTTTCTTCTTCTTCTTCTTTAATTATGGTCTTAGATTTATGAATGTTTGAACATATATGCACTGAAAAGTATTATGATTAAGTACATTAAATTCCTCGAAAGTTACTTAAATGGAATTTTAAATTTCCAGAAAAAGTTGAAAATGTTCCTTACAAATGTCCCAAATTTTCTATATTTTAACGATGAAACAATTAATTTATATTGCCAAAATAATAATATTAATAATAATAATAATAACGTACACTCAATTACTCTTACAATATTTTTAACAATATTCTTTTTAAAAATGTATTTAAAAAATTATTTTCTTATATTAAATATTATTTCTGCTTCAATGATAAATTGAATTTAAAAAATGCAAAATCAGAAATTTAGAGATATTAAAACATTTATTTATTTATTTATTTACAAAATATTTAAATACAAATATGTATACATTTACATTCAACAAAATGTGAAAGAAAAATTAAAAATAGAATCACAAATCGATATTTCAAATTTCAAAGTAATAGTTCATATCGATGAAATCGAATATTTAAAATCTTGAATACAGCTGAACAGGCAATTCACAGCTAAAGAAGTTAAATTTACCTTACATATTCAAAAATGAACCACAAAGTAAAATAGAAGTGTTTTCAGCTGATTCTGCCTCTTTCATTTCATATGATTAGGCATCCCCGTCTGATTTTTATCTATTTCTGTAAAAAATTTCATGACAAGAGTTTTTAAGATTTAAAGCATTTGAAAGTTAAAAGCTAAAAACGTTTTTTAATAATAATTTTTTTATACGATGAATTTATCAATTGAATTAAGAAAATAATTCGTTATATTTAAAATAAAATTTTCGAATATTTTATTAATAATTTTATTACCTAAACGAAAACGCTAGCATATTATTATATTAAATAATAATTTAACATCACATCGCCTAAAGTTAACAGTGACCATGAAGAAGGAAATGAAAAGTTATGACTAGGCCTGTGTAACATAATTAAATTTAAATAAATACTACATAGGCGTAATTTATAAATTCTAACTTTTCAACTCTTCTATAAGCCTCAATAAAGAGGTTTCACAGAAAATTATTTATAAATTTCCAAGAAATAATATTATTGTGTTAATTGTCTATTTCCAAAAAGAAAATGCTTATCTATTTGCAAAATCGAGTACTTTAAGTTTTTATCGTATAATATTATTACAACATATTACCTTTAAGAATTTGAGCCACAAACAGCATAAGATTGCACGAAACGTAATATAGTGCGACCACGTTTCCTACGACTAGCAGTGAGGCCGAGTCCAAAAGTTTAGAGGGATGCAATATTGGCCGAGAGATAGTTATTTGGCAAACATCCAGTTATTCGGTGTTCCCTTATCACTTGTTTTCTCTCAGTCACCGCTATTTTAGTACTGGACTCGTTCAATCCGCACTTGCGCAGAGGCTTCCATGGTCGCAAGAAATGTGGTTAAAGAATAGTTCTAGTTTATCAGAAAAAATAAATAAAATAAAGATTGTGGAAAAAAAATATTCTCCAAAAGGCATTAATTGTGAAGCATAATTAAATATATATAGATATATCCTAGATAACAGAGTCTCAATAATCTGTAGCAAACTACCATTAGTACGTTTCAAAATAATCTTGACTTATTATGACAGAAGCATAGTACTTCAATACGAAAATTATTATTATTAAAAAATAGGGGCATTTAAGAATCTAACTTACCCAAGTTTAAACACACACTACATTTTCAAAATAAATAAATAAATAGATAAATAAATAAAATAAATTAATAAATAAATAAAAATAAATAAAAAATAATAATAACTACTTTTGCACATATTAATTTTAAAATAATCTCTAAAAGCAGTTACGACATTGTTCACCGGTCTTAATCTGTTCTACTAGATATTAAACATAATATGTCTTTAATTCCTTAAAATGAATTTAAGTAACCTATTATAAGATATTTATGATCTGCTATATTATTCCTGCTCTAAAAAAAAAAAAAAAAAAAAAAAAAACAAGTAAAAAAAGAAAAGGTAAAATTGTTTCACGAATAAATTAAATAGGTTGCGTATTAAGTTTATTTTACTTTTTATTTATTATTATTATTATTTTTTTTTTTTTAGCTTAATAGTTCTTTTCCTTCTGGTATGTTTTTAGTATTCCTGATGCCTAACTACAATTTTTGCTACTATATTTAACATGTTGCTTGCGGGTCATATTACAAATTTTTAAAAGAAAAAAATTCCCAACTTTACGTGTTCCTCGAAAGTAATGCGTTACTTTAAAAAATGATTTTATGCAATCATGGTTAATTCTTTTTGTGACGCCGTTGTATATATAAGTCCGTATTACAATTATTGCATCGATTGTTAGGAGTAAAATTTAAATGATTTAATCCTAAATAAAGTCAGTTTGTTAAATAGTGTAACGTTTTAGGACGGGACTTACAGTTCCTAAGTTTAATAGAAATTCCTATTTTATTTAATCAGTGGAAACTGTAACAGAAATATGTAAACTAATTTTATTAAAATTTCCGGTCAATTTGCATCCAAGCCGGTTAAAAATAAATAAATGAGGAACTAAGTTTTTTTTTTTTTTTTTGTGAATGCAACAAAATTTCTTTGCCTTTTAAATAAATTTAATCATATAACACTGCAAATAAAAAGGTTTTAAAGTAAGACAAAAACAACTGAAAAGTCATTTAAGACACATAAATGTCTTAAAATGTACCTTAGACGTTATAGATATTTTAATTTAAGACAGAAATATGTCTGAAATATCAATTCAGACACAAAAATGTCTGAAACACGTAAATACGCGAATTTGCAGACGGCAAAACACGTTTGAATTTAGACGCTTGCATTAATTAGAAATTTTTTCATATGGAATCTACTTTAAGAAAATATGCTTATCCTACTTCTTTCCACATTCAATAAATATATTATTATTTTATAAAATAAGCAGTTAAACTACTTAAATTATGGTAGCTTTATGAAATTATATTTTTATGGAATAATACTCTAGGGATGTAATGATATTTACATGCTATTATCTTTAACACAATTCATAAACAACATTTTTAGACACAAAGCTTATTTTGTTCAAAAAAAAAAAAAAAAATCTTTGTCTTTAAAGCTTTCTTATATTAAAAGAAAAAGTGTGAAGACGGATGTAGCAAGTAATTTGTAGAGAAGTAAGCGAATTTATAAGTGAACAATCATGAATAATTTGTGCATATATTTTTTTTTATTATTATTATTCATTTAAAAAAATTTCTTTCACAAATTCACCTACATCTATATGCAGGGCCTGATTAAGGGGGAAGCTCGCTCATACCGGAATATTTTTACAATTATTTTTTACTTCATGTCATAGAAATTCCACGCTTTGACAAGGATATATTTTTTATAAAATATGAACGGTGTAAAACAATCCAATTTACTCACCGTTATTAGACACCAGAATTCTTTTAAAATAATTTTTAATGAAAATTTTCTGTTTATTATAGGAGGAAATTATTTGTTAAAAAATAACGGTGTAAGTATAAATAATGCATGAAGAGCGAGCTTCCCCCTTAATCAGGCCCTGTCTATATGTAAAACTACAAATTTTCCTGTATCCATGATTACAGTTCGTTTTCATTTAAATACCACTTTAAGGAAAGGAATCGTTATCATCGAGGGATGAAACCTTCACATACTTGTTATGTATTATTAAAAAATTCTGGTCCTCTAAATATGAAATTTAAGATAATATTTATTAAGATAATATTTATTTAAAATACCATACTATCAATAGTTTCATGGCAAAAAATTAGAAATAAAACATAACACTGCGATTAGTTTCACGAATACTGCCGTATATTATATCATAAAAACACGTATTGCTGTATTCGACGGTAGCGTGATTGGTAAAGGCTGCACTCCGACGATGATTGGCTGAAGGTTTCGGTTTATTTGGACAGTGTGAGTTCGAATCCCAATGCCGGAAAATGGAACTTTTTTTTCTTTCTTTTTTTATATAAATATTTCATTAATGCTCTAAACAATTCTAAAATATATTTTTAACAGAAAATCATACTCGCACGCGATATTTATTTATTTATTTATTTATTAAAAAGCCTTAAAACAATAGTATTTTTAAGCCTAACATGGCGGTGTTAAAAACACCGCCATGCAAAAAGGTGTCTTAAAAGACATTTTGTTTTTCGCTTAAAAAATGACCATCCATTTAAGACACTTTTTAAACTGAATTTAAGACATTTACGTTTACAGTGAAGAAAAATATTACTACCATAAAATGAATATGCAACGTAAAGAAACACGAGCATCACGTGATGAAATGTTATTTTTTTCTCCGGTTTAATAATTTAGAATACAGCTGCCAAAAATTGTTCTACTCAGCAAGTATAGTAACAAAATTGCCAAATTTATATAATCATACACAAATGTAATATCAAAAAGTAACTCCATTAAGTAATTATTTTTTGGTGCAAAAAATAATGAAGCAAAAATAATAACGCAATAATTATGCTAAAGGCGCCTCGATTAACCCAAACATGGTAACAGCCGATGTGACTAAAAAAGGAGAAAAATAATCTGGTGTGTCACTCAAACTACTTTTCTTACCCTGACATTTAACACTAAAAGTACAGATTGGAGATTAAGGGGTAAGATAACGAGTACTGTTATGTAAACCTATGTTAAAACAATTCAAATTAGGCTTCGGAACAACTTTATTAAACAAATAATTCTGCATGAGGGGGGCTACCGTCCCCCTTAACCCCCGTTTCATTATTGTACCTACATTTATATAGAATTCAAATCTGTTAATAAATTCAAAAGCTCATTTAAAATTATCCAGACAACTTTCACACGCAACATTCCTTGAAACTTAGCAATCTTGATTAAACTTTTCTAGTAACAAATGTATTAACTTCAAAATACAACAATTGGATCGCCTGAAATCATTTGTTTTTTATTTATTCTAAGAGACACAGACAAAGATCAAACGTTAAAAACTTGACTCTGGCATTCAAGAAACCTCAAAACGTATAAATATACAAAAAACCAAGCGATGAATATTTAGCTTAAAAAATACATTATTTATCATACCGCTTTTAAGAATTAATTTCAATTTATGAGGAGCTTTCCTGGACTTAGCAAAATATTATAGTTAAGCACTTCCAATAACAATAAAAAAGAATGTTATGGCTTAAATATTGGCAGCCTTGAATATCTTCTGATGGTTATGTACATATCATACGGTGCAAATAAATATAATTCTATATTAATATCACACGGCACAACCTGAAATACTCTTCCATCAATTTCCAAGTAATGTCGCACTGTAATCTAGTATTTTGTGTAGCTCTGTAAACAAACAGTGAATGATTTCCATACCATATTCTACATGAAACAAGTTTTTACGCATATAAAGAATATATATTCGTTTAATTTTTTTTAGTGTACTCTATAGATGATTAAACTCCACTTACCTGCAATTTCCCCCAGAGATGCAACGTATTTGAATTCTCTTGGGTGTCCCTGTACACGAACCTTTTACTTCATCTCAACAAAACATTTAGTGTAGCATCCCTATATGATACACATTTAAAATACCAATTTTGGAATTTCTGCTATTCTTTGTTCTTGAGATATTCTAATAAGAGGCACACACACACAGACTAACCGCTAAAGATATGATTTTTGGATTCAGGGGACTTCAAAACGTGTAAGTGTAATAAAAACTCAATTTCGAAAATTTGACGCAAAAACAACATTTTCTCTACCATATATCTGTACTGATAAGTATAAAGGATTTAAGTGCAAAAATGTCGATTTTGACTTAAGTACATAGTCAGATTCAGAAAAAAAATTCTCTATCGATTGGTATAAAGGATTTAAATCCATGTCATTTAGGGTTTGAGAAAATACATTGGTAAAAAAAGATTCAAGTCAGAAATTTAACTTTAATCTTTGGTATAAAATATTTAATTCAAGTTTTTCCCTTTATTAAATGAAGGTTGACAATCACTGAATAATATAGAGTGTATAAATCAACATAATCCCTTTTTCCTAATCGATTCTTCTGATTAGTTTTTAGTTAGTTTAACTTTATTTTTTGACTCCTGAAAAATCAAGAATATGGACTTAAATCCTTTATACTTATCAGTACAGATATATGGTTAAGAGAAAGTAAAAAAAAAAAAAAAGATTGGAGCAGAAATTTTTTCACCACGTCAAATTCATACTTTTTGACCACGTTTTAATATGATAGATTTCAACTGTTACTTAGGAAATGTCATGATTGATTCTTAATATAATTCGCGAACAAAACAGTTGTGTGGGAACATTATATTAGAATGCACCATATATATATATATATGCACTGCTCGACATTGAAAATACAACACCAAGAAGGAATGATAATAACGGAATGAAATTTGTTGGACACATACATTAAAGTAAGAAGAACAATTGATTAAAATTTCAGGAAATTTGGAGTAATATGTACTGGGAAAACAGTACATAAAGCAGCGACCTCTGTGAGCAATAAAAGCACATATCTGTCTAGGCATTGAATCGAATAGCGATTGGATGGCATGTACGGGTAGAGCACTTCATGAAGTTTTAACACGATTCCACAATTCATCGATCGAAGTTACTGGTGAGTGGTGGGGGGCCAGTCGCTTTTCAACGATTAAACAGTCATTTTCATTGGTGCGAGATCAAGAGAACGCGCTGGCCAGAGCAACAGTCGAACACATTCGGCATCAATGAAGTTCCAGACAATACGGACATTTTGCTGTCGTGCATTGTCTGCTTAAAAGTTGCGCTTCGGAGGCCTTGAACATAGGGCAGTGCTATGGGCCTTAACTCGTCAGAAATGTAATTGCTGGTATTCAGAGTGGCGGAAATGAAAACAAGAGGTGACCGGGACGTGTATCCAATGGTACAACATACCATCAATCCAGGTGGTGACTCAGTATGCGAATACCAAAATTCTGATTGCCCTCAAAACTGCATCACTGATATGGGCGCCATTAATGTGTGATCAACGATGAACCTGGACGCAGGAATGGCGTGAAGTCAGTTTTCAGACAAATCACAATCCTGTTTACAGCATCAAGATTGCCTTATCCGTATTTAACGGCATTATGAATAATGCACATTGCCAGCTGGGATTCAACATCATCATACTGTCCATCATTTGCAATAATGTTATGGGTTCCCATTGGATACACGTCTCGATTACTTCATGTTCGTATTCCTGGCACTCTGAACAGCGACCATTAAATTTTTGATGAGTTAAGGCCCGCCCCTCTGCTTGTATTCGAGGTCTCCATAGCGCAAAATTTAAGCAAGATAATGCACGACCGCAAGTTGTTTGTATTGTCCGGACCTTCTTTGATAAATAATGTGTTCGACTGTTGCTCTGGCCAGCGCGTTCTCTTGATCTCGCACCAACAGAAATGGCTGTTTAATCATTGAAAAGCGACTGCCCCCCCCATCACTCACCAGTAACTTCGATCGATGAATTGTGGCATCGTGTTGAAGCTTCATGAAGTGCCCTACCCGTACATGTCATCCAATCGCTGTTCGATTCAATGCCTAGGCAGATATGTGCTGTTATTGCTCACAGAGGTCGCTGCTTTATGTACTGTTTTCCCAGTACATATTACTCCAAATTTCCTGAAATTTTAATCAATTGTTCTTCTTACTTTAATGTATGTGTCCAACAAATTTCATTCCGTTATTATCATTCCTTCTTGGTGTTGCATTTTCAATGTCGAGCAGTATATATATATATATATATATATATATATATATATATATTAACTAAATTAGGTTTTCTTTATTTTACGTTTGTCATACTACAGTAAAACAGAGGGAGACAGAGACAGCATTAAAACAATGTGAGGGGAAGAATTCGATTATTGACCTATCAGCGATAACGAAACAAGCAACCAAAATTGGATATGAAAGCCTGCTTATTCAATTTTAATACGTAGGTTTTGTATCTAAATTATATTTTCTTCCAAAATTTTTTTAAATATCAAAGTAAATTGAACTCACCAGTTTATAAGAAATAAAAAGAAAAATATACATAAAAATTTATAACATATTTTAATTGAAAAAATTTGTGGTCTATATTTTTCATTTTGGTGACATTTGCCAATGACTTAGCGATTGTAATCAGGTTGACATTGTGGCATGGACTATGGATCCTAAAGATATATTTAAGTCTCGTATATTTAAGAGAAAGTTCTTTTCCCGAAGACAAAAAAAAAGGGGGGGGCTAATTACTAATTACATAAATAGAATTGTTTGGTTTCACCCTATAAAATATTTTGCTTGAAATAAAATTCAGCTGCAGTATATGATAAAGTTGCTTCTCTTAAATTATTTATATACTTTTATTTGAGAATAGCAGGTATATTCCTGAACATATACAACTCAACAAAATTCCAAAAACTTATCTACGGATATCATACGAAACACGCGAGGGTTTCCCAGACAATGTAATGTCCTTTTAGAAATCTTGACATATTATAGTAGATATAACATACTGCTATCAAAACGTAAAAATAGGAAATATCTGTTGAAATATTGCAATTTATACTAAATAATGTCTAACCGCTCATGCGCAAGCGTTAACAAAATTTCTTTTTCATAATTTATTAGATATATGTACAGAGTTACTTCTGTAAGAAACCCAAGAAATGTTAGGAAAGTATCATCGATATAACTAGTTAAAAGTTAGCTGCTCTCAAAGTGAAGTTAAATAAAAGGGGATTATCTGCATTTAATTTTGAATCCATTAATTGTAATATAGTGTACATTGTATTTTGGTGTATGTGTAGTCAACATTAAAATTTGTCAGTGCCATGCAGGGTTTATGGAGCAAAATAAACAAGTGAAATATTACGTGTAACACCGTGGCTATATTCACAGAACAGATTAAAGAGTAAAATTTTTAAACTTTTATAAAAGTGAATTGTGCTTAACGGTTATTGTATGGAATAACTACATTTATACACCGTTAGTCAGTTGAGCCAGAGGTTCCAAATTTGAATGTCGGCGTTGTCATTTTTCGTTTATGTAAATACAGATGCATCCAAATCCATAAAAAATTTAGTTGTAAATGGTCGAAGTTATTATTCGTATTATAACTTGTTTATTTATTTATTTATTTATTTATTTTTTATATATCAATTCGAGTTTTTGCCTAGGAAAGAAAATATTACTGATTGTTTTAGTATTTGCAGAAGTATAAAAAACAGCTTGGTCATTTGAATTGTGTGTCCTTTTTCTAGGAATTTTACATTTTACAATGATCGCAGTTTAAATTTTGATTCAAATGTGTTAATTTTACTCCTAATTTGACTAGAAAATAAGTCTCATTTCCACCACGAAAAAGAAAATTCTCCTCTTATGAATTTATTTATTTCTCAATTTTATTCGGAACATAAAAATGATGAAATCTTTAACCCTCAATGAATATTTATGTCGTTAAAATAAGAAAAGTGCAAAAAGGAAGAACCTAGATTACTTTTTTATATTTACCTCAAAACGTTGCTAAAAACAAAAAATCTACGTAAAAGAAAAAGAAAAAAGAAAAGAAAAATTAATCTAAAATACAAAACAAAATGAAACGATTAAAAAAAGTTGCTTATTAAAGTAAATTTTTTTTTAATAAAATAAACAATGAAAAGGTTATTATTTTTTCAGTTATTAAGTAGTTGCGGCATGAAAAAGGATTGTTTTAAGCCGTGTAATGAATAGTGATATTTAAAAAAAAGTATATGCATTTTCTTTTGTTTTCCTTCGTCGAATAAATTATATTAAAACAAATATTATTAATATAAATAATATAATAATAAAATAGTAAGAAAATGAATAATATAACACTCGTTGCTCAGGAACACAGACGATGAAAATAAAAGAATATATTTAACGAAATATAAAAAAATCAATAGAAAGATTGAAAAAAAAATCAGATACGAAAATAGAAAATTGTAATTTTCAACCCTGCAGTACTAAGTCACCCCTCGGCTAAGTTTTGTAGTTCGACGATCAGTGGATATTTTGTATATTTTTAACTTTTTACTGTCTACGTTTTGCTTGCGAGATAAAACTTTCACTGAAATGTTTGAGGATTAACATGTGTTTTCCCCTCCTAAAGTTTCAGGATCATTCTTTAAGCAGTTTTTGAAATATTTGATAAAACCTCTAGCATTCAAAGTGTCTGATCATTTATGGAAAGGTAATATGCTCACAAGGAAGGTCTCAATAGGCGCATATTCAAAATAAAAATAAAAATAAAAATAAAATATTTCGGCGGAATCACTATATATTGTCCGTAAAAAAAAAAAAAAAAAAAAAAAAAAATCCAATTCTTGGCTATTTATCGGTCGTTGGCGACACAATGCATCATCAGGAATGCCTTCAAACTTTTAACTTACACACTCATATATTTTTTAATACTATATCAATGGGGTTTTTTAATTTAATTTCTTCTTCTGTAAAAAATTAAATAAATTTAATTTTTTAAATTGTAAAATTCTTAAAAAAAAAAAAAAAAAAAAAAAAAAAAAAAAAGATCTTTTAAAGCTAAAATAAAATACTTTTAAAAAAAGGCCACATGCTTATCCTATACAAGCTTGAATGAGAAACAGACACCTCTCTCTTGGATTAATTTCAAACTATATTTACTATAACGTTATTCAGAAAGATTTGTTTTGCAAGAAATTTTGAAACGCATTAAAATTATTTGCATTTGGCAGGAAAGGATGTTGCTCGCCATATCGCGTGCACTTTTTGTATTTCTGCGCCAAATATTCGAAAGTATTTTATTTTTTTGTAGATTTTTTAGTGGGATTCCGCCGATAAATTTGACTGATGTTGTATTAACTATATAAGTAGTAACTATGTAATTTTTTTTTCATAATATTCTGAGTATGCGATTTAAACAGACCTTCCTTCTTAGATATAAATTTAACCCCTTCCTTCTCGCTCCCGTGATATTCACGGCCAGTGACCACGCCCCACATGTATTATTCTTTTAACATTTTAGGGTACTTGAAAGCGCCAGTCAGTACCAAACTGTATATAATGTATTTGAAAATATGTACAGAATAAATTTATATATTATTCATATTTTTTTTTCGATCTTTCTTTCTTTCTTTCTTTCTTTCTTTTTTTTTTTTTTTTTTTTAATTTATTTTTTTTTATTAGACAAAAATGTGGACTTTATGGGCGTGTCTTTGAAAACTATGTGACCGTTGAGGTGTTAAGGCGATATCTCTCGATGTTATAAATTGGTGGGGAGAAACAGTATTTTACAGGGAACCTGTTTGTATACATCTGTATATAGGGTACCCTGAATTAAAGATAATTACTAATACCATTTTGAAGCGAACTATTAATTTAAAATATTTATGCCAACAATCTAACTGTGATATTATAAAATTGAAAAATTTTAAAGGCATGCAAAATGCACAAAATGCTAGACAATAAATTATGTTAAAATGTATAATAAATATGCATATTAATACAGTAATTTTCAAAAACTTCTATAAAAGAATATAGTTAAAATTATCTATGGATTTATCTAAGAATAATAATTATTTTGCATTTTTTGTGTTTAGACGTATTTCTCATCTGAGCATCAAGAGTAACCGAATTACATTTTAAAGAAATTTATATGTAAGTTAAAAAAATATATATATATATATGTATATGTATAACATCTTGTTAATCCTTGTTTGATATTACCCATAGGTGCCAAGTCTCCCGTTTTTCAAGGGAGACTTCAAACCAGAAAATTTTTATCGCTGTTTTCGGTAATATTAATCGTCGAAAATTTATATAACATATTCCATTTAAAAATATTGGTGTCAATTCTGATTTAAAAGTTAAAAAGGTTGGCAGCTCTGATAATCATATAAAATTAAAATAAATCAACTTTTGTAAAATAATTTAAAAAAATTGAACCAAATTTTCATATTTATACATTCAAGTTTAAGATAAGTATTTTTAAAATGTTTTATAAATTTTCCTAAATAAAAATATTAATGAAAAAGCATTCATATGTTCATTACATATATTTAGAATTTATTTTCACTACATATATTTAGAATATGCATTTGTATTATCTTTCTAATAAAAATGTCTATTTGATGTAGTAAATTTTGCGTCTTTAATTATCTTGAAAATTATTTTTCTTTAATATATGCATTTCTTTATGAGATCTTTCCTTTAACATAGAAAATGCGTATTTTAAAGGTTCAAATACATCAAGTCAGTAAGAGAAACAGAAATAACTGTACTAACTTTTGAAATGTTCGTTATTATTTTTGATAGATAAAAAGCAAAATATATTATTAGTGTAACCCTAACTTAACTGGTAACTTATTTCCACATAATTAGCATATCAGACAAGTAATATTTAATAAGTGCTCCATTGGGTTTAATTAATTAGACTTAAAGAAATGCACCGACAGTTCGTGGCATGAAATTTAAAAATAACAAAACCTCACGTTCCTAATTTAGGAAATTCCCTGGAGTTCATACAAAATGTCATAAATAAAGCAGAAATTATAATCAAGAGGCTTTTCTTATTCATGGTGACTCAGAAAACTAAATATTCTAATTTGAGGTAATTAGAATAATTTCCATATATTATCTTACTAACACTAAGAAATGGAAAAATAAGCAATATATTTCTTAAACCGCTTCTGATGAATATAATACATACAAATTAATTGGTGTTAACTGACAACATTAAATCTGCAAACACCAATTACATAAAAAAAATGCATTATATTTTAATTATCAAAAGAGTGGTAATAATATATTTATGATAAATTACCATTATAATTTTATTAACTTATTTTAAATATATTATTTTTAATACCTCTATTTTAGGGCATCAAAAGTTGTTTTCAATTAAAAACATAGCTGCAAATATATATTTGGCATATTTTAATAGTATATATATATATATATATATATTTGTACTTATACTTTTTTAAAGTGTAAATAATGGCTCAGACAAAAGTTGTAATATCGTAGTTGAATGAGTTTTATATGATGAAGAAAGAATTAAACACAGTTTAATTCTTTAAAGCTATAATCTTCATTTCGCAGCACTACCATAAAAATAATACGTTGCTTTGAGTTTTAAACTGCAAAGATAATAATACAAGCTTTATTTATATTTATAAAATCAGGTTTTTTATAATGTTTTAGCCACATAAATGTAATAACTTCGTGAAAGAATCTTAATCCGTTTACAAAATCAAAGATTCAGGTAAAATTCTACAATCAGGAGAAAAAAAAATCTAAAATCATCCAGCGCAATATATAAAGCTGGCAGGATTTCATTTATAATTTTTTGCCAGTGTCCGTATATCATCCCGACATCCCGTAGAAAAAGGCATCGCGTTCCAAAATGAAAGTTTTTTTTTTTTTTTTTTTTTTTATCGGTCATGTCAACTTATTATTGCCGTATGGCAAACAGAAATTTTTGCTTTAGTAATATACGTTAAACTAGTCATATCCATCATAAAATGAAAGATTAGTCTTACGCGGATGTTTGACGAGCTTGCAGGAAATAATTCCACTTTCATATAATTTCTTGATTGATGAAAAAAAAAAAAACTTTAAAAAAATATTTTATAAATTTATTTTCCTCCTGTACTTTTAAGGAAGCGAGTATGTTAACAACAGCATAATTCACTGATGCATTGTAGAGAACTATATGAGAACACATTTAATGTTAAGTGCTCAGATTTATTGCATTACAAGTACTATAAGCCAAAGATACTGATTATTTCAGATTATCGATAATACTCATTTTTATTAAATACTACACTTTATGAATAGCAACTATCTTTTAATTTAATTGAAATTACATATCTGGGAAAATTGCGTTTCAATAAAAGCGTTTTTGGTAAAAAGCTAAAATATTGGCATATACCAACGGAAATATTTGTTGTTAGAAATTTCTATTCAAAATAATAGTGTAAAAAAGCATTGCGAAATTTTTCAGAATGAAATTAATGTTAACCGTGTGATATCAAACATTGATGCTTTTAAAACATATTTTATGCTTAAATAAATTTATTATGAGGATGCGCCTTGAAATAAATTATACGCGTTTAATCACTTTCTTTTCTCGATTGCTTTAATCCTGGGATGATATTTAACTCTCTATTTCTTGTTCCCGTGGTATTTAAAGCGTTCAAAAAAGAGTGAACTAAAAATATTCAATACTTCTCTTATCCCATACACAGAAATACCAGATGACAACACCAGCTTAATCAAGTTATAAATTAAAATAGTTGGTTTATTACACGATTTCTTATTCATTTTTACACAATTTTGTTGAATTCTTGTGACAATTTTCTTAATAATATTGTGATTGTTAAATGTTTAAATATTTAAATTTGTTTCTTTCTTCGAATGATACCATTAATAATATCATACAGTTTTCAGAAGAAATACTCTAATAAAAAATTAAAGTGCTTTTGTTTTGGTTACGAAATTACAGTTGCCTTTTCCGGTATAGATGCTACTTCATAGGTGCAAACTCTCCCGTTTTTTTAGGGAGACTTAAAGCCGGAATTTTTTTTATATTTGTTATCTCTTTATTTAATCGCCGAAAATATATGTGACTGATTACATTTCGAAAACACTGGAGATATGACTGGTTTAAAAATTAGAAAGATTACAACCTATGCTATTCTTATTAGCAAGAAAGCTATTCTACTATGTGCAGAATTAACTGTGCTACGATAAGCAAAGTCCAAATATCCCTCATTAAAATGGAATATATTACATTTTTTCGGATTCTATTCGATGTAGGTATAGAATGCTATTTATTGATAGGGGATAATTATAGATTCTTACTCTTATTGAAAACTCACTGACATTTTTTAACAGATTAGTTGGTTGTTGGTTGGTTGTAGGATTTAAGGCCGATTGACTCCTGATGTGTCCTAGGCCTAGGGGGGGGGAATGCCCTCCGTGGGGGTCATTCTAAGGGGTCCTAGCCCGTATTTACGCGAGTTTCGGAGGAAACCACGGAAAACTCTGAACGGCTAGGTCGATGAGCGCGACCTGGGATCGAACCCGGCACCTCCCATCTACCAGCTTTGAGCGCAGAACCGCTCGGCCGCTGGTGGGCTTTTAACAGATTAGACTGGACTAGATATACAAAATTTTTATTTTATTTTCAGGACATTTTAGAATTATTTAGAGGTACATTTTATGGTTATTTGGGAGTTGTATTTTTCTAATTAATGACACTTTAATAATTTTGAACATCAAGAATCCTAAATTAACTTTAAAGGATTAAATGTAAAACCTTGATACAATACATACACACATATATATATATATATATATATATACGCAAAAAAGATAGTTACTTGTATAGTAATAATATTGCTATAAAAATCATAAAATCGTTATTGCATCATTCCTTCAAAATACCTTTACTCATATATGTTTTGAAATATGCGGGTCATTTTTGTTTTGAAATATAACAAGAAAAAACTATTAAGTGCTACTTGCAGTTTTTATAAGGAGTGATAAGGACGCGTTTTGAAAAAGACAGCAGAACTAATAAAACCTAAGCAATTCTTAAAAATACCGAAAAAGTATTTTAATATCTACGAAGTTTTAAAATAAATTTTTGTTATAATCTTTTAAGTGGTCTGTTCTATTGAATTTTATGACTACCATAACTTATAAGAATTTCTGAACAAACATCTGTATAATAATAACCAAAATATGGAATTTTATAAGTAATTTATTGAAACAAATTGAGTTTAAAGCATATAAATATTTTTCATAAAAGTAGATTTATACGACAATTTTCATAAGAAAAATAATGTTTAGATTGAAGAAAACACACTAAAAATAAAATAATAATATAAAAAGTCGTAATAGCGGGTATAGGTTTCAATTTTTCAAATTTTAAAGATCATCATCACATTAATCACCCATCGTATTTTCTTGTGTATCACCCTCCAGTAATATAAATTAGTTTAACATAAGGAATTTTAATAACGGGCAGTACAGTAATGTGACTAAAAATGTTGCTTATATATATATACAAATTTGAAATAAATGTTGCTTATACATATGTATATATAAATATATAAGCAACATCACAAAAATAAATGTAGTAAATATCATATATAAATATTATATAAAAATAACATAAATTAATATCCGTAGTGTACGATAACCAAATTCCACATTCATAGTGTACGTAGTAATAATTGTATGAATCATTAAAACGGTTTCCTGAAAAACATCTATCGTAGAGTTGTAGTAAATTTTTCTTATTTTATTGCAGTTATATATTGGAGATTTTTTTCTGTAAATAAAGTGGTACGAAGTAAAGGTGGAGCTAAAACCGTTCCGAAATAATTTAAAATATTGGCACTTATGCAATCGCTGGGTAGATTAAACTATAAAATAAATTCGAATTTTTTTTTTTTTTTTTTTTTTTTTTTTTTTTTTTACTGGTGGTAAAAGATACTTGTAGGAGTACATACCTAGTAACATTCATAATTTTAGTATATTTACTAACGCACCTTTCTACAAACCACTATTTTTAAAGAGTATTTTTCTTCTTATTTTACCGAAATTACATATTGAAGAAAATATCTTTACTAGCGAATTAGTGTTTAAATAATTACAAGACAAAAGGAACTTTTTCTGTACCATATTTTAAAATTTTCTGTTGAATCATATAAACTTGACAATTCTATGTATTAATAAACACTTTTTTATTACTTATTACTTCCTTATACAAAGTATAAGGAAGTATAGTAATCCCGATTTGCGAAATGGATTTTGCATTTCACATTACTCGAAAACAAATGATCGCTTAATGTTGCCAATTTATACGTGTGACTGTCATGATGTCTAGTTGTACACCTGCAAGTGTCGTCTTAACACGAGCTTTCGTTTTAGAGATATAAGGGACTTTACACGATTTTTCGTGACGTCTGTATGTATGTATGTCTGTGTGTGTGTGTGTGAGTATGTCGCATAACTCAAAAACGGCTGGACGTAGAAAGTTGCGAATTGGTACATAGGTTTGTTATAACATCTAGTTGTGCACCTCCCTTTTTAGACTTTGTATGATTTTCCGTTTTGGAGATATTTAGGAAAATTAGGTTCATAATGGCCAAAATGCATCAAAAAACGGCAATAACTCTAAAACGGCTTGGACAAATCTTGCAATTTATCTGACTTCCCGACTAGCTAGACATTTGAAACTTTCAGAAAAGTTCAAAACACGATGACAATGCATTTTTAAAAATATTTTTAGTCAACTGTTTCTAATACCTGAGACTTCAGCAGCGTTTATGTGATTCAACAGAAAATTTATTTAACTAACTTATCGACTAGCTAGACTTTTGAAACTTTCAGACTACATCGAAAAATTAAAAAATAAATAAATAAATAAATAAATAAATAAAAAATAAATAAATAAAATATATGTCGTCACTACCATGATCTTGAATAGCCACCATTAAATTAAATTCTTCCAAATATTTATCTAAATATGATACTTTGAGCATAAGTTTCAACACAAAAAATTATTATTATTATTATTATTATTTTCAGTTACTTTAAGAAAATGTGAATTGCAAATGTATTAGATTAAATTTTTGTAGCCGAAATCTCTAGCACTTGTTAACGCTGCGTCTCTAGCAGACGAATTTATGCTTTGGGCCTGGGTTGACGGTACCAATCAGACACCTTACGTGACTATCGTATCGTTTCAACAAAAGTTAATCGTAACTCGTCCACGTTAGAGAAATATTATATAGCTATTATATTATGAGTTAATACAAAGTAATGTATACTTATATATATATTAGAGACTTGAGCTGTATATTTCCTGGAATTAGCTATACAGTTTTACGAAATCTTGCATATGCTGATAGAAATGCAAGTTTTCTGATGAGTAACATTTCTATTTTTCAGCATTTAAAATTCAAATTTTCAATTCATGAATTCCATTTTTTTTCCTTTCTTTGGTGATTTTTATCCTTTCTCTTTTTCTCAAATGTTGACTGTTACTAAAATTCATAGTATTTGCAAATTCTCTCATTGTTAGGCTTATGTGTTATGTTAGTATCATTTCTCTTCTACGTAAGTACGTTAACTTGTTTTTACTAATCATTGGTACTCAAATTAAAATAATACCGTGACTAATTTTAATCGAAATAAATCTCAATTAAAATTTATTTTATGTTGGTGCCTGCATTTATCTTTTGTCTGCTGAGTGTTACAATGGTACTAAATAATTCAAATTATATATATATATATATATATATATATATATATATATATATATATTTCTGTAGGATTTTAAGTATTTCGTAGAGAATAATAAAGAGAATTACTGAATTGCAAACAGACATAGATGTTATTTTATTTCTTTGATATTATGAGAAATGATGTTGTTTATTTATAATAACAGGAGACTTGACGTTGGAATATTAAAACCCGAATAAACTACTACGTCAGAAAGGCCAAAGAAAAATATTTGAGATGCATACGGATGTTTCGGTAGCCTTAGGCGTACCGTCTTCGGTGCAAAAAGAATTCTGAATCTGGAGAAGTTGTGAGGTATAGCAATATTAGCGTAACACTACAAACGAAGTTCGCACTTTATGAACAACACGTGAATGTGCAGAATTTAGGATTCAATTGATGAATGGAGTTAGTTCATAGGATGAGCGAAATTGTTATATGTTAATATTTTGGAAAGTGAATTGTATAAAAGGAGAAGGAAGATTGTTTTTGGAAGTTAGTTGGTAGCTGCTTAGAGAAAGTTAGTAAGTGAGTTGCGTGCGGCTTAGAAGAGGTAGCCGAGAGAGAATGTTAGCTGCTTAGGGGGACGCAGTAAGAGGCGGCTTGGAAGGAAGTTAGTTGTTAGCGGCTATAGTAGGAGATAGTAAGTCGAGTAGTATAGCGGGTAAGGGAATCCTCCCGCTATCGAAAGATTACTAAGTCGTGAGAGTTAATGAATTTAAATGAAGTAGTTGAGATTATTGGTGGTTAATTAAGTAAAGTTGAAAATATTTATGAAGGTTGCCCTTTAAGTTTATAAAAGTGCTAAATGTGATATAGTCCGACGCCCACTTTTTCTTTAAGCTCAAAATAAAAGCTCTATATTTATTTTATAAATCTGAATTTGTCATTAATTCATAATTTAAGTCTCGTGCTCACTTCATTAAGTAAGTTAAGTTAAATCTAAGATTGAGCTATGGCGAACACACGTTCGTCACAAAGTGCTCGTATATATAAGAGAGGGAGCGAATTTAGTTCAACCAATAGGATTACGGGAAAGATGGGGAGTGTGGCCAATAGTAATTTAGGAATGTTAGCTATGTAAACAGTAGAAAAATTATAAAAATGTGGACTGGATGTAAAATTTCCAACAATCAGACAAATAGGGAACAGCGAAATCACAATTTACAAGGTTTTTAAATTTTTTATAAGTATGAAAAGCTTCAAAGAAATCGAGTTCATGAATGGATTTAGGTCTGCAAATTATTTTAGCTGAAATAAATTTAAAATTATGATTTTCCTCCCAGCAATGTTTAGAAATAGCCGATGTATTGGTTTTTTGTTTGCGGACGTAATTCATATGTTCTTTTAGACGAAATTTAAGACTGCGTTTAGTTGGCCAATATATGATAAACCACACTGACAGGAAATACTATAAATGCCCGAAGATTTATGCATATCAATGGGATCTTTTAACTGAGAAAAGGTAAGTTTATTGGAAGGCGAAAATATTATTTTAAAATCATATTGTTTGAGAATTTTAGCCATGGTTTGACTGTACTTAGGACAATAGGGTAAAACAATACTGATATTAGAAGAGACTGATTTAGTTGACGAAATACGAAGGAGTTGTAATTTATGGATAGCTTTGTGTATAATGAAAGGGTCATAACCTCTGTCAATTGCAATGGCTTTCAGGTAATTAATTTCAGATTTTAATAAAATAGGATTTGAACAAATATTAAGGACGCGGTTTACAAAAGTATAGAAAACAGCCATTTTTTGGTTATGTGGATGACATGAACGCGCATGGGGAGGAAGGGTGACTGCAAAATTTTTACGATAGACCGTGGTTGAAAATCCATTTACAGTGCGAGAGACGAGGGTACCATGAAATGGAAGGGAGCCATTATTTTCTATTTCATATGTAAACTGGATATTACTGTCAATTGAATTTAAAGTTTTTAAGACATGGTCAATATTGTGACGAGATATGTCGATAAGCCTGAAGGTGTCGTCAACGTAACGGGTCCAAAAAGGAAAAGATATAGAAATGAAAGGGAGCCATTATTTTCTATTTCATATGTAAACTTGTTAATTTGTTTTAATGTTTATGTCTGAAATTATTACATTTTAAAAAGTTATGTTAATTTTTCAATGCGCTGCTCATTTTTTTTTTCAATTATTATTGTTAATTAGAGTACATATTTCGAAGTAACTGACAATAAACAAATATCCGTAAAAAATAATAAAATTCATAAAATTGTTTACGAGCAAACATGTTCCTAAGTTTGTTCTCGGCACAAAGATTTTCCAAAAGCTAGTTTCACCGCATATTTGGAGATTTGATATTGGAACTGAAACACCTAAATGATACTGTTAAGTAATTTTTTTTAACACACGCACACACACACACACACACACACATATATATATATATATATATATATATAATATATATATATATATATATATATATATATATATATATAATATATATATATATATATATATATATATATATATATATATATATATATATATAATATTTTCATGTACGGGTGCTCGTAATACCTTCATAATTCATATATTAATATTTCAGAGCTACAGATTATTTCATACCACACATTCTGGACAATTGTTTTCGTCTAATTTAATCACAGAATTTTTAATAAGTAATAGATAAACTGAAAATCAAATAATAACAACTTTTCAGAAACAGTGGTATGAAATAATCTGGGGGAACGACAGCTTTTATATATTTATTTTACTTTTTTAAATTTAAATAATCTTATGTAATATTCTAATAGCACACGTATTGATAGTACATCTTGAGGATGTTCGTGGGATGTGTTTTCATTCTCAAGATATCCTGTGGAGAAGATGTGCTTTTAGGGTTTTGCTGGTTCCTGGGGGCCAATATTTGTAATGTTGAAGCTCAAGATTTTTAATCGTCCAAAACTAATATAAGAGGTGTCTATAAAATAATAGTAGTAATAAAGCTTATTCACCCTTAATTCACCCTTTCTTGTTTATTAACATTTATAATTATTTGTTTTGGTAGTTTATACATCCCACTTTCATTTTCATATATCATAATTTAATTTAAATAATTTGCATTTTTGTATATGAATTCAGTGCTACTTTATGCGCCTATTTTATAGAAATTAAATTTGTCATTATTTAAAAAATTTATTCTATCTATCTATCTATCTATCTATCTATCTATCTATCTATATATATATATATACAGGGCCTGATTAAGGGGGAAGCTCGCTCTTGACACATTATTTATACTTACACCATTATTTTTTCACAAATACTTTCCTCCTATAATAAACAGAAAATTTTCATTGAAAATTATTTTAAAAGAATTCTGGTGTCTAATAACGGTGAGTAAATTGGATTGTTTTACACCGTTCATTTTTTATAAAAAATATTTCTTTGTCAAAGCGTGGAATTTCTATGACATGAAGTAAAAAATAATTGTAAAAATATTCCGGTATGAGCGAGCTTCCCCCTTAATCAGGCCCTGTATATATATATATATATAATTTGAATAATTTAATTCCTTTTCTGTAACTTGGAGGTAAAAAACACCATGTACATTTTTTTTTTGTGTGTGTGTGAAAAGATTTAGCAATAAAATGTATTATTAAAAACAGTAAAACAGTATTTAGTACATTATCTTATTAATACTATTTTAAAGTATAATAAAGCTGTTATTACTAGCTGAGAAGAAAGATACAAAAACGTCATTAAAAAAAAAAAAAAAAAAAAAAAAAAAAAAAACTATGAAAAAGGTAAAATTTGCTCTCCTGAAAAATTATACTTTTAGACATGTTACCTCCGGGGTTCATATATGTACATATATGAAAATATACATTCACTCAAAATATACATATAAGAATAATGATAAAATAAAATGTAACAAAAATATATATTACTAAAACAATTTTTAAAACATCTTGAAAAATGGTCGACGCCTAATTAAACTATATTGCTTGTCAAAATATTTCAATTTATCATTAACGAAGGGTCTCTAACTGATAGGGTCTGATAATTTAGCCATGATAAAGTGTTTGGGTTGCTAATACTTCATACTCAAAAGCTTCATAGTTCTAAAGCATTTAATTAATTTAATTCTAAGTATATGAATTTTAAATATTAAAATGTCAATATTAATTGCTTCATTTTCCAAAATATTCTAACCAAACACATTATTAATAAATCTAAATAAATATTTAGAATTCAAAGATCATAATAATTGGACATTTGGTAGATGTTCATTTGCGAATTGTTAATTGTTTTCTTATTACGATGCAATTTTTTTCATAGTACACAGTGTAGAATTAAATATTTTATTATATTAAGGAGTAATTTCGATCACAAAAAGTAAGAAATTTACATCTAATGTTTTATTTGTATATGAATTTTGTATAAAGCTTTGTGTTGTTTTCGATATTATTATCTTTTTCAGGAAACAGAGAACTGAAATTTTTGTCCTTGTAGCCAAAAAATTACAGAAGTCTACTTACTTTCTTTGTGTTATTCATCTTTTTGAACATTTTAGGGATTTTTGTTTGGAACTAGCTTACCACTATTTCTATAAAAAAAAAAAAAAAAAAAAAAAAAAAAAAAAAAAAGTTTTATCGTCTTTATACAGTATTATTTTTAATTAAATATATTCGAGTTCACCCTGTATATATTGCTTGTTCAATGTATGTGCAGTTTCTAATCGTAAAATTATTATTGCTTTCTTGGAGCTATCTATTCTAATACATATAATAAAATAAGATGTGTGTGTGTGCATATATATCCGGAGCTTTTTAATAAAACGACTGATCGCAGAGTTTCCCAAATAGCATGGAGGTTCGTAATGACCTCTCCTGAAGCACCTCGAAGCCCGATTTTCGAATTTTTTGTTAGTTTTCTTTTTATTAAAAGTTATTTATTTATTTATTTTTTTGATTGAAATTGGATTTTGTCATCGTGCTATTTATATGCCAAAAATTGCGGTATATAAAATATTTCTGTTGAACATTTTGGTAATCAAAAAGCGTTAAAGTTGACAACTATTTTATTATTTCAAAATTAAGATTATCGGTTGAGTTATAAATTTAGGTCAAACCTACACGCTTCACCCTATGTAATAATATACCACAATCTACAGAAAATTAAATATGTTAGACATGTTGAATATTTCTGGAGTTAGAATTGATTTTTACATTTAAATGGTTAAACAATTTACAAAAATAAGTTTCAATACTAAAGCCTTTTATAACTTTACTAGTATACTTATATTTTTTTTCTTGGTCTGTACTGTATTAAGTACTATATTTTCCTTCGTGTAATCCTCAGGTCAGGTAAATCAGTTTTATTCCAGAAAATTTAATTAACAGACAAAGTTTAACATTTAGAAAGCATTACCTCCTACAAATATAGCTTTTTTTTTTATAAATAAAATTTTCTGGTGTAATACTGATTTGTCTAGTGTAATACTGATTTGTCAGATTATGCATAGGAAAATACGGAAGTTAAAAAAGCCGTAAGTTATTTTGCGCATTTGTGTTATTAGACTATGATGATTTCTTTTCAGAATCCCACATATATATAGGGTGTTATAATTCATTACTCGATAATATTTGACGAAATCTTTTGCGATCTGATTAGTGGGGAATATGAATTCCAATAGCTCATAAAAGATTCTTTTCGAAATAAAATGAATTCGATAACCGTAAATTTTATCGATAATAATTATGCATATTATATGATTTAACATATAGTTATAAAATACACAAACAACATAAATTATATATTTTTTTCAAAAACTTTTGTTTGTTACGCTATACAGATAATTCTTATGTGTTATATATTTAGCATGTTTATATTATCACATTTGGATATTCCGACACAGAGGAAATGCAAAGATTAGTGAACTAAACTATGTATTCCATGGATTCATGCTAGGCGAAAACAATACTATTCACTATATACAATACACTTATTATCAAGCTGCATCATATTATGTTATAATAACATCAACGTAATTCTGTGATATTTAGCGCATTCAGACGACGTTACATATTGATTATTGCTTCGATTATAATGACGGTCTATATCAACGCACATGTATTCGTCACTAAATATAGTAAATAATCGTTAAATACATGAATAAGTGAAACTATTTTAAATTAAGTAAACTGAAGAGCAGTATAAGAATAATTTCATTTCAAGATTAAAAATAAATAAATAAATAAATAAAAAAAAAAAAAAAAAAAAAAAAAAAAAAAGAGATACTTATATTGATATATTTGAACCATATTGAATTCCGTTGAAATAATTTATTTTAAGTTAAAGTGACTCATATATAATATTTTTATTCCTTTGTGTGCGTATAATAATGAAAGACTGAAAAAAGTAAATATAACCGTAAAGTAGATTAATTAATTTTTAATGTTTCAGTTGAGAAGTTCTTACTGTAAGTATGTACCGTAAAATATAAACTCAAATGAAGGCAAATAATTCTTTGAAGCCTTTTTTCAACACTTAATAATTGTACAACAGATGTATAATTCTCATGGGCATTTACTTAACGCAAAAATGCGTAAAGTGTGTTTTATTTTTATTCTAAAGCATTGTACAGAAAATTTAAGATTCAATATAAATGAATAATTAAAATCTTTGTGTCTTTTGGACAAGTGAGAATTTTTTTAGTTATCATTTCCCTTTCTGCAAATTTAGATTTGTGAAACAATTCTTTATTTGTAATGTTTAATGTAAAACATTAAAAATAAATTATGTATTCTATCAATGTATATTTATATTTTAAAATCTTACATAATCTTATATCATTAAAATTAAAAATGTGCGATTTATTTCAGAGTATAAATTAAATTTAACAATTACTAGCTGGAAACGTATGAGGGGTATTAAAAATCAATTATTTTTAAGCAGCTGCATTTTCCATTTTCCTGTTCTGTTTTTAAATATTAATCTAAATATAATTAGAGATACTTTTGATAATATAATAATAAATTATTATATTATTAATTAATTAATAACATTTATAAATTTAAAAACTTGCTTAAGAAAATTATTTACAAAAAGAATTATATTAAATTATTTAGCTATTTCTTTCGGATTTTTAATGTTTGTTTTAAATATTTTTCCTGTCTTATATAAAGTATAAATAAAAAGCCTTTTTAAATGGGGGTATTTTAATTTTTTTTTCTGTTTATTTATGTTACTAATAGAAAAACGAAAAGAATACCTTAACTACTCATGAAACGATGAAGAGTGTCCTATAATTAAAATTATATGAATATTATTTTGCGAAAAAAAATAATTTATAATAATCATTGAAAGTAAAAAAAGAAAACGGATCTTTAAACGTAGATGGAATAAAATATTTCAATACCTTTTTTCGGTCAAAGACATAAAATTCTAGATTTTAACATAGCTGCCAACGTTTATGCTTTTTGGATACTGGAAAATTTTAATAGATATTTTTCACACATTTCCGTACCAGTTTTCAGTGATTTAATAAAATAAAAATTTCTTTTAGAAGATTCTGGTAAAAGGAAAAAAAAAAAAAAATGCAAAATTTGAAAACTTTGCTTTAACCCTCTCTATACAAAGATGGGGGAAATTTTGACCACATTTGAAAGATGGAATTCAATTCGGGCGTTTTCATACATTGGCACCTTGCATATTTCAAGGAGCGCACTCATTTGTCAGCGATATCAAAATCTCAGTGAAGTGTTTTTCCACGTTTAATCTAATAAATACAGTAAAGAGTTTCTGTACATGCGTGTGGAGCAACAACATTTGAAAGTATATTTAAAAAAAAATATATTATCACACAAAATTTTTAAAAGAAACATTTTTCAACCTTTTCGTCTCTAAACATAGTTTTACATCCCCAAACGAATGTCTATAGTTAGTATGTAAGGCACATGGAGTAAGGGGAAAAACACGATACGCTGTTAACTCTTTGCGGTGCAAGGAATCTTTTCTCATTTACATTACATTGCCATCGGAGTTTACGAACAAAATTTAAATAAAAGAAATAATATGCTATGTTATAAAAGTAAAATTATGCTAAAAAATTTCCGGGATAAATTTTTATCTCTTATTTCTTATTGCTTATTTTCTCGGTATCAGATGACTGTCCCCCTATTTTAACACTGGACTCGTTGAATCAGCGCTTGCGTGGAGGCATCCATGGTCTCAAGAAATGTGGTCGAAGAACACGTCTATTAATGCCACCAATTTAGAGCAATCTCACGTATTTTCCGCAATTACTATTTTTAGGGCAGTGAGTTCGTGAATTTTGCTCGTCACCATACTCGTCATCTCACTCGACGAGCGTCATCCATTTTGCAGGCCAATCTCTGTGGTCTTCTTTAAAATTGGATAATTACACAACTTTCATTTATAAAGTTTATAACTATTGTTCGACCCCCGAATAGTTGGTGTTTTAGTCACGTGATTTCAGATGATTCCATTAATGAAATAAGGTGAGAGATAAAGTTTCTATGGTAACATGACGAAAGTAACTGGAGTGGCTTCATACTTTGGCACTGTTATCCTGGATTTTGGTGAGAAACTACAATTTGAAATTGATAATAAACTTAATGTCGATATGTTTAATCACTAAAAAGTAGTAAATATATATATTTTTTTTCGTCGGTTTAGTTAAATTTAAAAGCAATTGTGATTAAAAAAAAATATGTTAACTGCTTAGGGAAAGTAAGAAAAACAATTTTTTCGTAACATTATTTAAACACAATCTTCATTACAATAGGGAAAAGTAGTATAATTAAACTTAAAAAAAAAAAAATGTGGTGATCCATTTTTACATTGTAGTAAATTAAAGAAGCCGTGATTAATACCATCTCAGCTTTGAAAACGTGAATGTATAATTATCATTCATTAATATAACATAGTCATTAATAACTATAACATTTGTAATAAAAGTAGAAAAGGAAAAAATTAACTAATCATATGATAATTTAAATACTTACCAAATATTCAATTTTGACACATTTGTGTTTTTAAATAATTACAAAAATAAATCATTTATTAAATATACTTACATATATGTGTTTAAATTAAAAAAAAAAAAAAAAAAAAAAATCAAATATTTCAAGTTTATGGCTTTAAATATTAACAAAAATTCAATGAGAAATACTGCTATGTTTTACCTTTAATGAATATTAAATGTAATTATTACTGTTAATCTGAAATATTTAGTTCCTATGTATGACTTGTTCCAGCCTTTTTTTCCTTTATTTTTCCTTGAAAATTCCAGTTTTACGTATGCTTCGAAATTCTTAAGATAATCTAAATAAGAAAATTTATGGGGTTCACTATTGAATTTAAATATTAAAAACAAACATTCATTAATTGTAAAATTGTAGGCAATATTTAACCCTTTCACGATCACTGAGACTTATATGTCCCAAGCAGTGCAGCCACATCCATCGCTAAATTTTAACTGTAACGGTGAGATAATCACTTCGAAGACATTTTGTTAAAAAAAAAGTTCTTCGAAGTGATTAGGTATCCGTTACAATTAAAATTTAGTGGTGAATATTGAATAAAAAATTATCACAGTCTGGCAGCACTGGCCCAAGGGTAGTTTATATTGGTAGCGAAAGGGTTAAAGATATTATGATTTTGAATTATCTTCATTAGCCAACTCGTATTGGCAGCACAGAGGCGGGTAAGTCAAAAGAATCGTTTTGAAAAACTACTGTCGCCAAACTTCATCTGTGTTTAGCTTTCGGTAGCCTTTATTTAAAAAATAAACGGTTCCAAGGAAATACGACAAATTTTGACGGTCGGATAGTACAGGAATGGGGGTCTCCATAGGTTTTTATTTTCATAAATAGTAATGAGATCTCTGTATCCATGCAATAACAAATTGCAAAATTTATTACCAAAACTTATTATAAGTTTAATAACATATATATATTTTCTTAATAAACGGGATATCTATACTAAATAGTTTAGTTTTGTAGTTTTAAACTCATTTACCGTGCGATTGCATGAGTGTAAATTTTTGATAGGCAACGCGAATGATTTAGTTTGTGAGGTTGAGACTGTAGAAGGTCGCCACAGTTTTTTTTAAATTAAGCTGGATCCAGCAAAGTATTAATTTGGGATGGTTAAATCGCTTCGACGCCAGTGACTCGGCGAAAGTTTAGGTCGGATTAGTTTTGTGTCGACATGGTGCTGCAACGAAGGAATTAAGTTGTGTGAGGTAGATGAATTGGAAGCGATTTTGAAAGTTTGATTGAAATGAAGAGAAAGGAAGTTGGTAGAAAATAGTATAAGATGGAGAAGGTTTTCGTAAAAGGTGTGGAGTAGTGGAGTCTTGTCCGACGTTTGTCTAAGACAACGGCTAAGTAGTAGAGTGTTGATAAAGTTATATTTCAGTAGTTGAGATTAAGTGCTGCTTAAGTTAAGCACTTTAAAGAGTGTTCTTATGCTTCAGTGCGAGAATTTGTGAACGGAAGCTGATTCGTCTGGGAATCCACGAACCGGTTGCAAGGTTACAATATCTACGTAAAGGAGTGCATCCGTCCATAGCTTCTACTATTCTGGGGTGAGATATTTTCAAATTATCTAAATTAGTCATTGTACATTTATTTAATAAAGAATTTAAATACGCTTACTGAGCTACCGCAATTCCGGAATCGCCCTACCATTAATCTGGTTGAGTAAACTCTTGGTTTTATTTTTATATATGAGTCTTTGTGCTAATTTCATATCTAAGACTTAAGTAGTTAGATTAACTAAGTTAATCATTGAGTTAAAATGGTGTCTGCGTCATCGCAAAACTCACAACTTTAGGGTTGAGTTGGGTTAATTATCGCCGCGTAAGAAGCTGTCTAGTGGGCTATTGGGTTGAATTGGGATACACCACCAGGTGGTGAGTGATTTCTAAGGCGTATTTACATTTTGTAATAACACAATAAATGCTAACTCAATCGAAAATAAAGGAAAACACAATTTTCCTATAAAAAATCAGAAAAATGTTTAAACTTTTAAATTTGTCTTAAAAAAAAATCAATTGAAGAGCATATAGCTTTGGAGTGGAACTCTAAAATTACTGAGAAAAAACAAAAAATGAATTAGTACTCCATGAAAAAAACCCAATGGGAAATGATTCCGAAAACAACTGCCGCGGTGTTCAGAAGACGATTCTAAACGCTACAAAGAATTATAGGACGAGAATATACTTTTAAATAGCAAGAAAGTCGTATTTGCAGAGCTGCCAACATTTTAAACTTTTAAGTCAGAATTGACACCAGTATTTTTACATGGAATATGTTATATATATTTTCGACGATTAGTATTACCGCAAACAGCTATAAAAATTTTCCGATTTGAAGTCTCCCTTGATTAACGGAAGACATGGCGCCTATGTATTTGAGATTTTCCTAGATTTAAAAAATAATTTTATTCTTAATAATATGATATCAATTCTTTAACTATACATTAAACAACTTTAGGCATTTAAGTGAAAATGCACATACGATTATTTAATTTGCAGTGTAAATAGGTTTTGACTTTAAATAATACTTTCTCAAAATGCAGTTTTTATGCTTTTCTATATCATTTCTATATCAAAAAATTAACGAAGAATATTTGGAAATTTCAAAAAAGTATTTGAAATCTTACTTTAATTTAAACATAAGGAATTGTTACATTCTATTATTCCGAAAGAGTAAAAAAATACTTTCTAAATCCATCAGAAAAGAGATATAATATCTATTGTTTGGAAAAAAGTTAAGCAAGCGCATGCAGATATGAGCTGATCTGCACGTCCAATTTTTTATTTAATTTGTTAATGTACGCAGAAAGAAAAATATTTCTAAATTTGTACCTGCTGGTACAGGTGCTGTTGTTTTTAGGTTTCTTAAATGGTTTTACAGTAAAGTTTACTTTAAAAATTTTGCTGATTGAGACATTTAAATTTTCATATAAAAAAAATAAATAAATAAATAAAATAACATTTAAAGCACATATCTTCTAAAAATAAAATTTTATTCATTTACACTATTTTATTTGGTGTATAAAAACATTATATGTATATATGTCACACAAATAAAATTTATCTTATAATTATTTTGTGTTATAAAAAACCTTTTTACATCATAACAATACATTTTAAACACATTAAAATACGTATTTGTTAAGACTATCTTAATTTTCAGCCATTATTATTTTTTTTTAATTTGTAAATATATATATATTTCTAAGATTAAAATGTGATTTAATTTTTCCTTGTATACATTAGGGTTTGGTAGTGTTTCTTTAATACTTTTATTAATGCTTGTGACTTACAAACAGCTATTTCAACATGAAATTTTCCAAAAATTGATGCTGAGCTTTTAACAAGAAGATTCGGAAAGGGTGACTTACAGCGAACAAAGTTTATTTGCTTTAAGTGGATTTAGGAGATTTAAGTAGATTCACCGAAGAAGGTATTTTGTTTTCTTTTAAGTACTTTTTGAGAGTAAAGTAAGATTTTTAAAGTTCTTTAATTATAATACATTAGAATTAATAATTTATTTTATCCCATTTACATCGAATTAAATTTATGTAACAATTTGAATCTTGGAGATAAATTGTTAGAATAATAACTATAGAGTTTATAAAAATATATATAAACATATAGAGCTTTACAAAATTGAGAAGGTTTAAATATTTTTGACAGCAAAAAATAAAATAAAATAAATATAAATATAAATAAATAAATAAGTAATATCAAATAAAATAAAAGATGTAGCACCATTTTAAACGACCAAATCTCTTTGTAGAGATTCGCTATTGCAATATTTGCTATTTCAATATTTGCTATAGAATAGCATGGACATAAAATACTATACTACAAAATGTATTGTCTATATATGTCCGTGTTCTCATATTTGTTTCAGTGGTAAAACATAAACCTGAAACCGTACATTTAGCAAAGTTGCGGAGCAGGGTCTTGTAGCAGTAATTAATGTCTGTTTCACTAGGGAGTGCCATTGAAAACTCACATTTTATCCCCAGTGAGCAAGCGATCAAATATGGATATGTTCAGGTGCCGAGTAAGCAAGGACAAACAGGATCTTTATGTTTTTTGTTGGCTACCGCCAATGGGTATAGTACCCAATACCAGCTGTTTAATTTGTGGGACTTTCTTATACCACACAGATGCAGTCTGACAGTTGCAACAGATATACAGGATCGTTACACCACTGTCATCATTGATAGCTACTTTCAAGGCTTCGTCATCCAACACATATGGTCGTACACAGCGAAGTTCGTTATAGCAACTCTCTTATCTCCAAAACAGAATTTTCTGAATAAATTTCGGACGGTTGGATAGTTCAAGATATTACTCACAAATGCCTAATATATGCAACAACTTGATGTGGAATTTACAGGCCAACTTTAAGGTTTTACAAAAAAAAAAAAAAAAAAAAACATGAACGAGATATTTCAATAATTTTATTTATCTTTAACACTTACCGAGTTTTTCTCTTTCTTAGCATTTATGGCAAAATTATTTCATTTGAAAACAACAAACTGGTTAAATTTGCATATAAAAGTACAATAGGCATGTTAAAACAAATCATATTGACGATACTTAGATGGTTTTAACCCTTTCAGTCGCAGTGTTCCCGCTGATGGAACACCTAATTTTATTTCTCAAGTGCAAAAACTCATCCCGGAAAGTTTTTATCAAAAATTTACATTTATAACATACCAGAAAAGGCCCCATTTTTTAACCTAAAAATTTAAAATTTCTTTTATTTTAATTTTGTTCGTAAATTCCGGTGGCAGTGTACTTTAAATGATCCGAATTACCCTGCGCCGCAAAGGGTTAATTTTACATTCTTATAAAACAGGTAAGTTTTAAAAGTTTTATAGGGTCAAACAACTAAAATTGGTTCATAAATATTTTTGCTAGCGTATTTTCCAATGTATATTGCACAGAGTAGTGTTCGATTAGCCTTTGATTTTTTTCGTGATTTCTTTTTTTAACACATACGTAGGTTATATCCAGACGAGATTCGCTTTAAAATATTTTGATTTCAAAAAGTGCATGAAACAATACTTTAAATTATTTATAGAATATCATAGTTGCTAACTTTTAATTTATTTAAAAAATGATACCATTATTTTCTAAGTGTATTTTCCGATACAGTTAACCGCACATAATCTGTAAAAAATTAGTACTAAAAATTTCGATTAAATATTAGTACTACAACATCTTTGAGGAAAACCAAAAATGTAGGTGACTACAGAATATAAACAAACCAAATACGATATATAAGGTTTATTTTGCCAATTTATTTTAGCTTACTAAATTTATAAAAATTCTTTATTAATTTTTAAGACAGCATTATCTTTACATTTCTTGATTCACCGAGGAAGAAAATTCACTCAGAAGGGCGAAAAAAAGTATAGGGATTGTCCAAAACCGAAAAAAAAATAGAGGTTCTTTCTTACAGCCGTAAATTCTGACAAAATATTAATTGATTAACTCAGTTAAAAAATTGTCGCATTGTCTTTTCACTTTATATTAGGATATCCATTAGTTTTCTTACTTCAATTTTAGAGAAAAGTGTATTTTCTCGAGCATCAGTATTAGAGAAAGTGTTGACGTACATAGCGAGAGGGGATAAAACAAACTTTTACAATTGGTTGTATGTATCCACAATATCAATACATACACAACAGGCGAAATTTGTTTCACGAATTCTTGGCAAATTTTGTTTCACGAATCGACATTTCATTTTCGATACCATGTCGTTTCAAATTTGTCTCCAAGGAAAAAAAAAATCAGTCGAATTGTGAAAGTCACCCTGTTAATAGGCTTATAGTTGGTAAATCGTAGTTGCTAAATTTTAAACCTTTTGGGTAGTGGAAAATTTCATTAAAATTTTTTGTTTTGTTTAAAAAGTAAAAAATTTTACAGAAATATATAAAAATATTCTATTAATATTTTCCGGGAGTCAAAAAGTGTAAAAGTTGGTAATTAGGGGTGACGTGCTAAGATAACTATATATATATACATATATATTTATATATATATATATTTAAAACATGAGATATTGTTTTTATCATTTGTAACATGCCATACGTATTGTATCCATTACATTTATCTATTAATCATATACAAATTATGTTAAAATGGTTGTCTTCGATAAAAAAAAAAATGCATTTTCCTTCTGTGGTTAATATTTGTATTGAAATATTACAAAAAGTGAACATAGTACAAGAATAAAGACAAATTGTAAATTTCAGTAAATTATTTTACAATAAATAATTACATATATTTCTTATTTGAAATATCATGCAAATTATTGTTTTCCAAGAAAAAGGAGATTCTGTGGATTAGACCATTTGCCAGATAGTGAAAGAAACATAATATTGCACTCTTTCAATATATATATATATATTAACAGTTAACGCTTTCGCGACCGCATGTTTTTGTCTTTTTGACAGTAAGGTCCGCCTGAAGACATTATTCTCCCAAGTTACAAAATTTCAGAACAAAATTATCTGTATTCTCCTTTATATTACAAATAAATATCCATTATAATTATATTCTTTCTAAGCAAAGTATTTTTATTCGTAGTATATTTCCTTAAAAAAAATATGAATATCGGGAATATACTTAAGAAATTAACAGCATACAAATGGCAAAAGAGACGCCCACTGGCGGAATTACAGATGTTCAAATGACGTGAATCTACGTCAGCGGTCGCGAAAGTGTTAATAAATGCAGTTTCACAATAATGTCATACCTGGAAAAATTTATAATTTATTCAGGAATACTGTTAATTAAACCTTTCTTTTTTTTTTTTTTTTTTTTTTTTTTTTTTTTTTACACCAGTATATTTTAAAAGCAATTTTCTTCCTGTTTCGTCGTTATTCTATAGTGTAGAAAATTTCTCTAAGGTTACACTGGAGTGTAGAAAGGGCTGGACTAATAAATAGTACTCCGGAATAAATAGTAAATATTGTCAGGTATGTAATGTACAGTCGAAAAAAAAAAAAACACAACACTCAACGTTACTTCGTTGCTAATCGATGTATAAAAATGTAATAGGTATCAATCGACGAGGAACTGCGAGTAGTTTCAGAAAATGAACTGAAATTTTGAATTGGGGGTCGTCTACATATTAAAACACGCACCAACTTTGATTTTTTCAATGGTAATGCCCCATTTTTATTTTTTATTTGAATTCCTGGGATCGCGACAACGCGAAAATGTATATTGGTTGTATATTTTACTTATTTTTTCACAGAGTTATAAGCGTTCAAAGTTTGAAGGTGCTAATGTTAAATTCATATTTCAAACTTTTATTAATATCTTCACAAAAAATAACTTGATTGATATAATTTTTTTTTTACGAGATACAGTGAAAAAACGCAAACATAATCCATCATTACTTTTGATTCTGAATTTTTTTTTTTTAAATTCTGAAAAATATCAATAAATTCATATTCATAAAATTTATGAATTATGACCTATGTTAATTTTTACATAAAATGAATCCTAATATTGAAAAATATGGGTGTGCAAATGTGCAGCTCATTCCAGTTATTAGTTTTCGAGATATAAATAATTTTTTCTTTTCGAGTGGTTTAGGGGGCCGTCTCTTATAAAGTTTTGTAGGAGATAACGAATCAAATCTTAAAAAAGAAAAAAAAGAAAGAAAGAAAGAAAGGAAAGTAAACAAAATATTTTTGTTTTTTATTTACGGGTCAAACTATATAACAACAACGTCAAAAACAAAGAAATAAAACAAAAATGATGATTTTTAGACATTAGTGTTAGCATCAAGTCAAGAATTCCTGTTTTCTAAAGAAGACAAGCCCCGCCTCCATCGTTCTTCATAAACAAAACAATTCAGGAAAGAAAAGTAAATGTAACATTGAGTATTCATGTTAAACCCCTTATTTTATATTGACAAAAATATGCGCAAGTGGTATTTGCTTCATCGATTACTGTTGATAAATTTTGAATCTTTTAGACGAACACTAGAAGAAAAAAAAATACCTGAATAGGCGGGGTTTACTGTTTTAAATAGAAAAATATGTTTAATGTAAAATTGTCAATTAAAAAAAAAAAAGAAAAAAAAGAAAAAGGAAAAAAAGAATGGAATTGGAATGCAAGACAGACTTGTAAAATCGTTTCTTAACTACCGTCATAGTTAAAGGCCTAATCATTTGCTCCATATATTGCTTTATTTTTATTTATTTATTTATTTTGTAGGGGGAAGGATTATTATTTTAAGGATACTTTAGTCTTTAAAATTTTATTAATATATTTTAACTTTATAGATTTTAAAAAAATATACGTTACTTTTATAAATATATTTTAACACTTTTTGTAACCGCGGGATTTTGTCTTTTTGACAGTAAAATCCGCCTACGGGTGTTATTCTCTCAAAATAAAATATTTCGGAACAAATTTTCTGTTCTCACAATTATATTACAAATGGATATACAGTATAATTATATTATTTCTAATCAATACATTTCTATCCATAGTACATTTTATTGTGAAAATATGAACACTGGGTACACACTTAAGAAATATGTAACACACGAATTACGAACGAAACGCCCACTGACAGAGTTACAGATTTTCAACTGACGTGAAACTACAGCAGCTGTCGCGAAAGGGTTAATTAAGAAATTATATTTTCACAGAAAGTATAAAACGAATCGTACAGTTCCAGACAGTTCAACTGACCCAAAACTGGTAAGTGCGATTAAAATTATTTAATATTTACTTCATAAACCCTTACAATAATTTATCCGAATAGATTTAGTTTATGCGTTGTTGTATATATATATATATATATATATATATATATATATATATATACATCAAAAATATTTTATTTCCTTTATTATATTACATCTACGGAAGGAAATTTAAGCTTTATTGGTGATCACTACAGCCATAATAGACACTTTTACTTGAAAAATATTGCACTTTTTTTCACAGAGTACTGCCTGGAACAATCGCAAGTGTAATGTATTTAAATAGACTTAAAATTATCTAAAAAAGTACTGAAGTATACATAATCTAAAAAACTGAATTCAGAATAATTAAGAAACTGGACAAAAGTCAATGTTTTTATTAATTTTTATAATCATTTTCGTCCTGAAAGATTTCCGGTGTGAAACATTAGAATTATGTCTATTTCTTATAGGATCTTAATTTCATTTTTCTACATTTACAGATAACCCCTCACATATTTTTGCTTATAACTCTATAAATACTAAAGATAAAGTATACAAACAGCATACTTTTCCGCACTGCCAGACTCTCAGAAATTCGAATATGAGGTCACAATTGGATGTTGCTATTGAAAAAACTCAAAGTTGGCACTCATTTCATTATGTAGACGACCCCTAATTCAAAATTCGATGACATTTTCAGAAAGTGCGTTTAATTTCCTGTTGAGTTATGTCTATTAGATGTTCCTGCGTCAATTAATAACCAAATTACAGCGGGTGTTGCGTTTTTTTTCCCCTCTGTACCTTTGATGCAGTGTTGCAAGACTGCGCAACTTTTTTATTCAATAGTCACCAATAATTTTACGAAGTGATATTTGATAAACATAATCGATGATTCTTCAATTCGATTCGCTTTTTATGTATATCAAATACCACTTCTAAAAATTATTGGTGGCTATTTAATAAAAAAGTCGCGCAATCTAGCAATACTGCTCTCATGCAGACTTTTTTTTTTAAAAAGCATGCAGTCGGTAACAAAAGTTTCCGAAAACCAGTAAAAATTCCTATATAAAAAAAGTACGCTTAGTACAGTTTTGCTAAATAAATCCTTGCCGTCTGACTGAGAACAGGATTCGACAAGGATTTATTTAATGAAACAGTATTAAGTGTACTTTTTTTATATAGGAATTTTTGCTAGTGTTCGGACACTTTTGTTACCGATTGTACTTGCCAATATACTAATTAATATTCCGTAATGTTGTTAGCCACGCCCTTTTTTTTCCACACCAGTATTTTTTTACAGAATTTTCTTCCTTATTTCATCAACAAACATTTCGAAAACGTCGATATTTCGCATTGTACGCAACAATTTACAGATTTGCTATGTTTGTTCCACATGTGTCCCTCATCACCTTACTAAAGAACAAATGAAAACAAGAATTCACCAATGTTGTGAATGGAAACAGATGCTTCAAAATGATCCAAATCTCCTAAAGACTGTAATAACAGGTGATGAAACTTGGGTGCATCATTATGATCCCCTTACCAAGTCCGCAACAAGTGTATGGAAACATACTGATTCTCCGTCTCCGAAAAAAATCCGACAAACCAAATCTGCTGGAAAGGTCATGATGATTATTTTCTTTGATCATAAAGGTGTAATCTATCAGCATGCTGTGCCTCCAAAAACTACTGTGAATGGTGAATATTATGTTTCAGTTTTGAAAATTTTGCGACAACACATATCGAGAAAGCGTAATGAACTGGTAGGGAATTGGACATTACATCACGATAATGCTTGCCCGCATGTCGTTACTTCTGATCAGCAATATCTTAGTAAATGCAATATTAAAATCATGCCATATCTCCCTTACAGTCCAGATCTCGCACTATGTGATTTCTGGCTGTTTCCCTCGTTGAAGGAGAAGCTCCGTGGCAGGAAATTTAATACAGGTCCTGAAGTTATTTGAGCAGTGGAGGGTTCTTTGAAGCAGCTTCCAGAAAATGGCTTCTCTACTTCTTTTGAAAAGTGGGCTGAACGATGGGACCGTTGCATATCATCTGACGGAAGGTATTTTGAAAAAGAATGATGTATTTTTTGCTGTAAATATATTTCTTGATTTTTTATGATTTTATTCTCAGTTTTTATGGAATGCCCTTTCTTTATTAATAATTTATTAAAAAAATTAAATAGTTTGTTGTTTATTTAAAAATAAACTAAATTTTTCATTCAAGAGCCTATTAATAATGATCCAGAGCTTACTGGATTAGTGTTGGAATAATAGCAGCGTTGCAAATACAGGCCTAAGTTTATTATGTGTTTCTACTTATCAGTAATTGGTAGAAATAGCATGGAACACTGGCGCAAAACTCATACCACTATTAATGGAAGAAAATTTTCTACCTCTTATATCAACAATATTATGGGTAGAGAAATTTCTTAAATAAATACCGGTATGAGTTCTGCCAGTGTTTCATCCCTAGTGGAAGAGACATAGTACCAGAATCAAGGGTGAAAGATATTCTGTCATATTAAATTAAAAAAAAAAAAAAAAAAAAAAAAAAACTGCTATAGAAATATAATAAATATTTCTCTTGGGAAATAGTGGTCACAAAGTTGGGAACATATTAACCCTTGAGCAATGTTGCCAATTTGCTGAGACTTTTTTATTTAATAATCATCACAAATTTTGAAGAATAGCTGGTATACATATAATAATCGATTAGATAAACATACAGTTGGACAAACATTACGATACAAAATTAGTGGTATATTGAAACTAAAAGTCTCTACATGCTGGAAACGCTGCGCTTGACCAGTATTTATAAAAAACAGTGATTTCTTATAATTTTCTACGATTGAATATATATTGAAAAAAACAACTGATAAATAATTGATTTTTTAAAGACTATATAAGTTGTAAACAGTGTCTTATAACTTTTATTCTAATAAATACCTTTAGAATTAATTAATCATTTTCGGAAGCTGTAACTTTACAAACTTCAGTAAAGAAGAATAAGAATTATGCGATTAAATTAAATTCTTTAGAAAAAGTTATGTACATTTTTCTATTAATTCGAAATCTTTTACCAGAAAAAATGTTTTACTGCACTAAATAATTGATTTATAGGTTACTTTAATTACTTAATGCGTATTTCCTCTCAAAATGGCAAGGTATAAAAGACATTATAGAACATGAACTTCGGAAAAAACTATTGATTCATTGGTAAATCTTTAATAGTTTATTAATTAGACTTTAACTACCTTGAGGGTCGTAAAATCGATTTTTCTAAAAACAGTATTGTGTCATAATATATTGTTAGAATATGTGCATTTAATTTTAATATACTATCCATAAAAATGAAATTTATTTTCAATTTAAACTCAAACATTATTATTTAATTAATTTTCGTTTTTTTTAATTTTTTATTTATTTATTTATTTTTTATTTTATTATTTTTTTTTTTTTAGATATACAGGGTGGCGACAGGCAAAATATTTCCCTGATTCTTCCACCAGTATTTTTCTTTTAGAATTTTTAGTAATAAGTTTTTGTAAGATTAATTAAGTAAAAATCTATCTTATCAAAATAACTCGAAAAGTGTCAAAAATGGGTGTTACATTTTGAAGAATTCAAGTTAGTGCAAGTTTTAACACTTTCGGGACCGTTTGTTTTTGTCTTTTTGACAGCCTGAAATGCGTTATTCTGCTCAGTTACAATATTTCAGAAGAAAATTTTATATATTCCCATTTATATTACAAATAGATATCCATTGTATTTATACTCTTTCCAATCAAAGTATATGTATCCATAAAATATCGATTGTACAAATATGAACAGTGGGTACATACTTAAGAAATAAATAACATACAAATTGCGAAGGAAACGCCCCCTGGCTGAGTTACAGATTTCGAAATGACCTGAATCTACGTCAGCGGTCGCGAAATTGTTAAAAAAATTGGCAACTATGCATAAAAAGTACTAAATATACTTTTTTAAATAACAGGGGTGTTTGTGTCCCTGGAAATTGCTACTAGAATTTTTTAATAGTGATACTATTGTTTGTTTTCTAGTAAATTTTAGCATTTTAATATAACCAAAAATACAATTCATAATTACTGGTGTGATATAAAATAAAAATCCCGGAATGCAAACACCCCTGAAATAAACTTTTACCCACTGAACTGCATATACATTTTACCCTACATTTTCGTTTTAATTTTGTGTGTGTGAGAGAGAGAGTGGGTTATTGAAAAATAAGTTACTATCTGTAAGAAAACATTGTAATTTAAAGTGAAATTTTCTGTAAACTTACACTACTTTATGTATGTTCTCTACACGAAGCACTAATTTTTATTTTATTTTTGAATACTGCGCTCCCAGAAAATAAATAAATAAATAAAATAAAATAAAATAAAATAAAATAAAATAAAATAAAATAAATAAATAAATAAATAAATAATAAATAAATAATAAATAAATAAATAAATAAAAATTTAATGATTTTATACAATCTAGATTATTGTTTTAAAATTAAAAAATAAAATACAGATTTATTTTTTATTTTTTATTTATTTATTTATTTATTTATTTTTTTAATCTTATGTGGTATCTCCATAACACAAATAGAATGAATTTATATCCCTTTAAAATTATTCAATTTCCTTATCTAAAAATGATCAGAAAATAATTTATTTAAAATTATTCTTCATATTGTAAAATAAAGAAGATGTATACACATATGAGAATCTGTTTGATGAAATAAGAAAATTTATTCTGTTTGAAAAGTTTACTTAAACTTGGAAAGTATGATTTCAAATCAAATTTATGTTCACATGAAACTGAAATTAAAATATATAGAGAACAACAGAAATTTATAATGAAAGAAATAAAGATTTCAATATAAAATTATAATGAATATATATATCTATAGAATTTTCTGAAATGAGTTTAATTTTTTTTAATTTTATTTTATTTTTTTTTTTTTCGAAATAATCTAAGAATTTTCGTTGCACTTTGTTATTACTTTGCTTGATTCCAAAGCAATAATACTTTTTTTTTCCCAATGTGTTTTAAGAAATGCAGTATTTTATTTGTTGTTAATTCCTTTTTAGACGAGGTAGGGTACATCACAATGATTGAGAATTGCGTAGGAATGCATACCGCAAACGCTGTTTTAACCCATAACAAAAAAAAAAAAAAAAAAAAAAAAAAAAAAAAATGTTAATTTTTAAAAGTAAAATCTACATATGGTCGGTATTTTTGTATGTTGAATATTTACCTGAACATTGTATGTGTTAATGGTTTCATAAAAATAATATAAATTGTAATAATGCTGTTTCTTATGGATGTATTCGGCCATAGCCTCCTAAACTAGATGCCTGTCGCGTTGCTCAAAAACTTGGCAACATTTCAATCGGTAGTTCAACCTGGTACAGATTGCGCTACTTTTTTATTCAACATTACCAAATTTTTTTAAAAGTGGGATTTTATATACATAAAAGACGAATAGAATTAAAGAAACGTCGATTACATATATCATATATCATTTCTTAAAATTATTGGTGACTGCTGAATAAAAAAGCCACGCATTCTGTACCAGGTAGCGCAGTCTACCGCTTGAACTGTTGCCAAGTTTCCGAGGAACGCGACAGACATCTAGTTTAGGAGGCTATGATTCAGCATACTGATTGCATTAAATTTTTTTTGCATGAAATTCTAAAATTTTGGAATATAGAGATGCAAAATTTAAATTAGTTCGGCGTATTTTTAACCCCTCCTCTATTTCATAAAACTTTTTTCTTAAGAATATTTTTTCTTATTTTATTGTAGTTTTATATTGGAAAAAGATAGTCTATAAATGATATGGTGTGGATTATAGGCGAGACTAAAAAGGCTCCGGAATAAATTAAAATGTTAGCCACTATGAAGATATAATGTTTTAAAATGTACACGGTAGGCGGAGTTTCAAAAAGATTATAGATTTTTTGTTTTGGAAAAGTTTCTTTATAAAATAAAAGGTATAGTTTGCTCATCAAGAGGCACAATATTTATTATAAATATTAATGTCGCATTCTGCTCTAAGTAGCAGAAAATAGTGACGTCAAAACATGGGCATCAGTTCGGCACTTCTTATCTCATATAACAATTTTATTTTTCAGCAAAATTGCAGCAATCTTGGTTTACAAGCCTACAAAGTTGCAGCAAGTCTGTTTATTCATACAAGACGGCTGCAAGATAACGCAAACTCTAAAGTCACAATACGCCCAATGTGCAGCAAATTCGTCACAAACTAACAGAAAATTTAGTTTTGCCGTATCAAGTGTACTCATACTTGCCAATCATCTCATTATGAACCGTACAATTTTTAGTACCCGCCTTTTTTTACACACCAATAATTTTTTAGAGCAATTTTAGTCTTATTTAATCCTAACAACATTTGGAGAGAATAACTCTAAAATTATAGTGGTGTGAGAAAAGGGGCGTTTCTTCAGGGGGCGTTAACAATTGTACGGTTATTAATGAGATGGTTGGCAAGTATGAGTGTACTGCAAATTCTTTGCAATTACTAATCGTGTCATGTCACATTATCTGCAAATGCATAGCAAACAGAGATTTGTGTCGTGTCACAGTATTTTTAAGTATAAATAGAAATATATTTCTTAGCATATATTTCGTAGGAATTTAGCCAATTGCCGACATCGAAAATTTGGCAGATTAAAAGAACAAACGTTTAATTCCACGCACATCCCTCTGCAAATTATCATGGAAAAATAGAACCGTGTCAATAATTTGTATTTCACACATAAAGAGTCTTTGGCCTAAAAGCTTATTTTCGTACATAAAACAGTTTTCGGTTTGCCGACAGTGTTGCAATTATGGTCGAATTGTATTTTTCTACTGTCTTAGGAATAAATTGGCTTGTTGTAATTGCCAATGCTGAACTGTACAGCTACCGGCATTTTTGTGTTTCTTATTTATGTTGGAAAAGTAAATAAATGTGTATGTGGAGCGTTAGCTATTACACTTTTCTTCATCAGTATGACGATAAAATAGAGTCGAATAATGCGGTTTTCTTTTTATTCATGTACTTTGACTGTAAAGATATCCAGGCCACTACATTCAACATAATCATAGATGCCAAGTCTCCCGTTTTTCAAGGGAGACTTTAAACCGGAAATTTTTGATAGCTGTTTTCGGTAATATTAATCGTCGAAAATATATATAACATATTGCATTTAAAAATACCGGTGTCAATTCTGATTTAAAAGTTTAAAATGTTGGCAGCTCTGAACATAATCATTGAGGCGACTGAAAAGGTATAACGGAAGATTTTTGTAAACGACTTTCATTATTTTACAGATTTCAGCAAAATCGAAATAATTAAAATGTCTTGTTTAATAGCATAGCTGCCGATTTATTGCGTTATTTTTCAGAATTTTTATCTTGGTTTAATTTAATTGCCCTACTTTCCAACATTCTAATTAATATTCCGTAGTCCTGTAGTACCCGCCTTTACTTCCACACCAGTTTTTTTTTTTTTTTTTTTTTTTTTTTTTTTTAGAATTATTTTCCCATTTAATTGTAATCAAATTTGAAGAAAATTACACTAAAACTTAAGTGGTGCGAAATAAGTTACAATACTAATAATACCATTTAACATTAATTAGAATGTTGGCAGGTATGAATTGCAAAACTCTATTCTTCAGATAAAGCCAATTTTTTTCTTCTCAGACAGTTGTTTGTAATAGTCGGAAATAGTTGTTACAGCTCAATTGCTAGGGAAATTCTTTTCTCTCTCTTTTTTTTTTTTTTTTTTTTTTTTTCTGTGCCACTATTTTTATAACAAAGCAGTCGCTTGATATCAAAACCAGAAATTTTTTAATTAAAGTAGTTCCTTGATGCTTTACTAAATATACTGGCAACCCTGGTTGGGAGTTATGTAATGGTACTTAAACCTTTAATGCACAAGTCTTTCTAAATACATTCTAATATCCATTATGATAGACATAGTTTCCAACTTTAGCACATTTTGACTACTTGAAAATTTTAATAAAAGTTTTATTTATTTAACCAGTAAAAACAGAAATATATAAAAATCCTAAGATAGATTCTTAACGATACTTCTTTTTTTCGGAAGATATAATATAACTTCTTTTTAATAGAAATTTTTGGAAAAAAATTTCTACTAATTATCTATAATTAATTGTTTTTGACAATAATATTAGAAAATGATATTGATAGCTATTCTAAAAAAAAAAAAAAAACTGAATATTTTTAAGTATCCATTGTTAATACTTTCAAGAAAGGGTTGAAAATATCTCAGGTATATTTTGGAAAATAAATAGAGACTAATATAGAGCTGCCATTGTCTTTTTTATTTATTTACTCTGTAGCATTGTTAGTACCAGAACATTTCATACCACTTAAAAAGAAATAATTCTCCACATTTTTAAGCATAATTGCATATTGTAAAAAAATACCGTACAAAGATAGTGGTGTAAAAAATGGGCGGCACTAGCGATTCCGCGGAAAAATTAAAAAGCTGACAACATTTCAAATATAAACTATTTAATAATATCAAGAGGAAAAAAATTAAATCTAATGATATTTTTAGATGCAGGGTTCCCACGGTCCATAAATTTACATAACATTAATTATAAATAGCATTTTCATACAGAAATGCATTAAAAGACACTTAAAGAAGCACTTTAAAAGACGTACAGAGTCCTTTTTTTTGGTTAAAATTATATTTACAAGTTTTACATTACACGAAGCCTATCACTATGAATACATGGAATTTGCATCTTAAAAAATGTTTTTAAAAAGTTCGTAGAATACAGTCAACGATATATTCAGAGTTGTCAACTTTTATAATTTATTCCGGAGCATTTTTACCCCGCCTTCTTATCGAACCAGTATTTTTGTAGAGTATATCTTTCCAATAGGTGCGAATGATTAAATAAGAAAAACAATCATTCTTCAAAATTATTGGTATGAAATAGAGGCGGGGCTAACAATGCTTTCGATGAATTATAATTGCTGGAAACCCAGTATATACAAGGTGGTCACAGACTACATATTTTCCCTGATTCTTCCACCAATATTTTTCTTTCTGAATTCTTAGTAGTATGTTAGCACCATTAATTAAATAAAAAATTACATATAAATATTCTGACGGAAGAATCAGGAAAAAAGGCGGGTCTTTAACCCCCAGTTATAGTTGGATTATCGCCAAAATGTCACAGGGGAAAAACTTGACGATGAGAAGGGAGATTCGCCAGAAGAAGGAGCCGTATGAAGACTCTATATATGAGATCCGTCATAACACTAAGTAGGAAAAATATGATACACGTGTTTTAAAAATATTTACACTTTATAAGAGAAAATGCTAGCTATTAATAATTGTTACTGTATCTTTAATGTAATGTGTCATTATCAAATATGTAACATAGGTTATTGTTTAAAAATTAGTGGTAACAAAAAAGACGAAAATATCTTATCCGTGAAAAGGTTCTGAAGAAGGTCACTTTTACGGTTGAAAAATTTTTGCTCTTTTTGAAACCACTATTTTTATACAATAATCTAGACGGTATTTAATTACAACTTATTTTTAAAAGAATACGATATAGATTTCTGTATAAAAATAGTGCATAGCTGCCAACTTTTTTAATTATTCCTGAGTAATTTTAGCCCCGCCCTTATTTCGCACCACTGTATTTATAGAAAAAATTACTCCACTATATAACTTTGATAAAATAAGAAACAACTACTCTTAAAAAATAAGTGGTAAGAAATAAAGGTGGGCTAAAAATTTTTGGGAATGAATTAAAATATTGGCATCTATGAAAAGTACTGCCTCTTCAGTGGCTGAGAGTTAGTATCTCAAAGCTGGTATACGGGAAGGGCCCGGTTCAATGGCACATAGTTGCCAACGTTTTAATTTATTCCGGAGTATTTTTAGCCCTGGCCTTATTTTGCACCGCTTTATTTATAAAATAAATTTCTCCAATATGTAACTATGAAGAAAGAATAAAAATGCGAAAATATCTCATTTCTGAAAGTGTTCTGAAAAAGGTCGGAAACTTTGAGCTCTGTGTGTCCTTGAAAAAATGCGTTTCTGTTGGAATCATATATATTGTTTTTTATATACAACAAGTTTCTCAAGTCCACATAAAAAAAAAAAAAAAACTATAAGCAATCTTCTAGAAATTTGAAAGGACATTGACTTTTTCATTTTTGTCCTTTTTCTTATAACATTGAATAACTTTCTTGGCCTGTTGAATTTTAATTATTACTGAAAATGCAAAGGAGGCAAAAAGAAAGCACAGGTTGTGGGAAATGCGTATTTTATATTTCCAGAGTTGTCCCAAGTGAAAGAAAGGTGGGGCTAAAAGTGCTCCGGAATAAATTAACCCTTTGCCGGCCCTAACGTTCTAAAACGCTCTAAACTTTTTTGCACAATTTAGAGACATTTTTATTCAAATATCACAAATAATTTTGAGGAATGATATTTGATATACATAAAGGAAGAATAACCTTTGAAGTGATTAGGCAACCATTACACTTAAAATTTAGTGGTGGATATTCAATTAAAAAGATCCTAAACTTGGCAACACTGACCAAAGCAGTGAAATTAAATTAGACAGACAAATTGTTGACGATCTTGGCAACTCTGCATTTCAGTGAGATAAGTTTAAGATTCCCAGTAAAAAAGTATGGTTTTTATACCATAATTTTTCTTTATTTAAGCAATAATTTTATAATTATTTATTAAAAGAAATTCTAGATAAAAAAAACAATTTTTCTTTCATTACAATTTAACTTTGGATATAATTTACATGTTTGTTTGAGATTGGATAATTATTTTTTAATATCACTGTTAAAAATGGTTTCTTAAATATGAGCGAAATTGTTTGAAAATAGTTCCGAAGAAATATATACTTAAATTTGAAATCCCATGTACTCATTTTTGAGTATATTGACATGTGAATCATGGAAATATTGGAATTCTTATTGGTCAATACCATTTTTGAGCATGTCAGTATACTCAAAAATGAGTACATGGGTTTTCAAATTTAAGTAAGCATTGTTTCGGAGCTATTTTAAGACAATTTAGCTCATTTTTAAGAAACTATTTTTTACAGTGTAGAGAAAATTATGCAAAATATGTATTCTAATTATTTTGTTTTAGAAACGTTCTCGTATTTTGAAATCGATAGATTTAAATAATCAAAAGATAAAAAGCATCCCTATATTTGTGTACATATTCAATTTGAACTTTATAACTATTTCAATATCTAAATTTTTTTAAGAAAATGACTCTAAGTATTTAACGTAAGAAACTTATACATTACTTTTGCGCAATTAAACGCTAATTAAATCCATAACGACATACACAAGTGGTATATTTAGTGAAAATCTTATATTTTAAACCTCAATGCAACATTTTGTATCATTTAGTTTGGAAAGTCTGTGAATTTTCGTAGAAAACTTATCGTATTGAGTACATTAAGGAAACAAAATCGAAAGAAATTAAATGCACTTATTCAGGTATTAATTTAATTTTTACAAATTATTCGCTTTATTTCAGTTTTTAAGATGTTGATTTTACATATGGAAAATAAATTAATACTTTAAAACTATGTACGTATAATTACAGATGTAAATCTTTTTAAGAACGGTAGGAATTAATATTACATAGCTGAAATGAAAATACTTAACATAATTTAAAATTAATTTTTCTAAGTTTATTTAATCAAATTGTTTGTTTTATTTAAATTTATTTATTTATTTAAATTTATTATTATTTGGTTAAGTAGAATTACTTAATAAAAGCACACATTATCCTAATAAAAGCCACAAAAAAAAATTTTTTTTTCAATAAATATTTAAATTTATCTGTAAAATTTGAATTAAATTTCAGAATCCAACCATAAAAATACATATATATATTAATAACCTATCAATGAATTCCTGGAGTAAAAATTACCAAAATATGTTTAGAATATATTAATAAAGTAAAATTATAATTGATTATAATTAAAGTTACGATTTCAAAACGTTATAATTTTAAAACTATCTATCAGAGGATTTGATATTTTACCAGAGCAATCGTGAGGCAATGAAATTTTGTTCGGGGGAGGAAAAAAGTTGTTCTAACATATTCCTATCTATGCGCCGTCAGAGTAATGCAGCTCGGCCAAACTAATCCGGCAAATTGTTATAAACCGCCACTTTTTCTACACCAATTAATTGAGTAATTCTCTTCAAATGTATTTACGACGAATTAAGAAAAAAAATAATGCTCTAAAAGTTAAGTTGTGTAGAAAAAGGGGCGGTACTAACAATTTGCCGGATTAGGTTCGCAGCTCTGGTAATGTCAGGGAAAACGCTTAAATTTACTCATTAGACACAGGTATGTTGTTTGCAACACAATGGAATAGCAGGAAACAGCAGACTTCAAGGGTTTACTACATTTTTTTTTAGCAAAAAATTAAAAAAAAACAAGAATACGTGTTTACAGCGGAAACAGTCATAGTGAAAAGAGAAAAAGAGGAGCTTCATGAAACAAACACTTTATGGATAATTAACGGCACATTTTGGAACTTTTTTTTTCCAAACAAATTTTCATTGTCTCAAGAATGTTCTGGTAAAATATCAAATCACTCTGATGGGTAGTTTTAAAATTATAGCGTTTTGAAATCGTAACTTTAATAATAATCACCCTGTAGTCAGAGCCTGATTAAGGGGGAAGCACGCATTATTTATACTTACACCGTTATTTTTTAACAAATACTTTCCTCCTATAATAAACAGAAAATTCTCATTAAAAATTATTTTAAAAGAATTCTGGTGTCTAATAACGGTGAGTAAATTGGATTGTTTTACACCGTTCATTTTTTATAAACAATATTTCCTGGTCGAAGCGTGGAATTTCTATGACATAAAGTAAAAAATAATAGTAAAAATATTCCGGTGAGAGCGGAGATAATATCTGCCTCCCCCTTAATCAGGCTCTGCCTGTAGTTCCTCGAAAAAGAAAATAAATTTCGAACTTTTCTAGAAATTTTAATTTATTTCATACTGACATATTTCAGTCCATATATATAGTTGCCAACCGTTCTTATTTTTTGATGCAGGCATTTTTAATAAATATTTTTACAGTATTTAAACATAGAAAACTGCCGCTAATACTTATGAAAAATGTCTATACAAATTCTGGTATCCAAAAATAGGATCGGTTCTTAACTATGCGTATATTTTTAATTTTCCATTAGTAAGAAATAAATAAACAAATAAATAAACTATTTATAACGACTACCGCCCACTTAAAAAGTATAGTTATTTTTTTATACCAGAAGTAAAACACAACATTTTATAGAATAAAATATCTAATGCGAAACGGATTAATTTGTCTGCGGCATATATGCCCGAAATCATAGTAAATATATTTTGATTGACTCAGTATTTTCAGTTATGAGTTTATAAATGTGTAACGTAATTTTAGTCATACAGAATAATTAGATATTTTTATATGTTTTTATAATAAAATTCAATGAAATTTTCATAATTATTGAAATAATCTAAAAAGCAAGCATGTAAGTTTTTATTTCGACCGCGAATCCCAGAACTTCGACTACTGTCATTCGAAATTATTGAAGACTATAAGGGAGTGAGCAGCATCAAAAAATGTAAATTATTTATTTATTTATTTATTATTAAACAATTTATTCTATTTCAGAGGTTTGATTTTTGTTGCGCCTTAGATCCCGACTTCGTAAGATTAATAAAATATTGTTAGAACTATAGAAAAATAAAGTCTAATTTGACTTTTGAAAAAATGTTCATTTCAGATCTCAGAAAACATTTTATTTTTATTTTTTAAATATATTTAAATATGTTTAAAATATGGAACTTAATATTAGTAAACTAAATTATTTACGGATAAACATTTTCAACGAATTCATTTTTAAGTGTTGGTATCCCCAAAAATCCTTTCTAATCTTGTTCATTTCTGAATTACATTAGAAGACAGATAAAGGATTACGCTCTCATTTCAAAGAAAATGATTAAAAAAAGAGAAATACATAGGTTATATACTATTTCATGCATTAACACTTTCGCGATCGCTGACGTAGATTGACGTCATATAAAAAACTGTAACTCAGCCAGTGGGCGTTTCTTTTGCAATTTGTATGTCATTTAGTTCTTTAAAATATACACACCATTCATATTTGTACAACCAATATGCTATGCATATAAATACTTTGATTAGAAAGAGTGTAATTATAATGTATATACATTTGTAATATGAATTTGAATACAAAAAAATTAGTTCTGAAATGTTGTAACTTGGGAGAATAATGCCTACAGGCGGACCTTACTGTCAAAAAGGCAAAAAACTGCGGTAGCAAAAGTGTTAATATATTAAAACTTATACAGAAAAGCCATTTTATTTCTATCAATTTCTTAAGACTTCCTTCAAATATTTAAAAATATGTTGAAGATTTTTTTTTTCTATAAAATATCTTCAGAAATTTTCAAGACATTATGAAGAAATTTTGTAAATTTTCATAAGAATGGCCCAAATAACTTAAGATATTCTGCAGATTTTCTCTAAAAATTCCTGCAGAATAACTTGAGATTATTTTTAGTGGGGGGGGGAGTATTAAGTCCCGCCTTTTTTTCACACCAGAATAGTTGTAGAGCAATAGTCTTCTTATTTAATCATGAGAACACATTGCTGAATATTACTCTACAACTATTCTGGGGTGAAAAAAAGGGGGGGGGGGCTAATACCATTACGGATAAACAAGCATAGTTAGCAGGTCGATAGTGTCAATCTGATCTGGAGATATTTGGCGGTAAAATGCTTTGAATTTCTATCGCTTGTTTCGGGTTAGTGTAGTAATAAAAGCATGAAACTGGAGAGGAAGTCCATTTTTACAATTACAGGGTGTTGACAGTCGAAATGTTTTTCTTGATTCGCCAAACAGTATACTTATGTATTTTTTTTTATTATGCAATTAATCGGGGTTACTTACTATTTCTAAAAATTCCGAAAGAAAAATAGTGTGGAAGAATCAGGGGAACATTTTCGACTGTCGACAACCTGAATTAACGTATTGTTTTTGTAGATGAAATATTGCTATCAATATTACAATTTTCATGAGATCATCAAGTGTTGTGCACGCAAAATGAAGAGCAACTAGTGAATAATGCCAAATCCTAGTGATAGCTTTCTATATCAGCAACCCGTCATTTACTAAGAAAACAGTTGTAGTGTTATTTAAGCACGTGTATTTCCGCACCCACTCTATCCAGTCATCCTAGGAGGGAAGAATGCTTGATAAATGAAGTTTGGTAAGTATGACTGCACATCGGAAAGATAACATCGGTTCATTTTTCGAACTAATATGATGAGAGTGGCGCCATTTGGAATATGCAAATCTTAATTAAGGTTTCGTAGCATTCTTAACCCCGCCTTTTTTTCACACCAGTATTTTGAAGAATATTTATTACCTACAAAGATTGCGAAAATCACGCTTGTAGATCGCAGAATTCTCTGCAATACCAACTTCTCTGTTTTCGTCTATTAATTTACTAATATGATCTTACTTAATTAACAGTCCTTAACTAAATTTAACATAAGATAAATGCATCTAAAAGCAATTACCCTGACTAGAGGGTGGAGAATTTCAATCTTCTGATGGGATTTGCGGTTATACACTAATGATAGAAGATAATTTGAAATATATACATTAATAACTAGTTATATTAGTTACAGGTATATCATAAAGTATTTTGTTAAATGTTTATGATGAAATCATGTCAATCATGCGATATATGTATTAAGTTATATGGGTGTAATTTTAGAAGTAAAAATATTTTCTTCGAGCAAAAAAAAGTATAACCAATCAAAGAATATTTTGTATTATAAGGCTCATGTAATGCGTGTGCCCATGCCATAGATGTTTATGTGAAAGCCTGATGTAATGAAACGTAACTCATATAAGTAATGTTCATATACGAGTTAATATGATACTGACAACTGTTTCTGATTTTTTAAACACATTTTACCACTATTTATCTGTAATAAAATAAAAAGAAAATATTTGAGGATCACATAACTCTAATAGCGCGAAATGTTTCAGAAACGTAACAATCATACGACATTGGAACATTGCACAGATTGCGCAATCGTTTTATGTGCTTTCAATTTATTTTCAAACGCGTTAAAATATTTGCAATTGTTACATGAAAGTTTTAAACACATAATAAATATGACATTGAAAAGGGTGAACGTTTCAAAAGATATCGGACAGCATGATGAAAAGTGTTACAGAAATGAAAGATTGTAAGGATTTTGAAATATAACAGAAACATTCTGTGCTGTATGAGAAATTAAAAATTACTTTTAAAATATAAATAAATTTTTAAAGATATTTAAAATTTGGAAATCACGCTTTATATATAAATTTCAATTTGCATCTGAATATATATATATATATATATATATATATATAAACCTTCCTATTAGTGAAAATATTTATGAAATAAATTTATTAACTGAGATTATTATATTATGATATGTGCAAAATATTAGTTCCACACTAAAATAGAAAACTTTTCATTTTAAACTTTTTTTTCCCTCCAAATGCAGAGCATTTACTCACTTGACAACATTCTAATTAATATTCCGCAGTGTTGTTAGTCCCGCACTTTTTTTCACACCAGTAAATTTTTAGATTAATATTCTCCAAATGCAATTATGACTAAATAAGAAGAAAATATTCTAAAAAATTACTGGTTTGAAAAAGAAGGCGGGGCTAACAATACTATGGAACATTTATTAGTACGTTGGCAAGTATGCATGTAGTATTAAAAAAGAATACCTGTTTCTGTTATCTTCTAAACGCATTTAATAGTGTTCTTATTATAGGATATTTCAAATCCATTTTTAATTAATGTAAATATTTTATTTATATTTTTAATCTTAGTTTTTATTGTCTATGTAAGATTATTTTGTAGTTTTATAAAAGCTTACTGCATTACTCTGAAACACCATCTTTAACACAAAGACAATTACTTACTGATTTAAAAAAAAAAAAAAAAACATACAATCTGATTCAGTTTATCAACTTACTTATATATATAATAGTTGGTCCATATAAGAATTGCATTAATTTCTTTCACTTAATATTAATTAAAAAATTATGATAGTTTATTTTTCACCTTCTTCTATTTTCGTACTTTTGAGTATTTTCATTCTTGTATTTAATGATATTTTAATTATTTATTGAGGGAGCCATATACATACATCATAATTATGATCGTATTATTAATCAATATGTAACAACGTCTGAATGCGCTAAATATCACAGCTTTATGTTGATGTCATTATAACATAATACCATGCAGCTTGATAATGAGTGTATTGTACATAATGAATTGTATTGTTTTCGTCTAGTATCTGTGCATATAACATTATTCAGTTCACTAATCTTTGCATTTCCCCTGTATCTGAATAATAACCTATATTGAAATGTGATAATGTCAAGTCTCCCGTTTATCAAAAAAGACTTAATACTAGAAAATTTTTAGAATTGCTTTCACCTTATATAATCGTCAAAAATTATCTGACATATTACTTTACACAAGATAGTGGTAATAAACTTGATTAAAAAATTAGAAAGGTTGGCACGTATGTAATATAAACATAAGAAATACAAAGCTCATAAAAATGATCTTTTAACATTACACACAAATATTTTTGACAAATAAAACAAAAATAAATAAAATGTGTAATTTATGTCGTTTTTGCATGTTAGGCTATATTTTAAAACTTTTACAGGGATGAGAACAAGGTTCTTATAAACTACACGTTGATATTTCTATCAATGGCTGGCATACATGTCAAACATTCTAATTAATATTTCGTAGTGTTATTAATACTCACTTTTTTTTCCCACCAGTATTTTTTGGTTATGTATTTTTTCTTCTTATTTAATCGGAATTACATTTTGAGTAAATTACTCTAAAAATAAATTGTCGTGGAAATACGTGCGAGAGCTAACCAGTGTTGCCAGATCGGGCGGATTTTTTATTCAATATTCCCCAATAATTTTGGGTAGTGATACCTGATAAACATAATAGACTAACATTCTTCGATGTGATTAAGCAAACGTTACTGTTAAAAACTACACTGCTCTGCATAAAAATCGGCCCCAACACTATTTTTGCAAATTCTTATGTAAAATGACCTCCTGAATTAGAATATGACGCATATTTTGCCCTATCACTCACCGCTTTTTTTGGGACGACCCCCTATTTTTACCAGTTTTCGGTAATTTTGTGCCTATAAATTTGTTTTTAGGGGGGGGGGGGTATTTTAACCGTTAAATATCTTTTGAGGGGCTAAAGAGTTGGAAAATTCTAAGTCATGAACATTTGCGGCAAGAGGAAAATTCAGGTGGGGATTTGCCCCAGAAATTATGCATTACATTTCTTATATTTTTTTAATCTATTACCAATGGTAATTATTAAACATTATATATATATATATATATATATATATATATATATATATTTGTTTTTAAGTGTTAAATTAATTTTTTTTTCATTCTCCAAATCAAATTCATAGCCATTGAATTAGGAACAGTAATAACAATTGGGGGGGGGGGGGGGGGCGGTGATGTCCCGAGAAAACGGAGGATGACTGGGCGAAATGGGAGTATGGGAGTCTCAGGAGGTCATTTTAAATAAGAATTAGCAAAAATGGTATCAGTACTCGATTTTTTTTTTTTTTTTTTTTGAGCTCAATGTTAGCAGGGATTAATGAATAAAAAATCCGCCAGATCTGGCAACACTGGTGCTAACAAGCAGTGTTACCAGGTCTGACGGATTTTTTATTCAATAATTTCCAATAATATTTAATTGTAACGTTTGTTTAATCACTTCGAAGACTGATAGTCTATTACGTATATCAAATATCACTTCTCAAAATTATTTTGGGTTATTGAATAAAAAATCCGCAGTTTTGGCAACACTGCTATCAATACTACAGAATATTAACTAGGATGTTCGCAGGTATAATGGCTGGTAGTGTATTTCTGACGCGGCCCTCCGACATTTTCAAGGCAATACTTTCATCATTCACACCGGAATTTCTTAGATATTTTTTTAATACCTAAAAGCATATTCAATAATGAAACCAATATTCTATAATTTCTTATGACAAAATATATCGTGCCATTACTTTTTCGTGTCGTAGTTGAGTTTGAACATTAGTTAGGTTTCTGATTTCGTAATTTCACATTTGTGCTAAATCTTCAGTTTGCCTCTCGATCGCTACAAGTTAATGGCACGTATTGTCTGCGACCGGTTTTAACTTTGAGTGACGATGCTTTCACTCAAAGGACTCTTTGGAGAAGAGTTACGATATTTTTTACTAGCACTATTTCCTTACAGAAATACCTATCATATCTTCAGTAATTGATGTTTTGTGAATAAAATAAAGTGAACAGATAAAAATTATTGGTGTCAAAAATTTTTGAAACTCCTTATAAACAGCATAATAATAGTCGACAAATTTCATGGCCATTCAGTATTATTATTTTCACAGAATATTATTTATAAATAAATGTAATCCGAGGTATCCAACTGGATAACGAAGATCCGATATCAACAATTCCCGATGTATATTATCGAGATAAGAATTTTAATACCCTTAAAGAAGGGGAGGGGTCTCTGAATTCAGCATCATAGTTAAATAAACCAATTGTCCAAATTATAAGGTCCGAGAAAATCCTGATACAATTAGACACGTATTGAGAGAGGTTCAGAGAGGAAAGAGTTCCGCTTTTTCTGCCTCCAGTATTTTTATATAGAAACTATTATCACATTTTTACAGTTTTATTTGGGATTTTATAGGTTAGAAATTTTTGTAAGAAAATACTGGTGGCAAAAATAAGCGGAACTCTTTCAACTCTGGAGGTTACAATCTTTATAATTAACTCTTTGCGGCGCAAGACAATTTGAAACATTTAAATTATACTGCCACCGGAACTTATGAACTATATTAAACTAAAAGAAATTTTAAATTTTAAGGTTTAAAAAACCGGCCTTTTCTGATATGTTATAAACATGAATTTTTGCAGCTGGATCTTAAATTTTGCGTTCTCGCAGCGAGGACAGCACGCGTTAAGGGGTTAATCCAAAATTAAATAGATGCTTTTGCTTTGAAAAGAACATTTATATTCGGGTGTTTGTTATATAAATCTCAAAATGAAATCTTTTGTCAAAAGTGGTCTGACGCATCCTGATTTGATGGAAATTGTTGGATTTTTTTTTCTTTCATATTAGAACTTGTCCAAATACTAGTTTGGGTAGTATTGGCTACTACTTTTCAGTTATTACTGTATGCATTGACAAATTATTGGGTATCGTAATAATTACCATTATTTATTTTAACATTTATTTCATTGATTTTGCTAATGTTAATTTTCTAAACTTTTAATTTTATGATAGCTTAGAATGTATCTGTACATACATGTATCCCCGTACGGAAAATATGCATTTGTTCATAGTAAATGCCAAATAGAAAAAATATCAGTTCTTCAAGCGACAAACAGGCCTTTACATGATTTTATACTAGAATTTAAATATGTTGCAGCATTAGAAATAGGTGATTTTTTTTTTATAAATCTAAAATATGCTTATAATAAAGGTACGAAATTATAACTGGGCTTCATGTGAAGCGAAAATGAAATATGAATATTGATTCTAATAGTGTACATTCTTTAGTTTAAATTCAACAGTTTTACAGAAAAAAAATAGATTTATAATTTATATGCTAAAATGGTAATATCTAATTTTAAAACATAATAATAAGCAAAATATTTTATAGAAAATTTAATAAAATATTTTGAAATATACACATATTTTTGTAAATAATGTATTCTGATTTATTTGAATTTTTTAATTAATTTCGTTTTAATGACAGATAAAATACTTTCTTTGGTAATTTTCTTAAAATATGTATATTAAAGTTTCAGTTTCTCATCTTTTGAAAGACAGTTGTATAGAATTTCATTAAAAGATAACTGTTTGCTCAAAACCATCTTATTCTCTAATGAATTATTTGATCAATGTTGCATATTTTAAATTTCTTTAAATAATTGCATCAAAAGTATTATTTTATGCACTTCATTATAAAGTCAATTGAATAAACCTATTAAGTATGGTAATAAAATGCTCAAAAATATTAAATTGTAAATATTCTAATATAAGTATTATAAATATTTCTAGAATAGACATTTAACTTAAAATAGAATTACTGGACATTTTTAGCTTAGTTACAATTATCTGCAACAAAGTTAATTTTTTAAATAAAGAAAATTTTTATACACCATTTTCCATAATCATTTTGAGGAAAATTAAAGCTGCCAAAAGTTCTAATTTATTCAGAAGCATTGCTAGAATACGCCTTTTATTCGCACCACTTTCTTTAAGAGTAAATTACTTCTTATTTAATTGTACGGGCGCTAGCCCGTAAAACCCGTTAAGTAATAGAAAATTAAAATCACATAATATTTTGGAAAAAAATATTTTTGTTGCATAGCTAAAACTTCCTTCACTTCTCTGCATGGTCAAAGTTGCCAATTTCCTTAATTTATACCGGAGCACTTTGATCCCCGTCTTTATTTCACACCACTTAATTTACAGAATAATTTCTATATTATATAACTAAGGTAAAATAAGAAATATATTCTTATAAAAAGTTAGGTTTGAAAAAAAAAATCGGGGCAAAAAATGCTCTGGAATAAATTAAGGAACTTGGCAACTCTACATAATCACTTCCTACATTTAAACATTTGCAGTGTGCGATCACGAGCTTCAGAAGTCTCGTATTTTTCACTTGTGTCGCTAAGTTCATTTATGCCTATCTTGATCGAATAGTGACTAGTGATGAGACACCTCACATCACCCTCACATCACCCCACAGAGTTATCACATGAGTGACATCATTTCTCATCACCTCAGAAACCGAAAATATTCACTTTTATGATCCCAAAAGGCGGTTGATGGTTGACGTGATTTTTCGTGCTGAGACAATATCTAAAATTCCTCGTTTTTTCTTTCTTTCTTTTCTTTTTTTTTTTTTTTTTTAATGAACGCTGACGATTTGCGCTTATTCTCTGTGAGTTGATGTGAGACATCCACATCTCATCACCTGTCACAGTCCGATGAAGAAACACGTGTATGCAACGACTTTATGAATTGGCTGCAGAAGAGTACGAAATGGGAACTCTGTGACGACAAATATTTAAATGTAGGAGATAATTATGTAGAGAAGTGAAAGTACCTTCGGGTATGTAACAGAATTGTTTTTTTTTTTCGCTAAATATTGCGTATTTTATTTTATTTATTTATTTATTTATTTATTTTTTAATGTCTAAGCAGTACTTTTGTGTGGTCCTGTAAATCTTAATGCTAATTGTACTATATTCTATAGAAAGCATTCTTTTGCGCATAAAAATATTTCAATTTCACTCAGATTTGTACAAAGTAAAAGTATTAAAATACGGTTTATATGAAATACCTCTCATAGACACAAAAATTTCGGGTGTCTGTGTAAACAAACCAGTGGTGATATTTACTTAATTTTCCCATATAGATCATCTGACAGGGAACATGAATATCATATTTCAATTTCAATAAGATTTGTATAAAGGTATTAAAATATGTTTTATATAAATACCTCTCATAGAACACAATGCTTTGGAATTCTTTCAAGCGTCTCTGTAAACAAACCAAATGAGGTATTTGCTCCATTTTCATTGGGAAACATCCAATAGTGAACTCAAATAATGTATATCAGTTTCAATAAATTTCATCAATATTTACGAGAGTTAGAGCATGGGCAGGCAGGCAGACAAACCGAAGTTATAAACAGTTTTCAACTTTTTGGAAAGTGTTAACGATAAATGTGTTAGCAGAAAAGCCAGGATCATTTTAAATCGCTGGTTACTTCTTCTTTAAATATTTCTAAACATTTTTTACCTATCTCCTGAAAGAGTTTTGTTTGTATATTATAAAAAAATCTACTTGTGTCACTTTGAAAAAGCCTTTATTTAGATCTGAAAAAGTACTTGTCTTGATTTTCACATAGTATCTCTTTTATTCTTTTGTGTATATTCAAAATTAAACTAAATCAAAGGAGTGTCTCTAACCCTCCCCCCTCCCCCACACACAAACACACAGGGTTTGTTATTTTTTTACGCTCATGTTATATAATTTAATAATACATGCCGAAAGTTTCTTCTCATTAATCTGTAGACGAGAGCTACCTACGTATACCTACCTAAGTTGCATTTGTCGGTTTGGGTTTCAGAATTTTTCGTAGCTGTCTTCAAAATCCGCGTCAATGCGGGTTCGAACGCCTTAGGTAATCTTTAAAATTTTCTGGTGTCATTAAACTCTCACAGAGGGAAATACCGCACAGGCTCATAATTTAGGTAGATAATCGACTTTCGCTCACCATCATCACAAACATCTGCATAATTTATTTAAAATACCCATATTATTCAATTAAGCTTAATAAATAAAATAAATAAATACATTTAGATATATACATATGTATATAAATCTCAATCATAAAAAAAAAAAAAAAAAACTGCTTTATTACATGCATTTGTCAGAAATTGATTAGTACCAGAGAACGCTAGCATCACTATTATTAACAATATATTTTAACTTATTTAAGACAAATTTTATGTGCTTTCATTAAGATAGGAATGTGATTTCAGAATAATTGTGAATGTAATTTACGGAGATCAAAACACATTATTAAATAATAATAATATTAATTTAATTTCTGTCATTCAGGGATGAAAGTGTTCTGCGTTTTTCCACCAGTATTTCCTTGCAATAATTTCTACGCTATACTATTACAAAATTAACTGCCAAAATATCATTGTTTGAAAATACTAGTGGAAGAAAAAAGTGAAACACTTTCATCCTTGATCATTTATCGGTAACAAATAATAATTAATAACAGTGGTGCAAACTAGCACCGACTATGATAAGCTCTTAAATTTTTCCAAAGTAGAAATTAGAGTGAAGTTTTTTTTTCCTTTGTGATACAATACAATGGGTGATAAATGATCTGTTTTTCAAGGGAGGTTTCATACCATAAAATTTTTATAATTGCTTTCAGTTTATTTAATCGCCGAAACTACAGATAAATTTTTTATTCATAAATGGTTGGGATAAATCTGATTTAAAAAATTAGAAAGTTTGGCAGTTAGGTAACGCCCAAAAATTGCAGCATAGCTGCAAATATTTTAATTTATTCCAGAGTATTTTTAGCTCCGCCTTTATTCCGCACCACTTTATTTTTAGAAATGTTTTCTCCAATAAATAACTATGATAAATTTGAAAAATTTAGTCTTAAAAAAAAGTGGTATGGAATAAAGGCGGAGCTAAGAGTACTCCGGAATAAATTAAAATATTGGCAGCTATGTTGCAGTCAGGAATAGCTGTTACTGAAACGTAGCTGCCAAGCGTTTTTTTTTTTTTTTTTTTTTTTTTTTTTTTTTTTTATCACTAATTTTTTACGAAATATTTCATCGACATTAAATCATAGAAAATTACTACAAGAACAAAAGCCTTTTTAAATATTTCTATTAAAAAGAAAGTACTGGTATCCAAAAATAGCAACACTTCGCAGCAAGCAATTACCAAGCCAAAATATGCTACATTGAATGCGCTGGCTTAAAGAAATATAATAATTCATTGAAATATTGAGAATTTTTAAATATTTTAAGCTTTCATCATTATAATTAACAGACTTGTTAACCAGGGACGAAGGTGCTCCGCGTTATCGGCACCACTATATTTATTTAGAAATATCAATTATAAAATTATATGTTCCGATTAATTAAAACTGATATAATTGGAAGGAAAAAAAGAAAAAAAAAGTACTGGTAGTAGAGAGTTCCGCTAAAGACGGAACACTTTCATCAAGCTTGCCAAATTTTATAATTTATTCGGGAGAATTGTTAGTCCCGCTTTTTTCTTTTTAACTTTTTCGCGACCGCATGTTTTTCTCTTTTTGACAGTAAGGTCAGCCTGTAGGCGTTACTCTCCCAAGTTAATATATTACAGAACAAACATTTCTGTCTTCACATTTATATTACAAATAGATATAAATTATAATTATATTATTTTTAATCAAAGTATTTCTATCCGTAGTATATTTCATTGGAAAGATATGAATTTTGGGAATATACTTAAGAAATAAAGATCATACAAACTGCAAAAGAAACGCCCACTGGCGGAGTTACAGATTTTCAAATGACGTGAATCTACTTCAGCTATCGCAAAAGTGTTAATACAACTTTTTATTTTACGAGTAATTTTGTCTTAATTTATCGTCGTTGTATATTGGAGAAAATTATTCCATAATTAATGTGATGTGAAAAAGAGGCAGGGCTAAAAGAGCTCCAAAATAAATTATAAGAGTTGGCAACTCTGTAGTTAATGTAAGTTAACCCTTATCGCTCGTATGTCCCTTCTGAAAGAACATTAAAAAATCGAGCCACGCCTTAAGGTGTTCCGCTGCAAATGAAATGTTATTTTTCTAAAACGTGTAACTATAGGCTAACTTTCGGCTACCGGAAAATTTTAACAGAAAGATTTATTTTATTTAATGAAGAAGTGAAATAAAACAAATTATTACAATTTTTTGTTAGCCAAAAGGTAGTAACTTGGAAACTATACGTCTGACGTTTTATAGGAACGCCAAAAGGCGTGTCTTACTGTTCAAAATAGGAAAATATGCCGAGCGTTAAGGGTTAATAGTTTGAAGTCTCCAACGTGGGATAGCGTGAAGCATCAATAATTGCAAAAAATAATTGAGATGGAAATTCATTTTTATTTGTTGTTCTTAGGACTCTTTTTACACATACACTATCTAGAATTTTAATTATCTCACAATATTTCTTGACTTTTCATATATCGTGATTGTGGAACAAAACGTGTGTGGATTACTACAACTTAGGGTTTCCAAAACCAAAATAATAATAATAATAATAATAATAATAATAATAGCATTAATTTACAGCGTTGTACATAAAAATCATTCAATATACAGAATAAATTCTATTTTAATAACACGTTTAATTTTAGTGACAATTAAAACTTAGAGGTGGCTCTAACAAGGATCTCAGCAGTTCGTATTTTGAAAATCATTTTCTTTTTATAGTAATCTACAGTAATAATTTGTAGTACATAACTTCAACAAAGATTAATTTACATAAAATGTTGTATTCACAATAGGGACCGTTGAAAACCTTGCCCTACGTATTCAATATTTATCTTTAAGCTGCGAAAAATGTATTTCCAAGACAAAAATTTAAAATAAATATTTACTTTGCTTTATAGCTTTTACTTTTAGAAAAATGAACAATATAAAAGCGTAAAATAAACAAAAAACGATTCGATTTTTTTTTTTTTTTTTCAAAAATATTTAAGATGTTTTAAAGAAATGCGAATCTAATAAATAATTAATATATCTTAGATATACAAAAATAAAAAATAAATAAAAACTTTGAAACACATTATATATTAAAATTTATGTTTTGTGCTTTTTATTTCTGTGCATGTCCCTTATGTTGTAGAAATCTAGCAAACTATTAAGACAGTGTTTTTAAATAGTATGAACTAGAGAGTTTTAATATTTATATATGAATTCAAACATTTAGTCATCTCTAAATATAAATTGAAATTCATGTGCTTTAATATTTATATTACAAGTATCTGTTAAATAAATTATTTTTTTAATTTACTGTAGCTGTATTTTCTTCCTTTTAAAATCCCATCTTTCTTTCAAAATTACTTATTATCTATATATCATAACACGAAATTCTTTTTTTTTTTTATGTTTGTCAATTTTTCCACTTAGATAAACTGTCTGATAAATAATAAGAAATTCTATATTTAATAAAAATTTATGAGCCAGTTTATCTTAAGTAATCTCTTCGCAAACCAAACAACATTTATTTTTAACACACAAACAAATTTAATTCTTAGATGAAATCCTCGTTATTTCTCCTCAAAAGCCAGGTAGTTATGTAAAATCCCCAGAGGATTATAAATGTGAAAAGAATTGAAAGATCTTTAACATTATACTCATTTAGTTTCTTCTAAGAAACCTTTCTTGTATTCATTACTTTATCTGTACAGTAAATGAATCAGACAAAACATTTATGGTGCGGGTTTTATCATCAAAAGATCTCGTAAAAGGATTTTATTAAGTATCGTTAAATAGATGTTCTTCTATTGACGTATCTTTACTCGAGAAGATATTTTCTCTGATTCATATAAAGAAATCGTTTAGTATTCTTTTAGTAGTTTCGTTGTCCAATAAAGGTAAGTCTCAGTTACGGGAAGTATGTTACACTTTTTATGGTATATAAATAAGAAAAGAGACAGGTATATCTATGACAAAAAAGTGTTATATTTGTAATAGAAAATCTGCATCATGCAAGTGAAAGCTTTATTTTCTAGCTTACTCTTTAAAGTAAAGCGATAAATATATTTAAGTTACTTTCAATGCAGGTTTGCAATGTTTGGTTTAAAATTTGGAAATTCAAATTTTTCTATGAATAACTGTAAAATATTTTTACAGTTAAGAGGTATTACATATACTAAATAAAATGTGCGTGTCCAAATTCCGTTTTATGTAAAAAATGTTTATGAACAGATAATGTCAGACGTATCAACGTTTATAATTTATTCCGTAGTGTTGTTACTATTTGATAGGCCGGAAAGTTCAGTCGTATCGAATTAAAATACTGACACCGGAAATTTGTCCTGGCCAACTTTAATATACCTTTCAAGAAGGTCATTTTTAAAACTTATATAAATGCTGTGAAGGATAAATTTCCGGTGTCAGTTTTTTTAATTCAATAAGACAGAACTATCCCGCTAATGTAATACTTATATTTTCTCACACCAATTTTCTTGTTGAATAAATGTTTATAATCATGAGACACGACACTGTTTCGAGTAACGCAAGCAGAAAGACAAATGAGCGTGGTGGCACTCATATATACGGCTAATTTGAGGTCAAAGAAAATTCAAAACTACAACATTTAATATCTCTGGAAGCATATCATATATTGTTCTGTTTTTTTTTTTTTTTTTTTTTTTTTTTTTAATTGTTTTTTATTTGCTCTCTAATGCTACCCTGAATTTCTACATTTCTACATGGAATAGATTTTGAGATCGATTTTTTTTAATTGATATATGATATTAATCGTTTTCATTTGAGGGGACTGTCTTTTTTTTTCTTTCAGAAAAACTGTATGTTTTACTTACTAATTCAATGTCCATAAAAATGTTAGAACCCGCCTCTTTTTCCACAGTACTTTATTTTTTGATATTTTTTTTTCAAATGTAATTGCGATTAAGTAAGAAGAAAAATATTTAAAAAAAAGTCTGGTGTGAAAAAAGGGGTGGTTACTAATAATTTTACGGAATATTAATTTGTTAGTTGGTAGCGGTGTTGGGCAAGTTCACGAAAAAAACGAGCTACTTCAAACTTAAGTTCGTCGTGTAAAAAACGAGTTAGTTCATGCTCAAACACATGTCTGAAAAAAATGAACCTGCTCCACTCAAGTTCATTTTTGAAAAGGAGCGAAACTCATTAAAAGTCCTTTTATTTTTTTTTTTCTTTATTTTTTTTTCTAAATAGATGTTATCCTCTGTGAACACTTCCATGGGTAATTTACATTTTTTAAAATTACCAATTACCATGAAAATTATTCTTGTTGAATACTTAATTAAACTTATAAACTTATAACTCTTAATTAGAAAATTATAAATTTAACTGAAGTAAAAAAATATTTAACCATTTCGCCCCTCTGCCCCTTTCCCCTCCAAGATACGTGTAACATCTTTTATAATTTTCTTAAGCAGTAAGTGGTATTTACAAAGTTTTATCTCAATCTATAATAGAGTGGTTTAAAAAAATCCTTTCTACATCTACGCAACCCCTATGTCCCACTCTCGCCCCTCCCCCTTTCAGCCCCTGAAGTATGTGTGACACTGTATTTTTGTCATAAAGAGCAAGTGACTATGAGACAAAGTTTCATTAAAATCAGTAAGAAGGAGATATAAAAACAACTATTCTCTTTCAACCTTCTTCTAGACCCTACCCCCCATCCACCAGGTATATACTAAGTGAAAGTGGTACCAATTTAATCGATAGAAATTTCTAAAAATGTATTATGAAAATCATTCCTTAAATTCATTATTTGATGGTTACTGTTTTTGCGATTTGCAAATTGCAAAAGTGTCCTTTTTTCTGGCGCCCTTTTTACCAGTGCGTTTTTTCTAAGTGCTCTTTTTTCCAGGATCCATTTTGCACAGTTATTTTCTTTTCTGTCCTTTTCTCCTTCTACTTTCCTTTTTATATTTCCGACAGAAATATTGAATATGAGTTTCAGTTTGAATTGCTTTTTCACGCTCAAATTCGTGGAAAAAACGAATTTCGCTGAACTCAAGTTCATAATTTAAAAAACGAGCGAAGTTCAACTCAAAACTCAAAATTTTTGAGCTAAGCTCATGAATTCGTGTTCATTCGTGTACAGGTATTGTGTAAGAGTTCCGTCTTGAGACGGAAACTCTTGCCAATTTCATCACCCACCAGCTGTTGTTGCATCAGTGCAGAAAAATGTAGCCATATCTGCCAACATCCTAATTAATATTCCGTAGTATTCTTAGCCACACCTTTTTTTCACACCAGTAATTTTTTAGAGTATTTTTCTTTTTAATTAATCGTAATTGCGTGTGGAGAATATTACTCTAAAAATTTACTGGTGCTAAAAAAAAGGGCGGGACAAACAACACTACCAAACATTAATAAGAATGTTGGGAAGTATGATATAACGAGAAAAAAATCTTCCGGAAATTTGCATTTGCAGATGTGCCATTTTCGCTTTTTTTTTTTTTTTTTCCCACTATTATATCTCTAAATTATTACAACAAGATAAGGTAATTTTTGGTTCAATGATCAAGGGAAAGTATCACATATATAAGCCTTAGTTACATACTAATCTTGAAAAGATTAAAATTTAGTTTACATGTCTCTTGGTTTTTGATTACCATTTGATTATTATTATTATTATTTACTTTCGTGTTGTTTAATTGCAAAATCTTAGCTTTAAAGAAACGAAAAAAAAAAGGAATAGGGGTATGCAATAAATGGAAAACATGGCAGTTATGGTCTACACTACTTTTATTTATCTATTTATTTATTTTTAGAATTAAATATAAAAATATATATATCTTTCATTTATTTGTCACTATATACGTTATTTAGTTCAAATAATGTACCTGTTATATTATTTAAAATACTCATCATGTATTTTATAATGTTGCTAATAAATTTGTAAGTTTTAAAAATTTCAAGATGTATCTTTTAACTTATAAACATTCTCTGCGGCATATTTACCTTTCATAAAACATATAAAAATGCAAACAGACAATGTCATTTAAACTCGTAAAAATTTTTAGTAATAAGATGTATTATTAAAATGTATATATATATATTAATATCATTATTTTTTTAATTTATTATTATTTTGTCGAAATTTATTTCGAAAAATCTCACGATCGTTTGTTAAGTTTAATTTCATACTTTTTTAAAGAAAATATATATATTAAAAACTCTTTCATTTTACATCTCATTTTATCAAAAAATAATAAATAATTTATAAACATAATACTGTTCTATTTAATTATAAAAGAATTAATTCCTTTATCGTGAAAAATTCGCACGTTTAATTAAAATATATTTTTTTGCTCTTTGAGAAAGTATTTGAAACTTATTGTAGATATAAGAAATAAAAAAATACATAAATATATATATATATTCTGTTTCATTCTGAGATATAAGATGAACTTTACTTAAAAATGAGATTTTTTTTCTTTTTTAATAAAAATTTCTCTTTTATTTGCTTAGCTTCATCAACTTTCAATAAGATATATGATATTGTTATTTGTCAAGATGATGAAAAAAAATCATAATATAATACTTGAAATTACTTTTTTTTGTTTATTTATTCTTTATGAAGCTTTATCTTACCTTTTTAACAAAAACATAAAAGATGTAGAAGTAAGTAATTTTAAAAGTCGGGTTCATTTTAATATACATTTTATTTTCTGTTATTTTGAAGTATACATTATACTTGCTTATTGGACTTATAGATTAATAAAATAGATATTGTGCACAGTCAAAGGAAAAATACAAATATACAGCTATATTTTAAAAGGAAAATTTCTATAGAAACAACAAGTATACTATATAACTTGCAATTATGCCTTATAAATACATAGATGTCAAGTCTCCTTTTTTTTTAACATCTATTTTTTAAAAACATTTTTGATTTATTTAAAGATCAGTTTCTGCGAATAAATAACACTAAGGCAACAACAACAAAAAAAAGTTATTCAAAAAGCCGGAAACTTAGCATTTAAGTACATATATTCATTCAAGTGTTGTTGAAATAAAAACGAAATTTAATATTTTATATAGCAACTAGAAAAGCCCCGGTTCGGAAACGAACGGAATTCCGGATGAAGGAAAAATTTCAAAATCAAACTCGAAATCTACAAAACTCGGCCTGAAGCTGTTTGTGGGCCAATAGGTCAAAGTTTGTTAACGAAACTATTTTTAAATTCATCAAATCAATGAAGATAGTGAATCAACGAAGGCTTTGCCCGCTTCGCTGGTCACTATATTTAAAGGAAACATTTTTCTATATCACTTCATAAACAAAAATAATATTAAAAAATATCATGAAATTGCTCAAAAGCCCACTTCAGGTCTCGCACTCATTTGCAAACTTTCGCCTGCCTGTCCCTGTTGCATGTGACAATAGCTTACCAGTGGGCTTCCATTTGGGTGCTTATCAGATGACAGTTTCGAAACGGACAGTATCGAAAAACTTGAAGTAGCAATTTTATATTTGAATCCCAGTTACACATGAACAACACTATACGTGGTGTACATAATATTTTCTTTCACGTTATTTTCTATATTTATTTGATTTATTCGATCAGCCATAAAATGAAAACAATGTCACGCCAAATATAATATTACAATATGCTATGATCGGCTACATCTATCGCATGAGACAATTAATTTTTTGTGGTTATAATAGTAGTTGAGTTAGTTAATAGTAATTGATATATAGAAAAATAAATAAATAAATGTGTAAACCTGACCATGGTACAGCCTTAATATAGCTCCTGTTGTCGACTTTTGAATCTTTATAGCCATTTTTAACAAAAGTACATAATTTATGCGATTATTTTTTCTGTTTTTTTTTTTTTTTTTTTTTTCAATTTTTTATAATTTATTTATATATTTGATGCGCTACTTGGCTTAAAGTGACTTTCGCGAAAGTACAGTCCTTGGCGAAAAATGTTCAATTTATTTCAGCATCAAAAATTTAAAAGTTATCCAGGATTATCAATAATTAAAACACTTTGATACAATGCTGAATTATGTTTCGTGCCAAGCGCGATTCATCCATGCCAAAAACATACTATTTAAACATAACAAAAAAGAAAAATGATCTAAAATTTAGGTGCATTAAAAAAGGTTATGGTTGTTTATTTTACTCCATTTTCATATTTTCCTATGCATGAGCAAATTTAACATTTATTTATTTATTTTTTTTTATTTATTTTAAATAAATTAATCAAAAATTTGTTTCAAATAAAGTACCAAATGAAAGGGGCGATTTTTTTAATCCGTTGGATAAACAGCTTTTCGATCGGACAATAAGAATTTTTTTTTTTTTTTTAATTAACTGAAGTATGAATATTAGGTCGCAACTTGCGTCCACACACAAACAGAGTACAAGGAAATATCTTAGACGTTTATATAAACAGGTAGCACAGTTGGACTCCATAGAGTAATTTATTTTTACATACTAATTTTATGTTAAAACGTTATGCGGGGATGTAAATTTAACGCAGATATGATACCACTAATTATGAAGAAAACAAATTCTTAGTAACACTTAGATAAAACATTAAAAAGACTTGTTTTTGTAAATAGTCGTATGAGTTCTGTCCTAAATCTCCATGCCTAGATTATGATAATTACACAATTCAAACGGCTCTGCCCTTTTTCATTGACTTTTCCACCACTTTTCTCTAAAAAAAATATTCCTCTTAAATGCATGAAATGAGCTTTCAAATCAGGCCAAAGACAATTGCTTACTCAGTCGGTCATAACCACGCAAACACAAGCTTATAAATGAATAAATTTGTAATGAAAATTATATATAAATTAATATAAATATTAAATTACCGGTATGCAAATTCAAAGACGTTGGGATTAATATAAACGAATAGAAAGATATTCACAACCAACATCTACGAACACAAAATAGCCGGACGAATACAAAATAAAAATTACGGCTCAAACTTAAGGCATGAAAAGGATATTTAATGTGATTCGCGGTTCCTACCAAATTATAAAAAGCTTGATTAAAACTGACTTTTTTTTTTCTTTTTTTGATTTTCTTAATTTCATCAATTTGCGAATTTTGAATATTGCAAAGATCACATTAATATTGGGGTACACTTTCACCACTATTTTTCACCAATTAATATTGGCTTGTAATAAGCAAAAATACCTCGCTAAATAAGGAGACGTTTACATTTTTAAAATAATGGTGTGTAAATAGCAACGTGTGAGTTCAATTCGCTGAGGTCACTGAGGTAAATTCTTAAAAAATATATTTTTATTTAATGTACGAAATTTCTATCGTAAATATTGTTATAAATTAAAATATTGCTACAAAAGAAATATGCATCTGCTTTAATCAAGGTTCATAAACAATAAAATATAAATAAATAAAATATTTTACTTTAAAAGATATTAAATCGTCAAATCAAAATTTATTTATAATTAAAAAAATATTCTTTTCAAAATAATAAACAAACAATATAAAAAATATATATTTATATATAAATGCGCAAGAACAAAAATCTTTCTATTCCAAAAGTGTAATAAATTATTATTATTAATTTTAATTTTCTGAAATCGTAAAAAATCAACAGGCGATTTTAAACTAATTTTAAACAATTTCAAAATAATTCAGCTATATAACGAATTAAATATACCCATGCAATTATAGCCATATTACTAGAATTATTAACAGTATCTGCGTATCATATAGATTATACCTTAGATATGAAGCAATTTCAATAATTCCATTACTATGGACAAAAAAGATTTAATATCACTTATATTTAAGATTATTGTCTTTAATATATATATATATATATATATATATATATATATATATATATATATATATATTCACATTCATTATATTTTTTTATTTTTTTATATTTAGTAGTATATTGATGTTTTTTTTTTTTTTTTTTTCTTTTCTTTTTGATATAATGTCCAACATCGTTTATTGAGCTTTTCTCTGCTACAAAAATGTTCCAAAATATAATATTCTAAATTGTTCGTTGTATTATCAATGGAAAAACATTTACTGTGGGACTGCTTTTTTAAATGTTCAAGTTTATTATAACTTTTCTAGTATTCAAGATAAGAACACGAGACATATTAAATAAATAATTTGAAATTAGAAAATACATAGTGTAAATTGGCAGTATGCTGGCGTAGTTGTTAAAGCTGATTGACTACACTCAGATCCTAGGCCTGAATGGAATATCCTCCATGTACTAAGCATTTTGAGGGGACTTCAGACCGTATTTTCGTGAGTTTCGATGAAAATTATTGCAGTCCTTACGCGGCGGGGCCAACGAGTGCCACATCTGCCAACGTTTTTAATTTTTAAATCAGATTTTTCACCAGTATATTTAGAAATGAATTTGTCAGATGTATTTTCGACGAATAAATACAATAAAACTGAAATCGTTTATAAAGATTTTCTGGTATGAAGACACCATTGAAAATAACGGAGACTTGGCACGTACCCTAACAGCACAGTTAGGCTTAACTTATCCACAGTACATCTTAAGGACGTTTCTGGGATGTCTTTTCATCCAAAAGACATCTTGAAGATATCCTCGGGAGGTGATGTGCTGTCTGGGTATGGAGTGCGACAAGTGTTGCCAGATTTTACGTTTTTTTTTATTCAATATCATCCACTTAATTTTAAATGCAACGGCTGCCTAATCACTTTGAATATTAATCGTCTATTATTATGTATATCATATATTAATTCTCTGAATTGTTCGAGACTATTGATATAGACGATTAATCTCCGAAGTAATTAGGCAACCGTTCCATTTAAAATTTAGTGGTGGATATTGAATTTAAAAAATCGCAAAATCTGGCAACACTGAGTGCGGTCTGGAATCAAATTTATAATTATCCCGTGTACCAGCTTAGACAGCAGAACCTCTCGGCAGCTAGAGGGGTTGGTGTAAATGGGTGCGCAGTGCAAAAATGTTCTAGACTGTTAAAAAGGAGACAGAAAATATCAGTTGTGGTATCTGTACTAGTGTTCTCATAATTAACACTTTCGCGACTGCTGACGTAGATTCACGTCATTTGAAAATCTGTAACTTTGCCAATGGGCGTTTCTCACGCAATTATATGTTATTTATTTCTTAAGAATGTACCCAATATTCACATTTGAACAATCAAATATACTATGGATACAAGCACTTTGATTAGAAAGAATATAATTATGATGTATATCCCTTTGTGATGTAATTGTAAATACAGAATATTTTGTTTTGAAATATTGTAACTTTGGAAAATAACGCCCACAGGTGGACCTTACTCATACAGCACAGAGTGTTTCAGTTATGTTGAAAAACGCTTACAATCTTTCATTATCGTAACACATTTGAATATGCTCTCTGACACCTTTCTGAAATGTTCACCCTTTTTAATGTTCTCTCTGTTAAGTGATTGTTACGTTTCTGTTACGTATCTGATTTTTTGTTACGATCGCAAACATTTCTACGTTTTTGAAACTAATCTGAAAGTAAACTGCACGTTTCGAAACGTTTCTGAAATATTTACAATGTTTCGATGTTACATGATTATTATGTTTCTGGAACTTTTTGTGCCGTTAGGGTACTTTCAGAAAGACAAAAACATGCGGTTGCGAAAGTGTCAAAATGATACCACATATTTTACTTTAACTTGACACTGTAATTTTTAATTAAATTATATTTTTAAATTATCCAAATAACATTTATGGATGACATTTATATAGTTGTAACAATTTCCTACTTAAATAAATAAAATTATTTTCAAAACCGATTTTTTTTCACAAAATCACAGCTATAAAAACAGTTAAATTGTCATTACTGTTTTATAATCATTCTTAAAAAATGCATTGTAAGATTTTCCGATGATGAGACAGTCAGATATTTTCTCTGGCATAGACAAACTTTTTTTTTTTTTTTCTCAAATATTCATGATCATTACCATCTCGCGCTGCATAGATGTTATTTTGAATCCTTCAAATAAACTATACTGCTATTTTTCACTTGGAAGTTTCTAGTATGATAAATAAAAATTTTTAAGCAAATTTTAGGTCTATCTAATTAAGTAGATAAGTTAAAATATTCTTTGAAGTTAAAAAAAAGAACCGTGGTAGCCTGGCTAGTAAAGCACTGAGCTAGTAATTGGAAGGTTACCGATTCGATACATGAGCCTGCCGAGGACCGTCGTATACATTAGTGGCGGCTTGTACTTTGTCCCGCAATGTCCTCCATGTAACCAACCCAAATAATACCTGTGCCATCCCGTCAGTGGAGGATCAACATTGTAATGATATATCTCCGGATTATCCTTAAGAAAGAAAACTAGACAGTATTCAATTCCTTACAGTGTAGCACAAGTGCGACATAAAATCCATTCAATGATTCAACCAACAAAAATAAAATAAATATCAAACCACTTTTTTACTGTTCTTGAAATGGTGCTCAAAGCTCGATCTTGCGGAAAAAATAAACTATTACTTTTCAAAAACAAAGAGTATGCTAAGAGTTACTCGTTTAAAAATTGTGGGCTTCCTCTCGTTTACAGTAATAAGCATAACTTCTAAATCCATTTTTTCGTATAAGCTGGATCGACTCCCGAAACACCAAAGAATCATTTTTACAGGGATCGACTAAGGCGCTCAAGGCTGTCACAGGCGACATTTTTACATTCTTTTCGTACCACTATTTACAAAAAATAAAGTTCATAATATATTTTTGCAGGCAAATCTGCACTTTGCCTGCATAAATATATTATGAATTTTATGTGAGGGAAATAATGGTATGAAAAAAAAAAAAAAAAAAAATGTTGCTTGTGGGAGCCCTGAAGACGCTGGATACGTGCTACTATTATCTTATAGTACTCTTTTATGCAGTAAATTAAAAGAAATATTGCTTTTACTGCTAATAATAGCTACAAAGACAACTACAAGGTAATAATGGTATGAATTCTGTGACGAGTGCAATCCTTACTTCAAAAATTCTGCTTCATATCACAGGGATGAAAGAGTTCAGCTTTTTCTTACCCCAGTATTCCTATACAGATATTTTTATCGTACTTATACAATTATTTCTTTGATTTTTTTAGGTCAGAAATTTTTGTAGCAAAATACTGGTGGTAAAAAAAGCGTAACTCTTTCATCCCTGATATCTACGTTCAAATTAACTGCTGGCTGTGTCTTTCGATAACTTGAGATTCTGGTAATAAAATTGTAACTATTTAGTGAATCCAAAATAAAACGTTTCTGATCCAAAAATGTACTATTTTACCAGGACACACAATATATAATCTAATTTATAATAACAGGAGACTTGGCGTTGGAATATTAAAACCCGAATAAACTACTACGTCAGAAACGCCAAAGAAAAATATTTGAGATGCATACAGCTGTTTAGACAGCATTAAGCGTAACGTCTTCAGTCGAAAAGACCTTTTGCACTGAAGACGGTACGCTTAATGCTACCGAAATAGCTGTATGCATCTCAAATATTTTTCTTTGGCGTTCGTGACGTAGTAGTCTATTCGGGTTTTAATAATCTTATTTAGATGAGTTTTCTTCATATTATTATTATTATTTCGATTATTTTTTTTTTTTTGTTGTTGTTGTTTTTGCTATCGCACGTTTTCTTATTTCGATCAGTAAGCCATATTTTTTTTGTTTCTCTAAAATATTACATTAATTAACGAAAGAGTGTTACGTTTTCTTGTTCAAATCATTCAAATTATTTCCTCGGAATTCGATGCGATATACGCTAATGCCATTGTATATATGTATATATACTCTAACGACACTTAATTCAAAAGACTAAATTTTTAATTCAGTAATAATTATTAATTCAGGGATGGAACACTGGCGCAGAACTTATACCGGGATTTGCTTAAGAAATTTTTCTACCTATATAATGTCGTTGATTTAAGAAGTACAAAATTTTGTTTCGTTGATGTTCTGTGCCAGTGTTCCATCCCTGTTAATGTGTTATTTTTCTACATTTTTCATATTAAATATATAGGGGAAAGTATATTTTCAGTATATTCAATTACTCCTTCATTTATTTATTTTAGGTTTAAAAACTGTTTATTAAAGTATGAATAAAGATTGTTTATATTAATCAACTTTAGCTGCTTAAATAAAAATTTGAAAGTAATCCTTTTGTTTTAATTACGTAATTCCAAGAATATCGATAAAAGAATCATTTTAATACAAGATAATATGTACGTTAGAGATAGAGGGAGGAAGGATACGTTCACACAAGCAATAAACTCTTAGTTTTTTTAAGTTCAGTATTCTCCTATTAATAAAATAAACAATTTATACTTTTATTTTTGTTGGATATAAGAAATTGATTTATTATTATTCAGTCGGCAATCGTTTCGTTAAAACGTTCTCAGTCATACTTAATATATGTGTAATATTTTAATAATATATAAGTGCTTTTTCCATATTCATTTGGAACATAAGAAATTTCGATCCTTTTAACTATTTATATTTTAATTTTTAATGTAATTGGTCATACTTAAAGTAAGATTATATACAGATTTGAGTTTCTATTTAATTTTCATGCGGTAGAAGATGCATATTTTTCATATTGATTAATTTATGTAGTATAAATATTTTTCAGTTTATCAATTTCTTTTATTTTCTTTTTTTTTTTTTTTTTTTTTTTTTTTTAGGTTAGAGAACAGTGTTTAAATTCTTTTGATAATTTGCATTTTTTCCGTTTATGTGTAATTCAGAGTTTCGTACAATTTATGTGTAATTTTGTAAGACTGATTTCTTTAGCATATGGAAACCTATTTACTTTTTTTTTTTTTTTTTTTTTTTTTTTTAAGAAAATAATCGAATTTTATTAAAAAACTAGCGGGCTTCACACGCTAGAGGGTCAGTATTTTCAAATGAATCACTATAATTAATGAATCAATAACAGTAACTTTTAGTGTTAAGAAAAGAAATTAAAAAAAAAAATCCTTTGTGATTGGGTAAAAAGTCGGGCCGGGTCCCCACTGCCTTCGGCAGCGCAGTCCCGTGCGCGCTGCGCGCGCACAACTTAAGGTATACTATTGTGAAAAAAACAATTTCCACATATATCAAGTTAGCAGAGTTAGCAGTGCAGTGAAATGATAGTTGCTCAGCTCTAAAAAGCTATAAAGAAGATAAATATATGTGGCATTCGTTGAAGACAAAAGTTCAATTGAAACAGTTTATTAAAGTTGAAACAAAATGATGAATAACATTAAATCAGCTGAAACAATTTTAGAAAGGTTGCTGACGAAAGGTTAAATACCCTTAAAAATACTGCCATACTGAGTTCAAATAGAAAGCTACTTTTCATTGTGAAATTACTAGATACACTAAACGAACAAGTCACAAAAACGTAATTTACAATCATAATAAAACTAAACAGTTTATAATTATATCGAAATACCAGCTCATGACTTTGAGCTAAACTGAAAAAACATAAAAGCTTAAAAGATTAAGGGCTTCAGAGCTTAAGAGACTGATTACATATTTCCTACCTCCTTTTTATAGTCACGAAACGGATTCAAAGTAACAGCTACTAGATGCTGTAGAATAGGAACGCCTCCCATAACTATAGCAACACGACGCTGCGAGTCAGCCGCCATCTATGGGCTTAGCAAAGAGACTCTGCAGTTGAAAAAATATTACATCTCCTCGCTAAGTAGCGAAATGAACAATCCGTAAAAGGATTTAAACATATTTTTCTTTAAGTTAATTTTAATAAAATATGCTTTTAAATATGAGGTAAGTAATTAAAGTTATTTCAAAAGACTTAAACATAAATATATCAATAAGGAATATAATTTTTAACTAAAAGTAATTATCATTAAGCTTTTTAATTTTAATATATCTTTAACTCAAATGGCAGCATCAAAAGAGAAAATAGCACTAAACGCTATAATTCATTTAATTAATAACTTAAACTTTAAAGGTTATAAAGTGAATTTAAATTATATTTAAATAGTGAATGAATTTAAATTTAAATTTGAGAATCAACACGGAAAGGGTATAAATTTTACAACAAGGCCCCCCACCGTGTTGATTCGACAAACACAAACGTCAGCAATTACAATATAAACTTTATTAGAAAAGAAATAAAAAAATTCCTTGAATATTTAGTGACTTGAGAGATTCACATATGTCTTCTACAGAATATACTTCACACAAAGCTAGAAGGCTTGTCAGTTATAAGATCAAGAGTCCACAAGTCCAACTCACAATCAAAAAAAAGTAGCACTATCAATATTCTATACATATCTACTAAAAGAAAGAACAAGATATTAATACAGAGCAAATATGCACAGCATTTCAAGGAAACCTTTTTTTTCCCCCATTCCCCATTGTCAAAATAAGAAAACGATGATATTCACAAATATATGAAACATTTATATAACATACACATAACCAATTACACGTAGCGCTACGAATTTCTCTCATACAAAAGTTAAACTAAACCATACACCACTACACAATGGAAAACGTAGGAAAAACCCACCAAGAAAATGCATACATATCCCTCTAAAAAAACATTTTTCAGTTTCAAAAAAATTTAAATATATATTATACGTTCAAAAAAAAATTTTTTTTAAAGTTACTTTATATACATTTACTTAATAAATACTTTATTTACAAATTTAGACATATCACCTTTAGTAAGGGGCTTTGTGAAGGGATCGGCAAAGTTATTTTTAGTATTTACATATTTTAAATCAAACCGTTCCTCAAATAGCCATTCACGGATGAAAAATAATTTTACATTAATATGTTTGGATTTGTTATTCTCTATAGGAGACCTCGTAAAATTAATAGCTGCTTGGTTATCAGCAAAAAGTATTGGTGGTTCATATGAAATAGCAATTAATTTAAAATCAATACAATCTCGTAATATATTATCAAACCACATTAATTCTTTAACCCCGTCACACATGGATACAAATTCACTTTCCATGGTTGAAAGGCAAACACTTTTTTGCTTAAAGGTTTTCCAAGAAATAGGGCTATTATCCAAAAATAAAATTTGTCCCCCCATTGATACGAAGTCATCTCTATTCATCGCGAAATCAGCGTCAGAGAAAGCAGTTAAACATGGATTAAAACAATTCAAATTTAATTTAAAATCTCGAGTACACGAAACATACCCAAGTAATTTAATTAACCCATTCCAATGATTAAACCCCGGTGAATTTTGAAATTGACTGAATATATTAACTGCGTAGGCAATATCAGGTCGTGTCCTGTTTGCAATGAAAGATAAACATCCTAAGATATTCCGATATGGAAATTTAGACATTTCATCAATTTCATTTTGATTAGTAGGACAATCTTTTTTCGAATACTTAATGCCTTTTACAATAGGTAATGAGCAGAAAGGGATGTTAAACGACTTAAACCTGTCATACACTTCATTAATATATAATTCCTGAAAAATTTGTACTGAATCATTTTCATAATTAAATTCTACACCAAGTAATTTCTTGGTTTTACCTAAAATTTTTATATCAAATTTACATTTTAATAAATTAAGAATTTTGTCTATTTGAAATTGATTTTTACCAAACAAAACTAAATCATCTACATAAACTAATAAAACAATATAATTTTCAAAATAATATGAACAATTACACCAGTTAAATTTATTAAACCCTAAATCCAATAGTACTTTATTTAACTCATAATACCAGAGCCGACCACTTTGATGAAGGCCATATAACGCTTTGTCTAGTTTACAAACAAGATTTTCCCCTCCCTTTACAACATATCCTTTTGGCTGAGACATATAAATTTCTTCTTTTAAAGGTGCATAAAGATAAGCACATTTTATATCGCATTGAACATTATGCCATTTATAACATGAGACCAATAATGAAAAAAAGAAACGTATTACTGAGAAATTAACGACGGGTGAAAACGTCTCGTCATAAGTGTCCCCCTTTATCTGATGAAAGCCCTGGGCCACGAGCCTCGCTTTAAAGCGGGCAACGTTTCCTAGCTCATCTCTTTTAACGGCGTATACCCATCTATTTCCCAAAACTTTTTTCCCCTCCGGTAAATTAACCAGATGCCAAACTTTACGGGTTTTCATATTATTTATCTCATCATCCATGGCATTTTTCCATTCAACACATTCTGAAGATTTAACGGCCTGATTATATGTTTTAGGTATAGGGATAACTAGTCATGATTTTTTATGAGTTAAACTTGAAGTTGGGTTATTCGAGTTTTGCTGATCAACTACCCCCTCGAACTTATTACTACTAGAGAAATCAAAAAAATTAGAGTCAAAAATTAAATTATTTTTATCACAATATTGCTTGACATCGTTCATTGATCTCAATCTAGTTTTAGTGTTGTCCGGGTAATAGAAGATGTCAACTCTGTCACTCATTTTTCTGGGTACGGGTTTTCTATTCCAAGTAATTGAAAAAAGAGGTTTAAGAGAAGATTTATCTACAGGAGTTTCATCGACGGGCTCGTCACTAGAATCATCGGGCTCACCCCCGAAAACAATGTCAACAGGATCGGAAGCTTGACAATCAACTGTACTTTCCGGAAGTAAGTCCAATTCCTCCAGTGAGGTGCCCATCACCGCTCCACTGCATTTACTAAATAGCTGATCAGAGAACGTTACGTTTATGGTTTCAACTATTTTATCCTCATCCTCCAACCAAATTTTATACCCCTTAGTCTTTAATGAATAACCTATTAGTACTCCCTTTTTAGCCTTAGGTTCAAGCTTATGGTCTCTATGCTGTTTTGGGATCCCTACATACGAAATTAACCCAAACGGCTTCAGGTGTCTTACGGATGGTTTAAACCCAGTATATAACTCAAAAGGAGTCTTAGTTTGTCCCCTATAGATTAAACGGTTCCAAGTGTACGCGAAATACAACATTGCATCGGGCCAGAAAGAAAAAGGCAAACCACTATCCGTGATAATAGCTCTAACACAATTTAAAGAAGTTTGATTAAACCGCTCACTTAACCCATTTTGCTCAGGTGTGAACGTGTTAGTTAACTCATGAACAACTCCATTTTTACTACAAAATGATTTGAAATTGTCATTTACAATTTCGGAACCATTATCCGTACGAATAGCTTTCAATTTTTTATTCAAACTACGTTCTGCCCGTGCAATGTGTCTCTCGAATACACCAAAAACCTGAGACTTATCCTTTAAAGGATAAACAGCAACCCTTTTAGAAAATCCATCAATAATGGACAAAAAGAACCTTTCCCCATTTTTACCAGTTACCTTAATTGGGCCCCAGATGTCCATAAATACTTTCTCTAACGGTGACCTAACGCCATGAACATCGGATGATTTAAAAGACACACGGTTTTGTTTACTAATCCTACAAGGCTCACAAAAAAATTTCTTAAACTTAAGTTTAGGAAGGCCCCTCACCCCGTTCTTCTTGCTAGTATTTACAATAGTATCAGGACTTACATGCCCAAAACGAGCATGCCAATACCCAATTTCATTAACTTTTGCAAGAGAAGCTGAAGGATTTTCTGGGTGCCCCCCATTCACTTTACTCCCCTTTTTAACTTTAGAAACATTAGGATATAAATAGTAAACACCGTCTTTAATTTTAGCAGTAAAAATATGTCTTTTATCTTTACTGAACACCGACACTCGACCCTTACCGCCAGTGTATGTGGCACCGTTCACATCTAATTTAGGACCTGATATTAAATTTTTCCGTAACTTTGGGGAATATAACACATCTTTTAAATACAATACATTTTTACCAAAATTCAACTTAACAGTTCCTTTAGCAGTAATAGGAAAACTAATACCATCGATCGCGACAAAAAGCTCCTCTCCCTCCACAGGAGTATAATGCTCAAAAAGATCTAAATTTCTTAGAAAATGATTTGAAGCAGCAGTATCAAAAATAAAGCTGTCATCATCACTTAAATTACTAAAGTTAGCTTGAGCTATGTAGTAGGAGGGGGGAGATTTGCATTTGTCACGACCGTTGGAGTTATACTTTAAATTTCTAGGTTTAAATTTAACATTACTATTCAAAAAACAGTTTTTCTTAAAGTGGCCAATACGGCCACACTTAAAACAAGTTAAAGGCTTTTTACCTTTTTGCTGGATGTTCTGTATCTGAACACTGTTATTGGCATCTTTCTTAATATCACCCTCACGAAGCTGTAGACGCGATTCCTCCGCTGTTAACTCGGACACAATATTCTGGAACTTGAACTGGTCGTTCTTCCAACGCAACAAATATTGCACTGCAGATTCAAACTTGGATGGTAGGTGTTGCAAGAGCTGAAAACAGCAGTACACATCCTCCATAGCATGACCAATTTCACGCAGCTGGTCCAGTATTCTTGATAACCGGGTTACAAAAGAATTCACCGTTTCATTCTCAGACATTCTACAATTAATGAACTCTGTAAACAGTCCCATATGATGAGCTCTTGAGTCTGATATAAAGGTCTTCTTCAAAGTCTCCCAGGCATCAATAGCACAATCACAATTTTCAATAATGCTTCTGACTTCAGGCGATGTATTCAAATATATTGTTGATAATGCAACTCGACTACGAGATTTAAAATCCTCCACTTGTTTTGAAGTTATTCCGGCCTCAGCATCTTCAACAGGCAGTATTTCGTTCTTACATATTATATTCCAGCAGTTTCTTTCAATTAAAATAAATTTAATGTCCTTGACCCACGTAGTATAATTATTCATCCGTAATTTTTCAATCGTGGGGTTTAAACTTACTGCCATTTCAATTTCTTATCTTCAAACACTTAGAATGCCATAAAAACTATTATCAAAATTTTAATGCTATGAGCTGACAACGAGCCAAATTGCCCATAACCGCTTATTGTGAAAAAAACAATTTCCACATATATCAAGTTAGCAGAGTTAGCAGTGCAGTGAAATGATAGTTGCTCAGCTCTAAAAAGCTATAAAGAAGATAAATATATGTGGCATTCGTTGAAGACAAAAGTTCAATTGAAACAGTTTATTAAAGTTGAAACAAAATGATGAATAACATTAAATCAGCTGAAACAATTTTAGAAAGGTTGCTGACGAAAGGTTAAATACCCTTAAAAATACTGCCATACTGAGTTCAAATAGAAAGCTACTTTTCATTGTGAAATTACTAGATACACTAAACGAACAAGTCACAAAAACGTAATTTACAATCATAATAAAACTAAACAATTTATAATTATATCGAAATACCAGCTCATGACTTTGAGCTAAACTGAAAAAACATAAAAGCTTAAAAGATTAAGGGCTTCAGAGCTTAAGAGACTGATTACATATTTCCTACCTCCTTTTTATAGTCACGAAACGGATTCAAAGTAACAGCTACTAGATGCTGTAGAATAGGAACGCCTCCCATAACTATAGCAACACGACGCTGCGAGTCAGCCGCCATCTATGGGCTTAGCAAAGAGACTCTGCAGTTGAAAAAATATTACATCTCCTCGCTAAGTAGCGAAATGAACAATCCGTAAAAGGATTTAAACATATTTTTCTTTAAGTTAATTTTAATAAAATATGCTTTTAAATATGAGGTAAGTAATTAAAGTTATTTCAAAAGACTTAAACATAAATATATCAATAAGGAATATAATTTTTAACTAAAAGTAATTATCATTAAGCTTTTTAATTTTAATATATCTTTAACTCAAATGGCAGCATCAAAAGAGAAAATAGCACTAAACGCTATAATTCATTTAATTAATAACTTAAACTTTAAAGGTTATAAAGTGAATTTAAATTATATTTAAGTAGTGAATGAATTTAAATTTAAATTTGAGAATCAACACGGAAAGGGTATAAATTTTACAACATATACACGCGCTGCGCGCGCGTATTCCTTCCCTGACACTACGTGCCCCCTAAAGAAAATCATTTCTGATCGGGTAAAAACTCGCACCGGGTCCCCACTGCCTTCGGCAGCGCAGTCCCGTGCGCGCTGAGCGCGCACAACTTAACGGATACACGCGCTGCGCGCGTATTCCTTCCCTGACCCTTTGTGCCCCCTAAAAAAAAGCGCACAACTTAAAGGATACAAGCGCTGCGCGCGCGTATTCCTTCCCTGACCCTACGTGCCCCCTAAAAAAATCATTTCTGATCGGGTAAAAACTCGCACCGGGTCCCCACTGCCTTCTGCAACGCAGTCCCGTGCGCTCTGCGCGCGCACAACTTAAGGGGTACACGCGCTGCGCGCGTATTCCTTCCCTGGCCCTTCGTGCCTCTAAAAAAAACATTTCTAATCGGGTAAAAACTCGCACCGGGTCCCCACTGCGTTTGGCAGCGCAGTCCCGTGCGCGCTGCGCGCGCACAACTACAGGGATACACGCGCTGCGCGCGCGTATTCCTTCCCTGACCCTTCGTGCCCCCTAAAAAAAAATCATTTCTGATCGGGTAAAAACTCGCACCGGGTCCCCACTGCCTTCGGCAGCGCGGTGCGCGCCTATTTCTTCTCCACCCTTTCAGGCCCTCTTAATTAACCTACGTATACCAATTTTGAACGATCTAACTCATTTGGCTGAGATGCAAAAGAAAACGTAATCAGGACACCTCAAAACGTGTAAATCTGGTGAAAAATTTCGATAATTTAAAAGAACTTTAAAATATCTTTCGAATGATGTATTAAAAATAATGTAATCATAATTAGAAATTGAAATATTGAAATTTGAAAATATTACAACGCCATCTGGCGGTACAAATTTCTGTATTCCACTGTTTGATTCCAATTCAAAAAAGCTTTCTAATGGTGTCTTACTTATGAAATTATTTTAATTAGTAGCAGAGATACAAAAGAAAACTAATTCACGACATCTCAAAACGTGTAAATCTGGTGAAAACTTTCGATAATTTAAAAGAACTTTAAAATATCTTTCGAATGATGTATTAAAAATAATTTAATCATAATTAGAAATTGAAATATTGAAATTTGAAAATATTACAGCGCCATAAAAGAAATTTGATTCAGGACACCTCAAAACGTATAAATCTGGTGAAAATTTTCGATAATTTAAAAGAACTTTAAAATATCTTTCGAATGATGTATCAAAAATAATTTAATCATAATTAGAAATTGAAATATTGAAATTTGAAAATATTACAGCGCCATCTGGCGGTACAAATTTCTGTATTCCACTGGTCGATTCCAATTCAAAAAAGCTTTCCAATGATGTATTACTTATGAAATTATTTTAATTAGTAACTGAGATACAAAAGAAAATGAGTTCAGGACATCTCAAAACGTGAAAATCTGTTGAAAACTTTCGATAATTTAAAAGAACTTTAAAATATCTTTCGAATGATGTATTAAAAATAATTTAATCATAATTAGAAATTGAAATATTGAAATTTGAAAATATTACAGCGCCATAAAAGAAAATTGATTCAGGACACCTCAAAACGTGTAAATCTGGTGAAAATTTTCGATAATATAAAAGAACTTTAAAATATCTTTCGAATGATGTATTAAAAATAATTTAATCATAATTAGAAATTGAAATATTGAAATTTGAAAATATTACAGAGCCATCTGGCGGTACAAATTTCTGTATTCCACTGTTCGATTCCAATTCAAAAAAGCTTTCTAATGATGTATTACTTATGAAATTATTTTAATTAGTAGCTGAGAAATTGAAATACGCGTATTAGAATATTGCAATTTTTAATCGCAGAACCAAAACACGTGACCTCATTTATCGCTGCTTTTTTTTTTTTTTATTTTTTTATTTTTTTTTATTTATTTATTTATTTATTTATTTATTTTTGCTTCCGTCGAGAAAGCAGAAATTTCTCTTCTTTGAACTGGTTCCCATGGTAACGAAAAGCGGCAATTAACACGTAATAGAATCTCATCGAAGGAAGGTCGCGTATTCTATTTCAATGGGTTTCAAGCGTGAAATTAAAAAAATTATAACTCATTCAGTTTCTGAAATTTTCTCTCAATCTTTTGGGAATTAAATTATGAAAGCTAGATCTATATACAAAAAAAAAAAAAAAAAAAAAAAAAAAAAAAAAAAAAAATGATTTATCTCTAAACACTTTTGAGTTATAAAATGTTTTGCGAAAAAATCGATGTTTCGTAAAATCTAAAAATATGGATCGCTAATCCGTATTTTGTAAAAATGTTTATATGGTTCGAAAGAGGATTAAATGGCCTTTCTTTATATACCAGCTGTTAAGAAATGGAAGGGTTACTCGGTCGTACAGGGCGTTTCAAAAAATACGACCGCGAAAAAGAGAAATGTTCGACCCTTTTTAAAACTTTTTTTTTAAAAATATAAAAAATCCGTATTTTTTTAAAAAAATTGTACCATAAGAATTGGTAATAAATGCTCTTTCTTTTGGTACAGGTGTATTTTCGATATGTCGAACCGTTCAAACAGGATCGCTTTACAAAAACCCACGAAATTTCCTCTTTGTAGTTCTTCTTTCGAGGTAAGCGGTCCTGGTCGAAAATGGCGGTCGCCTCCGAATTCGAAGCGTTTTTTCGTTAGACAATGGTCGACATTTTAATTAATATCTCCGCTAATTAGTTTCGCATCGTTTAGCAAATTACATATCGTACATCTGCGATAAATTCTCTGTCCGACGGTACCTGTTCGAAGTCCGTGCGAACGTTAGCGGCGGAGCCTTTTCCGTTTCAAGCCGTTTCTCACAGACACACACACACACACACAGACAGAAACACACACGTGTACAGATTTTAATAATATAAGGAGATATGTGCAGTATTTAACTATTTCCCTTCCTTATAATTTTTTATTGCACTGCAAGAATTCTGAAACGTTCAGTTTAAAACAATTTTCTATTACTTTTATTTATTTATTTAAATCATTTTATTTAAATTATTTTATTTTAATCATTTAAATTTATTCTGGTGCCTTTTTAGCCCCGTCTTTATTTCACATCACTGTATTTATAGAAAAAATTTCTCCAATATATACAATGATAAAATAAGAAAAAAATACTCTTAAAATAAAAGTGATATGAAATAAAGGCGGGGCTAAAAATGCTCCGGAATAAAATAAAATCTTGGCAAATCTGCTAGGATATATCAATTATGCAAGTTCTATTTCGTAAGAGTGAATGTTTTATAAAATATCACATTAATCACATTATCAAATAAAACAATGACACTCACACATATTTTTTTTTTTTTTTTTTTTTTTTTTTAATTCTTGTAACATATTCCCGGAAACCGAAACACATAGAGTTCGGCAGAACCGTCTGTTAACACTTTTGCGACCTCATGTTTTTATCTTTTAAATAGTAATGTCGCCTGTATGCGTTATTACATTAAGTCACATTTATTTCAGAACCAAATTTTTTGTATTCACATTTATAATACAAATGGATATATATTATAATTATATTCTTTCTAATCAAAGTATATGTATCCATAGTATATTTGATTGTACAAATGTAAATATTGGGTATATTCTTAAAAAAAAAAAAAAAAAAAAAACATACAATTTGCGAAAGAAACGCCCACTGGTGGAGTTACAGATGTTCAAATGACCTGAATCTACGTCAGCGGTCGCGAAAGTGTTAATTATGAGAACACTGGTACAGATACCACAACTTATAGTTTTTGTCTCCTTTCTAACAGTCTGGAAAAAATTTGCATTGCGTACCCATTTACACCAGCTACTACAGCTGCCGAGAGGTTCTGCTGTCTAAGCTGGAACACGGGAGAATTCTAAATTTGATTCCAGATCGCACTCACAAGGGAAGTATGAATCAGTAAAATTGTTATTGAAACCAAACCAGGCTTAAATTAAAGAGCATGGTCGAAAACATAGGGTACAGTAGAAATTTGCTGCAACAACCTCCATGGGGGCGACATATGACCCTCTAATAGTTTTAGTTATTTCTATAAAGCGAACAAATCACGCATCATAATAAGGAGGAATGGTGCTGTGGTAGCGTGCTTAACTTCTGATGCGGAGGTCCTCGGATCGAGTCCCCGCAAAGGCGTTTTGTATTTAAATTTTTTATTTCAAATAAAACATTTATTTCTTACATTTTTAATTAAATTATATCATTATTTTAAAAGAAAATATCAATTATATTAAGAAGATCGTTTTTTTTTTTTTTAAGTATTCCAGTTAATAAAGTACTGACCATGAATTTATGAAATATATGTATATATATATATATATATATACACATTTTTTTTTATTTATAAAAAAGAAAATAATATTTAAAGCTACGAATATAGTTTTAAATTTATAACAGTTATGATTAAAAGTAGAAAAATCATGAAACCATAAGTATTTTTCACAATTAGAACAAGAAATACAAAAAGATTGATCACAATTATTTGAATTAAAATTTTGTTCACTGTCAATTATTGTTCATCAGGAACATTTTGTTAAATATTTGGTTTTTGTCGAGATTACTAGATTTGTAAAATCCATATTTACCCATATTTTGAATTTTTTGAGATGTAAACAAATTATAAATTAGTAAAATCATTTTGAGAAAATTTGTCATCGTGTTTAATATTATTATCAGTTCTCCCAACAACACTAAATTTAAAATTTGTTTAATGAAACATTTGAAATAAATGTTAAATGCGACATCGAATAGTTAAGCAACAGCTGTTGTTCATTCAGGATTTTAAATGTAAAAAAATGCATGAATAAATAATACAATTGAGAGCAGACGATTAACTCTTTATTATAATGTCGTCGTTAAAAAAACATTAATTAAAAAGTTACATAAATCATAATCATTAACAAAATTTTATCTGAATGTAATCATTTACTAAATCTTATCTAAATGAAATATAAAAGTATTTCCCGTTAAATTATTAATTTCTTTAAATTTAATAAATAAATAAATCTATTGGTTAAAAATTAAAAAATTATTAAATTGCCCGCGCTAAAAAAAAAAAAAAACTTGTTTTAATATAATTAATATTTTCTCTTAAAATAATGATTTAATTAAAATAAAAATGTAAAACACAAATATTTTAGTTGAAATAAAAAATTAAAATACAAAACGCCTGTGCGGGGACTCGATCCGTAGACCTTCACATCAGAAGTCAAGCACGCTACCACAGCACCATTCGTTCTTATTGCGACCTGTGTTTTGTTGGCTTTTATAGAAATAACTAAAACTATTAGGAGGTTATATCTCGCCCCCATGGGGCTTGTTGCAGCAAAATTGTACTGTACCCAATGTTTTCAACCATGATCTTTAATTTAAGCTTTGTTTTGGTTTCAATAGCAATTTTACTAAATAATACTTCCCTTGTCAGTGTTGCCAGATTTTCAAGTGACTTGAATCTACGTCAGCGGTCGTGAAAGTGTTAAAAACCGGACTGTTAAACAAAAATCTTTTAATATAATTTCTATACATATTTCAATATCTAATGAAAATAAACCGTATTTAACAACATGAAACATTCATATTTTGAGAATAACACACCTATTTTTCTACAGAGAAGAGCTTTTTTTCATTTCCTTTATATTAAACTTTCAATTTTATTTAACGCTATTCTCTATTTTGTTTCAAATAACTGTATTAAAACTTAATCTAGTTTAGTTAAAGAGCTTGATTTTTTTTCTTTTACTGAAATAAGATAAACAGTAAAATAAACATTTTATGTAAAGAGGAAATTAATTAGATTATCGGATTATATTAGAAATTTTTAAAGATGTTGTATTGCAAATTCTAAATTTTCAATATAATTTTTTGAAGAAAAATTTCCGAATTCAGTATGGAAAAATTTACCAAATTTTTAATGCGGCAGTTTTAAAGATTAAAATTAAATGAAATGTTTGCAAATGTAAATGATTTATTTGACGCATTATTCAATGATTATATTTAATATTTAAAATTTTGCACTCGAACTTTTTCTCGGCTAATTCTTGAACTTTTGGCTGTATAGTCATTGGCTGTATAGGCATCAGTTGTTTAAATTCAAAAATTACTTTTACAATAATTAAAAAGGCAATATATATTTGAAAATAATTTATTATGAAATAATATGAACATATAAAAAATATGAACATTTATGAATATAATGATTTACAAAATATGAACACTTTATAAATAAAATTTGGAATTTTAAATGTTTTGTAATATTGTAGGTTATTATTATTATTATTATTTTTTTTTTTTTTTGCATAGAATTTGTTTACAAATATGTTTACATGTCCAATTTTTCTATTGTTGTTAAGTCTCGCAAATTAGGTTGCAAACTTTACACTAGTATTTATGAAAAACAAAATTTTTTTTATCGATTTTTAAAAACAAAATATATGAGAAACTCAGACATGTCAACATATTAATTTAATCCAGAGCACTTTTATTACCAACACTTTTCTCACACCACTTTATTAGTAAAGAATTTTTCTCCAATATGTAGTTAAGATTGAATACCGTAATTTCCAGTTATATTCGCAGGTCAAATAAATCATTTCCACACAAAAAAGTTTTAATCAACAAAAAAAGGTTACAGTTGTACGCGAAAAACATAGCTTTTTCATTTAATTAAAACCTCTGATGTAAAACTGCTTTATTTTACCTGCGGATTATACAGAGGAAATTATTGTAATAAGAAAAATACTCTTAAAGAAAGATGATATGAAAAATGTCCGGGTACTAAGAAAGCTCCGGAATAAATTAAGATTTTGGCCTGTCAGGAAATTAATGTGAGAAAATAAAGCTACTTAATTTTCTAGAAAAAAAAATGGAAAAGTTGAACATACGAATTATTTCTTATTAGGGGATATTTTGTAAAGCATTTACTCTTATGATGTGGGACCTGACAGAAATGACATATTACATGTGGCAACACTCATACATCCACTTGCTATTCAAAGAAGGAAAACAAACGTACCCAGAGTTTCCAACTTTTATAATTTATTCACAAGCATTTTTAGCCCCGCCTCTTTTTCATACCGTAAATTTTGAAAAATGATTTTATTCTTATTTAATCATTGTCACATATTAAAGAGAAATAATCTACAAAATTTCTGGTGCGAAAAGGATGAGGGGCTAAAAATTCTCGTGAATAAATCATAAAAGATGGGAACGCTGAACGTACCGTTATTCGTTTCAGGGGTGAGGTTGGAAAGGCGTAAATTTGCTTCGCCCACTGCGTCGGTAAATGTTTAGAGCAAAAGTTAAATCAACATCTAAACAATGATGGAAAAATAATCAAAATTGATTAAATATTTCTTTTCCTTATTTGTTATTTTAAAGAAAAATTTCATATTTCTTAAACCTCTAAGGCACAGCGTCTCGCCAAGAAGACCTAGCTAAAAAAAGTCATCTCGGAAGTTTTCTATAAAATTTTACTCATGCAATTTTGCACGAGGAAGACCATTCATCTCTTGACTTTTACTGTAATTAAAAAGCAGCGGCAAATGGTTAATGTTTGCCGGTGCCGGTCCTATTTAATTTAACTCTTCTGGTCAGTGCTGGACTCTTTTTTATACAATATTCACCGCTAAATCACTTCAAATGTTATTCGTTCGTTATATATATTAAATATCACTCTTCAAAATTGTAAGTGATAGTTGAATAACAGAGTCTCTAAATTTGGCAACACTTTTTAGAGTTTTAGGGCTGGCAAATGGTTAAACTGTCAATGTAATTGCTAGTCGTTTTCTATGTTAAATGCGCATAATTATCCTGCGCCTCCAGAACTGTCCAGAAAATACTTTGCAACCAAAAAACACGGTTCTTAAAGGGTTAAGATGACATTTGCGAACATGTGTTCCTGTAAAATTCTGAATCCTTATTAAGTGCTCTATCTCCTCTTAAAGTTTGTCGCTCTAATTTTGGAATACTCTGTATCTATATCAGGCATCGCAGCTTCCTCAAATTTTACACTTATTTAGTTTATTATCACCAGAACTTTAAAATAATGCTTTTAAGTATTAAGGGGACCGAAAAGTAATCACAATTCGTTCGTTTGAATAATGAAATGACACCGCAAATTTTTATTTAACAATATTTATATGGTACTTTACCACTTACCACCTTGATATTACCCCCAAAAATATCTAAAATATTATACAGGATAAATGTCCGGTGTCATTTCATTAATTCAAAAGGACAGAAATTTTGTTTACTTTTCGGTCCCCCTAATATAATATTTTAGTACCAGAACAGTCAAGAATATTAAAAAAAAGAAAAAAAAAAAAAATTCCTATTCACGGTACTCATGAAATATGGTAAAATTTTAGGAACGCTGCGAGGTCTGATATATGCATCGAACTATCGAATTAAAAAAAAAAAAAAAAAATTTCAATTTCTTGTTCGTCTTTTTTAACAGATTCAAGTTCACAGGTTTTCCTATATTTTACAGTAAGCACCGCTTTATGCTTTTCTCTACAACTTTACATTAGTTAACAAAATATTTGCGCATTCGTGTATAAAACATTTAAATATTGTCTTTAGTAATTATGCGTAATATTCCAATATCTTATAAATACGCAGACTGCAAATTAAGGGTTTTAAAGGAATATGGAAATTCTTTTGTGAAAAAATGCAATGCTTTAGATCAGTGTTTCTGAATCTTTATGAAGTCGTGTCGCATTTTATGTTAACACATTGTCGTCTGGGTATTTTCCTATTTTGAAAAGTAAGCCCTGCTTTTTATTAGGGCTTAATTTTCAAAAAACTCCTCTAAAACTCTTCTTCTTTCACTTCCTCTAAAACGTTGCATTATTTGTTAAAATGATTTTACCTATTTATGATTAAATTATTCAAATTTTATTCATAATAATTGATTCTGTAAATGTCACTTGCATATGTACACACTAGAAGCATATACAGTGTTAAGCACGAACATGTAAAATCATTTCTTCGAAGTAAAGTATATATCTTTTTTTTTTTAGAAGATAGCCTGAAGGCAGGACTCGTTTTTCATGAAAAACATAATTTTACCTGACCCACAAGTACAGTGTTAAAATTGTTCTCAATTATCCTAATAACGATGTTTCACGAAAAATAAAGTACATATGTAACATTATAATAGTGTAAATATATTTATGTTTATATCTGAACCCATGTTTCCTTGAATAACACAGGGTATACTTGGCAATGTGCTGCGTGCATCAGTGTGCCCTGGCACATCATTTGCAAAGATGCCAAGTTATTACGGATTGTCCGTAATCTTAATACCTCAAATTTTTTAATGTATTCTTTTGTAATAATTATCTGCAATTTAACAGGATAAGTTTTACTTTTTCTTTATTGTGGTATGAAATTGATTTTTCGTTAGTAGTACCTTGGCATCTCTGCATTTGAAAAACACTGATTTATTGAATGCCAGCATACCTGGTATTATTTATAATTTAATCCGTGGTACTGTTAGTCCCGCCCTTTTTTCACACCAGTATATTTTAAAAGCATTTTTCTTCCTATTTCACCGTCTTTACATATTGGAGAAATTTTCTGTAAAATCATACTGGTATAAAAAAAGGGGCCAGGCTAACAGTACTCCGGAATAAATTATAAATATTACCAGGTATGTGTCAGTATGTGGGGATTCCATGTCCAAAATACAGCGGTCGTACTCTCCTCCTATTTATCAGGACACTTTCTAGGATGAGAAATTTCCGCTTTTATTGCAACCACTGTTTTTATACAATAACCCCTATCCTATTCAGACATAATACACTGCTTTAAAAATACTCTAAATATTTCTGGATAAAATTAGTAGTTGCAAAGAAGGCAGAATTTTCTACAACCATCAGAGCGTCCCGAAAAAAGGTCGGAAAGTCCAACCCTGCCAAAATGGCACAATGTGCATGTAACAGGACGTAAAATCTTAATATTTTCGTGTGTTAAATTTTAGTTGATAAAGAACATTTAAAAATGTACCATTTAAATTCTATAATACACCCAGATAGCAAGCACATTTGCAGCAAGTTTGATTGTTCTTGTTATTATCTTGCCATGACAAATTTGACGCAACAAATTAGCTGTGAAACTACCACAAAGTAGACGGAACAAACATAAATAAATTTTTCGCTTTAATATTTTATTGTCTAAAAAAATAATCTTGTTGACTACTCTAGCTTCATAATTTTAAGTTACAATTTTATGTCTCACACAATTTGGAGAGAGATTTCTTGCTTTACACAAATTAATCTCAAACCGTTTGAAAGGTGTGGTGTCTATTTGAGTTAAAAAATCCTATTTGTGTTTTGTTTTTCCTTTCACACCATTTATGCTGCAAACTAAAATTGCTTTGTAAGAGTTTGAAATTCAACAATAGAAATTGAAGATTGGCATTGAAACGGTTCTGCAATGTTATCTTCTTCGTATTGTTTATTGGAGGAAAGAGTGTGGCCTTGTCCACGTTTATTCTAATATATTCGAAGCCGTGTATTGACGAGGCTTCAGTTAGATATGTGCTATGTTTACATATTTCTTTGCGCATTTGCAAATAGTGTGACGTAACATGAATTTTAGTTTAAAATGCGTCAGCAGTTGGTGTGACATGATAAGTTTGCTTCTTGCAATGAATTTTCACTAATCATGATACGACAATGGTAACTTTTCTACTAGTTTGCAACAAATTTGCAGTAAATTTGATACAATAAGAGTGCAACTTGCACGACAAGTTTGTTGCAAATTTTGCATATAGGGACTTCGGAGTTGGCGTTATCTTGCTTCAGTCTTGTTAGGAACTTACAAGCTTGTCACGCTGAACTTGCTGCAAGTTTGTTGGCTTACAAAGCAAGACTGCCGCAGTTTTGCCTCAAACTAAAATTGCTATGTGAGCAATATCCGCTTTTAATAGCTAAATATTAATGCAGCAAAATACCAATTGCTGGTATAATTTCTATGTATATTTGAATCCAAAGTTATTATATGGAATTACTGATTACCTTTAATACCGCAGCTAAACATACGGGGGGGGGGACGGACAGACAATCACAAAAATGAGAAAACGAGAAAATCAATGCGTCAATATGAATTTATATCAGAAATTAAATAATTTGTAAACACGTATAAAAAAATTTATAATAATTGTACTGAAATTTGGATTGACAAGAATCCCATGTTTACGTAATCATAAGATGCTGCTTCTTGTTACCCGAAATTATTGCTCTTCGCGGTGGTGGTGGTGAGTGGGCGGACCACTAGCACTGCTCATCATTGGTGCGAAAAACACGTGCACAAGTCAAAAATATTTTATTTTTTGTCATTTGTACTGACATTAGAGTTTGCATGTTTATTTTTTATTTTTTCTTCATCACTTGATGAACATGCATAGGCGTTTCCAATAAATCTGAAAAATAAATAACATCCAACTTTTATATTGGGATTATTCGTAGAGCAAATTTAACTTTAAACATATTTTGTCAAATTTACTTCATACATCGTTTATAAATCTCAGGTTATATCATGAAATAAAACGCAACTGTTTTTTCCTTTTTTAATTGAAAAAAATAATTGAGGCTTAAGGTACAAACATGCTTCTACCAGAAAGTTCTTTATATTTTATTTAAAAGTCAGACAAAGGAAAGTTTTGTTGAATAATACTAAGATGTGACTTACGAAGGTACTTGAACAAGTTTCACATAAATATTATTCAATAAAAATTTCCAGTGTAAGTTTTTTTTTAAATTTCTAATGTAAAATATTTTCGGTGGAACTAATATAAATAGAAAACAGAAATTATAATTTTATAATTTCCGTAACATATCTTTTAATTTTATTATTCATAATTTATACCATGGAAGTAAAATAAAATCCAAAATATTTACAAAGACGTTATGAATTAAAAATGTTATATTCATACGCAAAATTAACACAGTAAAACGGCATTAGAGGATGTACGATTAAAAAAATATACTTTTTATGGAATACTGCGAAAATATATAAAAGTAATTTAGTATTTGCAAAATTTGAAAATAATATTTATTGTAATTATTTTACTCCATGTTACATTTCATTCTTAGTTAAGTTTCATTCTAGTAAAAAAAACATGAGTTTTTTTTTTTTTCTTTTCTTTTTCTTAAATCGAAAATACATTTTTTTTCTCAATAAATTAACGTGTGTACTAATTTATATGTATAGATTTTCCATCCATAAAAGTATAATTTATGCTAGCTTTCAACTGAAGAGGTAATTTATAATACATTCTTCCCTATATAAAAAATTTTGGGTTCAAATTAATTTAATTATTAACTTCAGTTTGCAATCACTGTAGATTATCATTTTCAAAATTGTTATATTATTCAAAATTTTGAATCAAAACCGTATATTATTGCTTTTTAGTGCTATATATATATATATATATATATATCTGAAGTCGTTTAACACGGAAAAAAAAAAACTAATCCAAAGTGATTGTTCACTGAAAACGTCTTAAGTTACCACATATTAATCATCTCTCTGTTTATTTGATTAAATTGACTGTGCAAACAAGATAAGGATTTTCTTAAGAAATGTAAAAAGAGCATTTTCTTTAAGTACTTTGAAGACTTCAAGGTAAGAACATGATCAATCAATATTCTTTAAGTTCTTTATTGGTTTCTAACTTTTATGAGAGAATGAATTCAAAAGCTTTAAGAAAACTAAAATTTATCTAAAATAGTTTTAAGATGCATTTAATTTTGCTAATATGTTTTAAGAGTTTTGATGTTTTTTCTAGAAGAAAAAAAAATATCGTAGTCAGTGGGAATAAATTTATAATTATAGTATAATAAAGCCAAATTAGTTTGAATAACAAAGTCAACTTTTTGAGTTTACACGATACTTGTTTGGGTGTTTTTATATAAGTAGCTCTATACATTTGACTACTAGATTATGCAAATGAAATTTCGCTAAATCTTGCGCATGCGCGGTTAAACATTATTTAGTAAAATTGCTCATAATTCATTAGATATTTAATATTTTTTCATTCCGATTACAGTATGCTGTGTCTAATACTATACACTGTAAAAAAAAAACTGTCGAAAAAACGGAAAAAAATTGTCAGCCAGGACGCCAATCATAACCCGTTTTCTTCACAGAAAAAAAGCGTTTAAAAAAAAAATTGGGAAAATCTGTAAATATTTCCGTAAATACTTCTGTTAAAGTAACGTAATTCTTCTATTAAAACAATGTAATTCGTCTGTAAGTTCAACGAAATTTGACTGTTTAAAAAAACAGAAAACTCATTTTTAAAACATTTTTTTCCTGTGATGTAAACAGATCTCTTTTTTTTTTTAAACAGTGACATTCTGTTATATTTGCAGAAAAAAATTTTACTATAACAGAATTATTTTAAATTTTTTGCAGAGAAAACATGTATTTTTTACAGAAAAAAAAGAGAGATTTTTCGTAAACTTACAGAGTATTTCTGCTAAAATAACAGCTCTTTCCTACAAACATAACAGAATTTCACTATTTAAAAAAAAAAAGAAATCTGTTTGCATCACAGAAAAAACTGTTTGTAAAAATGAGTCATATTCTGTAATTTTACAGAGAAATCATGTATTTTTTACATAAATAAATATAGATTTTTTTCCGTACATTTACAGAATATATTCATTAGTTTAACTGTTGTTATCTGTAAACATAACGTATAACAACAATTGTTTAAAAACAGAAAACCAGTTTTAAAAATAGTTTTTATCTGTGAAGAATACAATTTTTTACTGGCATCCTGGCTGACAGTTTTTTTTTTTTTTTTTGTGTATGTGAGCAAAGGTTATGCAATCTTTTTAGGTCAACAAGCTGGCCTAAGTGGTATTTTTCAATAAAACCCACTTGAAAAAACTCAAGTGTTTTTTTATCAAAATCCTTATTTTAAAATCCACTTTTTATCTAACTTAAGCTGCTATCACACGTACTCTCATGCAATCAGCAGTATCAGATACTTTCTCTCCCGAAACCACCTGAAACAGGTTTTTCGAGAGACAAACAGTCGAAAACGCATTGTGTGATAAGTTTCCCTTTCCTACCTTTGTCAATGACGAACTTATGACTGACTAAATCTCCTACGCTAGATGTTAGCTCGTATTCAACCAATCGGAGTGTGAGAAAATCAGAGTGTGTTTAAAACATGAAATAGTGAGCAATTAGTAGCCAATTGTTAATGCCTTTTTGAATTCATTTTAGTCTTCAAAATAACCCTATTACCTGATGCTCGATTATTCGGAGAGGTATTAGCGTAAAGTTCAGAGGGTAGGATCTTCTGTGTGATAGCTGCTTTACAATAAACATATAAATATACACCCATAAACATATAAATATAGCATCATTATGACCACCCTGTTAATAACATGTAGGATCACCTTTAGCCTTCAAAACTGCCAGCACCCAAGTGTAGGATTGACTCTACAAGGTGCTGATAGATAGTCTGATGTATCTGGTATCAAGCGTGCATCAACTGGTCCTGCAATTCCTGCACATTGCAAGGGGGTAGCGTGACAGCACGAATTAGGTTTTCCAGGTGGGACCACAAATGCTCTATTGGATTAATGTCAGGTGAATTTGGAGGCCAAGACATGAGTTGAAAGTCACTAGAATGTACCTCGAACCACTCCATGACGATTTGACCCTTATGACATTGTGCATTATCCTGTTGGTAAACACCATCCCCTGCCGGAAATACTGTTGTCATGAATAGGTGAATCTGGTCTGCAATCATGTTCATGTAGTGCACAGACACCAGGGATTGTTCTGTGCTGATTATGGGTCCTAATGTGCTCCATGAAAACATTGCTCACACCATAATGCCCCTGCCACCGGTTTATCTCCGTCCATCTGTGCATCCGGAAGTGAAGGTTTCCTTTGGAAATTGGCGTATTCGCACACAATGTGATGGACCAGAAAACGAGATTCGTCAGACTATGCGACTTTCATCCATTCTTCTAATGTCCAATTCCGATGTTTCTTGGCCCATTGCAGACGCAACTGGCGATGACGTTCCGTCAGTGCAGGGACATAAGTGCAGGGCATACACAGCAATGTACGCTGCACAATGTGTTGTGAAACACTGTCTGGGTCGCCACTGTTGTAACTGGTGGTGATTTCGGCTGTTGTAGCTCTTCGGTTATAGCGAACAATACATAACAATATCTGCTCTCCTCTGGAATCAATGCATCATGGGCAACACACTGCTGGCCGGCGACTTGTCATTTCACCATCCATACACCACTTTTGATATGTGTTCACAACAACTGAACATGAACAGCCCACTAAACGTACCGTTTACGATTTTGATGTTCCCAGCCGCTGAGCCATAATGATTTGACCTTTATCGAAGTCTTATAAATCAACTGCTTTTCTCATTATGTTGCTAATCGCACTATATTTGGAAAGACAATGCATATCCGCTTTATATACTTCAACATCAGCTGTACACGCGCAGTAGTTCTGTTCCTGGGTGAGCCCATTATTACAGATGGAAGGTGGTCATAATGTAATGACTCTTCGGTGTATAACAAATATTATATACATTATTAGAACATGAACAAAGAATTTTGATAAATATTGGAGGTTCTCAAACTACTCTGTAGAAAAAAAAAAATCCGGAAAAATCCCCCATGGAAAAAAATTATAATTATCTTATTATATCAGAGTAAACATAGAACACAGTAAACAGAGAACATCAGAGTAAAAAAATTATATGTATAAAAGCAAAAGAAGAGTTGTTTGTTTATATAATAAAAACTGTGGAACTCAAGGAATGTAAAATATAAATAAAAATCAATTTTAAAAAATAATTCTGTAAACTTTAACACTGCAACACTGTTAAGTAATGTAGAGGGACAATAATTAAAACTATTTTATGAGAATCTATCGACTATGAAACATTTAATAAAACAACACTAAATAATTATTAAAATCCAGATTTTTGTTGTAAAGGGCATATAAACAGAATTTTAGAATATTTAAATAACAGTTATTAATTATAAAAAGACTTTATATTTGGACTCTGTATTTGGATATATATTAGTAATGAACATACTATATTATATAGTACATTAACATAGTATGTTAGTACTAAATTATACAACATTATATTTTTATCGTTTATGTTACAAAAATTTGGTGCATAGTAGTAAATTATGCAATATTATATTTTTATCATTTATGTTAAAGAAGTCCAGTGCATTAACATGTGCAGGATTTAAAATGGAAAAATATTTAAAATAAGAAAAATGTGAAAAAAAAAATGTGAAAATTTTACCTAGTAGTCATGCAATTACTATTGTGTTCCTTAGCAAATAGGCACTACATTTAAAATTTCTTCCACATGATTTTTTTTTTTTTTAATATATATTCTTTATGTGACAGGGAAAAAATGGGAGTACGCTTTTTTTAATTGGGTTAATTATACATGCACTCTTATCATTTTTTTCCCCTTTTTTAGTGGCATACTGCCCATAAGCTAAAACTTTTAAAAAATTAATTAGCTGTAGTTTATGCCTAAAAAGTTTCACAACTAAGTTTTATAACAACTAAGCAAAATGAAGTCAAACTCAAACTAAAGTGCATCTCGAAATCCCACAGGCAGGTGATTTTTATCAAATAAGTAAAAAAAAATGAAGAGAAAGGAGATCCCAAAGAAAATAAATAATAAGCATATGGAATTAAAATATTAGTGTATTATAGCAAAGAAATTTAATACAGTTTCGTAGAATTTTTCTAAAAATATTAAAAACACAAATTCTTTCTCAAAAATAGAGACATTTTATGCTATTTGGTATTTAAATTCAAATTTTGGATCTATTCCTTTGAATTATCTTGCAAATCTTATTAGGCAAGCTTAGAATTAGAGTTTGAAGAATGCATGGCTGAATTAGCACCATCACTCTGCTCTCTTATTATTTTAATTTCTGACAAAAACTTTATCTATTATTTAAAAAACAAACAGACAAAAACTTTTTTCTTACAGCCACACATTCTCCAACTTCTCGCCCTGAACATGTCTGATAAGAGTTTTAAGATAATTAAAAGATACTGATCCAAAATTTGAATTTAAATACCAAATACTCGAAAAGTTTTCATAATTTTGAGACAGCATTTTTTTTTTTTTAATTCTGTAAAACTTATACTATATTTCTTTGTTATAATACACTTATATACAGATTCCATATACTTATTTATTTTTTTTTTTTTCATGATTATTGCTTCAAGCTTTTTTAATTCTTACTACTAAAAAATCACCTGTCTCGATAATTTTCAGATGCACTGTATGCCAAAACATATTTACACTTAAACCCCAGAAGCAGAACTTCCTGTATTTATCTGAAGCAAAACAAAATTTGTCTGCAATCCAACATGCCAAAATATATATATATATATTTTTTTTTTTTTACTACATTTTATCAGCAATATATTAAGAATTTAAAGGCAAAAGAAAAAAAAAAAAAAAAAAAAAAAAACAAGCAATTAAAATTAAGATATTTATTCAAATTCGTAAATACAACATTTTTATTCAAATAAAATATATTGATTAACCTATGAATATTAACATCTGAATACATAAATTCACATTGGGAAAAAAAAAAAATCAATTTGCATATAAGTTTACATCAACATAGTACATCAAGTCACATAAAATACAAATTATCAACGCAATCAATTATCCATTCTGATACAGATTTCTTCAAATTCAAAATTTTAGAGTTTATAAAGTCTTTCTTTTTTAGTTCTGGATTTACTTTCGACCCTCGATTTGGGTTTATTCCTAGAAAACACCTGTAAAGAAATATTTTTTTACTTTAGCAAGTTAAATAAGAATAACATATTAAATTTTTCCTATGTGAATAAATAAATCTATTTTAAACAATAAATCTGTATGCACCATTACATTGAATTACATTCTCAAATTTGATGTCCGATATTGATGTCTTGGATGCTTTAGAAAAAAAACTAAAATGATTACACTTACTGCAATGCTACTCTCATATGAACTTAAATCACTCAAACTCAGTTTGGTAGTATATTTAATGATAAAGGGCAAAACTGGAAAAATTCTTTAGAAGGCCAGTGGCCAGTATATCAATTTCATCAGTAACCACTTTGTTAATAGCTATTTTTTATATCATGAGAGTAGCAATTTTATTATAAAACACTTTTTAAAATAATTTTATTTCAATAGAATTAAAGTATTTCCTCTTTAAAAGTATAGATACAAAAACTTTAGATGACCTACATTACATAGCTGCCAACTTTGCAGCTTTAAAAATAGGAAGATTTCTACGCCACAGAAAGCAAATAGGAATTTAATATATATATATATAGAGAGAGAGATGTGAGGTGAGAATATTCTCTGAAGCTCCAAATTCAGAGAATCGAGAATATTCTTAAATACTTATTCCATGACAGAAAGCAATCAGTAGCAAATAACAATTATTCATATTAAAATACAAATTTACATTTTTTTAACGCCTATAGATTTGCATTTGTAACAAAACCATCACTAAAATTTGACATTTAAAGAGAGTATTCTTTTCATAAAGATTTTCTAAAAAATTAAGAACGTGTTATACCTCTAAAGAATGTGTTATACCTCAGACATTTCAGTTTAAGTTTTGTGCCAAAAGTTAATGAGGCACCAATAAAAAATTGTAGAAAAATGAAAGTGTTTGGCATCACCCTGTAAAAAGTAAGGCTTGAAATGCAATCTGGCTGTAGCATGTGATTACGGGGCTCTTCTTTATAAGCTGTATAATTTTTTATGTCTCTACCACATGCAATCAGGGAGATATAAATGTTTTAAAAAATTGCAAAAATTTTTTGTTTTACTTTTTTAGCTATAACATGCAAGGTATTAAACCTAGCGCAAAGCTATTTTCAGGAAACCCTGTAGTGAGTATTTTATTTAGATACATCAGCAGAAGTGTAATGCAGAAGAAGAGTGACTGAGAAAAAAACATACTAGAAGAATTGTTTTGTTTAATAGCTACTTGAAAAAAGGAAAGTCTCATATGATACTAAATCTCTTTTATTTCTTTAATATAGAGACATTCAATCACTTTCAGCATTTCCACTAAAAGCAGTTAATTCATACAACTTTAAATCATTAATAAAACTTAATAAATATATTTAGAAACTTAACAATTAAAAAAATAAACTCAACAAATTATCAATTTGATCCGGACCAGCCGGTCAAACTTTACATTACTGTATCAGATAACAAGATCCATGCCAATTACCAGCACAATACACACCTCAGAACTAAACAGATCTGATATTTATATATATAAAATAAGGACGTTTAGATCGTCATCGATCAAACGGACGAATCACAAATGAACACCTGGCAGGTGTAAAAAGAAACAATTAAGATTTGCATAATGACGATCGATCTTTAGCTACGATGTCGCCATCTAGTGGGAAAAACATCGTTAGAAAAATTAAAACAGTCCAAAATTGATAATGAAAGGTGTTGCATGGAAAAGATCGTTTTTAATGTAAACAAAACGGTAATTGATAATTAACAGTATAAAAATAAAGTTTAAACAACTGAAAAATAAAGAACTGAAGTAAGTAAGTCTTAATTTATAATCTATTAAATAAATTAAATAAGTTATTTTATAAAAATGATAAAATGACTAAACATAGCATAAACTTTCAAAATAGATGATATAATATGATTAAATAGCTATGTCTATAGGCATGAGGGAAAGTTAGGAGGCGATGAGAATAAAATAAACTAAGGATTTTCTCATCAAACCCAACATACAATATTAGACACAGCATACTGCTGCAATCAAATTGAAGAAATATTAAAAATCTAATAAAATATTAAAGTATTTACTAAATAATTTTTAACTGCACATGTGTAAGATTTAGCAAAATTTTATTTGCATAATTTAATAGAAAAATGTATTGAGCTACTTACATAAAAACTCCAAACAAGTATTACAAAACCCCAAACAGAACTTAAAAAATTCTGTGCCATTTAATGAACTGAACTAGCAGGACTCGCCCACTAGCGGGTCAGTACTTTCAAATGAATCACTATAATTAATGAATCACTAACAGTAACTTTTAGTCGTAAGAAAAGAAATTTAAAAAAAGATATCATTTCTGATCGGGTAAAAAGTCGCCCCGGGTCCCCACTGCCTTCGGCAGCGCAGTCCCGCGTGCGCACAAGTTAAGGGGTACACACGCTGCACGCACGTATTCTCTCCCTGACACTTTGTGCCCAATAATAAAAATATATATATATATATATATATGTTCGGGTAAAAACTCACACCGGGTCCCCACTGCCTTCGGCAGCGCAGTCCCATGCACGCTGAGCGAGCTAAAGTTAGCGGTTACACACGCTGTGGGAGCTACACACGCTGTGGGTATTCCTTCCCTGACTCTTCGTGTCCCCTAAAAAAAAAAAATCATTTCTGATCGGGTAAAAACTCACACCGGGTCCCCACTGCCTTCGGCAGCGCAGACCCATGCGCGCGCACTTGTGAATGTATATTCCTTCTCAAATCGAATTTTTATTACTAAGAAAAGAAAATTTAAAAAATCTTTTCTCATTGGTTAAAAAGTCGGACTGGGTCCCCACTGCCATTGGCAGCGCAGTCCCATGCGTGCTGCGCGCGCACAAGTTAGGGGATACGCGCGCAGTGCACACCTATTTCATCCCCACCCTTTCAGCCCCTCCTAATTAACCTACATATACCAATTTTGAACGGTCTAACTCAATTAGCTGATATGCAATAAAAACCTAATCAGGACACCTCAAAACGTGTAAATCTGGTGAAAATTTTCGATAATATAAAAGAACTTTAAAATATCTTTCGAATGATGTATTAAAAATAATTTAATCATAATTAGAAATTGAAATATTGAAATTTTAAAATATTACAGCACCATCTGGCGGTAGAAATTTCTTTAATCTACTGTTCAATTCCAAATCAACAAAGCTTTCTAATAATGCATTAGTTATGAAATTATTTTAATTAATAGCTGAGATACAAAAGAAAACCGATTCAAGACACCTCAAAATGTGTAAATCGGGTGAAATCTCGAATTCCTCTTTCAATAATATAAAAGAACTTTAAAATATCTTTCGAATGATGTATTAAAAATAATTTAATCTTATAATAAATAGAAAAAACGAAGTATAATTATAATTAAATACATTTAAATAAAAAACCTAGTTATTTAGTTCATGCGTCGTTTTAGATCTTTCGAAACCGGGCACCCGGTCCTCTTCAGAAACGAACTTCTGTGCTTGAAACTTGAAATTGAGTGTTCCTCTGTTGATTTTTCAGCAGATGGCTCCATGCTCCATTTGGAGCTACTGCACCGCTGTCATTGCATACGTCATAATTCGTAGATATTTCGATCAATTCACGGTACATCGCATAATTATAATTTTCATAATCGGCAATTTTAGTGGTTTTGTGAAAGTCTATTTTAATATTTTGTTTATTATGTGTTTTGGCCAGGGCGGTATTATATTTTCCGGGTTTTTATGTCATTTTTATGTTCGTTAATCCTAGTTTTAATCTTTCGCTTAGTAACACCAATATATGAGCCGGGTTTATTTTTTATTCGGGTTCATAAAAACCGGAAAATATAATACCGACCTGGCAAAACACACAATAAACAAAATATTAAAATAGACTTTGACAAAACCACTAAAATTGCCGATTATGAAAATTATAATTATGCGATGTACCGCGAATTCATCGAAATATCTACGAATTATGACGTATGCAATGACAGCGGCGCAGTAGCCCCAAACGGAGCATGGAGCCATCTGCTGAAAAATCAACAGAGGAAAACTCAGTTTCAAGTTTCAAGCACAGAAGTTCGTTTCTGAAGAGGACCGGGTGCCCGGTTTCGAAAGATCTAAAACGACGCACGAAGTAAATAACTAAGTTTTTTATTTAAATGTATTTAATTAAAATTTAATCTCCAAATAAAATGTAATTTTTTTCGAAATTCGATGAAATTTGAACTGCAAGGCTGTCTTGTGATGTTAGGGCTGTATACGAAGTTTTGTATGCGACATTGAAAAACTGAAGCCTTTTCAAAATTGCAATTTTTAATCGCAGTACCAAAACACGTGACCTCATTAAATACCAGATGTTTCTCTTTCCGTTCAAGACTGTAGACAATCGTCTGCAATATTAAAATTGTTTTGATTTGTTGCCATCATTTTTTTAGTTTAGTTAATTTTAAAAAATCTAATTGTTTGATCAATAAGCCATTTAAACCATCGGATTGAGAAAAGTCGGACCTTTCATTTGATACCATATTTGTAACGATATGACTGATATTTCTAATTTATTTTCCACTTTTTCCGTAACAATGTCTCTTTTTAAGCAAATAGCTTTGAATTCTCAGTCATTTTTCAATCGACATAGCTCAACATTTTAATTAATATCTTCGCTAACTAGAGTCGCATCGCTTAGTGAATTATCACGATGTTCAGATGAAGAAATTCTGCGTCTGTCGACACCGGTTTCGAGGCGATGCGACCATTAGCGCCGGAGCTTTAGCGCTTACAAGGCATTTCTCACAGACAGACAGACAGACAGATGCGTACGGATTTTAATAATATAAGGAGATGTCAGCTGTTCCCCCAAAAAAATTTATAAAGTTTTTTTTCATCATTTATTTACAATCATTGAAAACTGTATTACCATTCATTGAATCAAAATAAAAAAGTGAGTAAAACCCCTTATAGTTGATTTTTTTTTTTTTTTTTTTTTTTTTGGGGGGGGGGGGAGGGGGGGGGGTAGAAGAAACTGGATAGCAGTTCATTCTATAGCATAGAACTTCTTGAGTTTACACAACACTTGTCTGGGGTTTTTACATGAGTAGTTCAATACATTTGGTTATTAAATTTCGCTAAATCTCACACATGCATTGTTAAAAATTTAGTAAAAATTCTCATATTTCATCAGATATTTAATTTTTTTTTTTTGATTGCAGTTTGCTGTGTCAAATATTGTATGTCAAGTTTCCTAAAAATAGCTTTGCTCTGGGTTACCTTGCATGTTATAGCAAAAAATTGATTCTGCATTTTTTTTTCAAAGAAACCTTTACCTCTCCTTGATTACATGCGGTAGAGACATAAAAATTTACATAGATAATAAAGAAGAGCCCCATAGCCACATGCTGCAGCCAGATTGAATATCAAACCATACTTTTACAGGGTAATGCCAAACACTTTCATTTTTCTTTAAATTCTTACTTGTTCCCCCCTTTTACTTTTGGCTTAAGAAACATGCTCTTTACACTCCTAAAGTTTTAAAACAATCTGTTTAGTACTTTTTGAGATATTTTTAAAAAGTCTGAAATCGAAAGTGCCGGGTCATTTATGGAAAGGTAGTGTATGTTCTATTTAAATTAAAAACTATAATAACAAATAGCTTAAAAATGATATTAATTTTATTTTGTAATTAACTTGTTACACAAAATTTAGAATCAAAGTTAATAGTCAGTTTCATTTTTCGATAACAGATCATTCAAGCTACCTTCTGTATACTGACAACCCATGCAGTTATTTGTCATCGATATTACTTATGTTTAAATTCAACTGTTTCTGTTTTTATTTTAATAATTTATATTGTGTGCCACATATGTCAATTTGTCACTTCTCTCTATAGAATAGAGGTGCACAACCTGCGGCCCGGGGGCCACATGCGGCCCACTAGCCATCAATTTGCGGCCCGCGGAAGGACAGATATTTTAGTATGCATTAGTCATCAGTAGGAGAGAAAAAATGAAAAAGAAAGAAAGGAAAAATATTTTATTTATTGCATTTGCAAAACTGGCATTTAGAAAAACTTTTTCTTGTTGTTGTTTGCGGGGGGTGGGCGGGATGGGGGAAATTGTTGGTTTATACACACATTTCTGTTCATGTGCATTTTAAATCTTTTCACGGCATAAAGTTTTAAACATCCCTGTTTTAATAATCCACATTGCTCTTAACCAGTTTAAAATCCACTGCTGTAATCAATTATTTTTTGGTTGGAGGGGAAGGGGGAATAAATTTCATGAAATTTCAGTATGCAAAATTTAAGCATAATCCATATAATAAAATTAAAATTCGAAGATTTTTTACTAATTTTACTGTAAATATGACCAAAAGAATATTTGGAGTAATTAAAGGAGAGACAGAATTTATAAATTATGGTAAGAATGGAGAAAGAAAGTACACATCAATATTTAATGTTTTTCATACATATTATTTTAATTTGCTCGCATGTATTGTCACCGTGTTCTGAGCTATCCTGAAAGTTTTAAATGTCTAGCTAGCCGGGAAGTTAGTAAAAAATCTATTGCAATCTTTGTACTGGTAATGCTGCCGAAGGCAGCAGGAACCTGAAACAGTTGGCTAAAAGTATTTAAAAAATGCTTTGTCCCTGTGTTCTGAACTATTATGAAAGTTTCAAATGTCTTGTTGACGGGAAGTTAAATAAATTTTTTGTTGAATCATACAAACGCTGCCAAAGGCCGTAGGGACCTGAAACAGTTGACTGTTAAAAAGTTGAGTATTAAAAAGATGTATTGCCACTGTGTTCTGAGCTATCATGAAAGTTTCAAATGTCTAGCTACTCAGGAAAAGTTAGTGAAAAATCGATTGCAAGCTTTGTACTGGTAACGCAGACAAGGGCAGCAGGAACACGAAACAGTTGGCTAAAGCTAAAAGTATATAAAAAATGCATTTTTGCTGTGTTCTTAACTATTCTGAAAGTTTTAAATGTCTGAGCTAGTCGGGAAGTTAGTTAAATAAATTTTCTGTTGAATCACATAAACGCTGCCGAAGGCAGTAGGCCCCTGAAACAGTTGACTAAAAGTATTAAAAAAATGTATTGTCAACGTGTTCTGAGCTGTCCTGAAAGTTACAATGTCTAGCTAGTCGGGAAATTAGTTAAAAATCAATTGCAATCTTTATACTGGTAACGCTGCCGAAGCAGTTGGTTAAAAATATTTTAAAAATGCATTTTCACCGTGTTCTGAACTACTCTGAAAGTTTCAAAGTTATAGCTAGTCGGGATCGGGAAGTTAATTAAAAATCAATTGCAAGATTTGTACTAAACAAACAAGAATTGAAGTTAATAAAAACATGGTAATAACACATGTATCTTTATGTTATAGTATATACTTATTATCTTAAAAAGACTTATTACAAAAGATATGGCTTTGTATAACAAAAAAAAATTATTGCAAGGATACTGAGGGAATTTTCAGAGGTCTGGTCACTTTCTGCACCCCTGGAAATGAGCTGAAAATTTTTTGCTAACATGATTGGTTGAACATTGATAAAGTCACTTTCAATAAATTGACTATCTAAACAGTTAAACGTACATTATAAAACATTTTCAGGATTTTTCCTTCCCCACATCACTCCTTTCTCGTGCACCTATCATAACATCATGTTCAAATTCATTTTAATCTTAACAGCATGTCACTGCAGAAACAAGAATCGATCTAACAGCTTTGACAGACAACTGTTATGTTACATAAGCTCTACCGATTGTGTTGTTGCGTCCCTCTGATTGGTTCCATGTCTCTGTTATTTGCATATGTACTCCTTTACTTTTTTTTTTTTTTTTTTAGGGGGGGAGGAAAGAAGGGAAGATTCTGTTTCTCAGTGACATAATTTTCTTAATTTCTACATGCATGTATAACTGAAGTGCTTCCCTTCTTTCCTCCCCCCCCCCCAAAAAAAAGGTAGAGGAGTGCATATGCAAATAACAGAGACATGGAACTGAACAGATGCTGTATCATCCACTGGTTGGCGATTTTTTTCAAAATGGCACTGAAATCACACCAAAATGCCATTTTAAAAAATCAATGCCATTTTAAATCACCTGTGATTACCGAAGTTTTTTTTTTTTAACCACAACATAAATTTCAAAGAAAAGTAATGGTTTAAATATGCAACTGTAATACAAAATATGCAAATTTACTGATTTTTTTTTTTTCCTATGAAATTATTTAAAACTAATATTTACATAGATATCACAAAATTCCGAAAAAAAAAGAAAAAAAAAAATCGGTAAAATTACGTATTTTGTATTACAGTTGCATTTTTAAATCATTTTTACTTCAAATTCATGAAGTGGTTAAAAAAAAAACTCCTGGCGTCAATTTTTGAAAATACCATAAAAAAAAAAAAGCTTAACTGATTTATCAATTAACTGAAATATCTACACCCAAAATATCTTAACTTTTCAGGTGTAAACATTATAATATAATAATTTTTAAAATAATGAAAGAAAAATTATCGCGGATCTAGGAAAATTGATTTTGAATTTAAGCAACATTTAACAAAAAAATTACACTCAAACACATAAGAAAATTATGCAAATTTTAGTTTTTCAGGAAGGGGGGGGGGGAGAGACCTCCCCTTGTCTTAAACATTAAAATATAATAATTTTTAAAATAATGAAAAAAAAAAAATTATTGTGGATCCTTGAAAATTGATTTTAAATTTAACAAATAAATTACATTGAACATTTAGCAAAAAAAAAAAAAAAAATACATTCAAACACATAAAATTATGCAATATACTTTAGTGTGTCAGGGGGGAGACCCCCCCCCCCTCCATTCACCTTTTCTTAAATATTAAAATATAATAATTTTTAAAATAATGAAAGAAAAATTATCGCGGAACTATGAAAATTCATTTTAAATTTAATCAACAACATTTAACAAAAAAACAAATAAAAAAAAAAAAAAAAAAATACATTTAAAACATTAGATTAATTATAAAAAATAATTTTATTTCCATAAAAGAAAACACACACCCAAAAAAATATTAAAAGAAAAAAAAAATTAAGATTAAGGATCAGATATCTTGTTTCATGCATTTTTTAAATGAATATACGCATTGGAATTATTACATTGGTTACAATAAGGAACTTTTAAGAGTCCACTTTCTTTCAAAAATTACAAGAACAAGTCATTATTTTTAACTAATTTACAAAAAAACATGCGATTACCGACACCATTTTTACTGAAAGTAGGCCTATTAGAAGAAAACCTGAATCCCGGCATAGTAAGCAAATGATCTTTCTTGGTATTTATCAACACATTTAGATAACACCATAGTCTATATAATATTTCTCTAACCCTAACGTGGACCAGTTTCAATTATTTTCTGCCGAAACGATACAATATGAAATGATAAAAAAATAATATTTATACATGAACAATATTTAAGAACGCGGACTTAACTCAATGGACTAATAGGAAAAAATGACGATATTTGTCTGATGAGATTATTTTACGATAAAATTTTTTTTAAAAGTTGTTTCTTCAAAATCTTTGCAAACGTCCTTTTAAACCTAGCAATATTTTAAAGATATACACAGAATATGAACTTTTGTGTCAAATTGACTAAAAAATTATAAAAAATATAATCAAAATAGGAATTATTTTATTTTATTTATTTATTTAAATATATATATATATATATATACTACTAAAATTAATAAAAAGTCATCAGCAACATGACAACAAAAATTTAAAAGGCATCGTGAAAGTCCTATATTAAAATTGTACTGCCTGTGGAAGTATGAAAACTGGGTCGTGAACCATGAATTTTATTTAGAAACCTTTCTTTGAATGATTTTGGTTTTACTATTGTACAATATTAATTTGGTTTTATTAATAATTTGGTTTCTGGTAAATTAAAATTTTAATTAGGTGGTGAAACTGGTATAACATTTATGAGTTTCAAATTTTAAAGGTAAATAAGAAATAAAATAAAATGTGAATATTTTGCACGGGTTTGCTAGTAAATAATAATAATCATGCAAAAAATAATAAACAACATAAAATAACAAAGAAAGAAACAACCTGACCACGTGCAATCCTAATTCCAACCAAAGTGCCGGAAGCAGGTACGTCCTACCCGGCTGAAATCCAAATAGCTAATGAATCTACACTCACAGAACGGTAAACCTGATTGGAAGAATCATAAGGGTTGCCACAAAAATGCACACCACATTTGGTGAGAAATCGCCTCATCGCTTGGCAGTGAAAAACGGCCCTTGGCGACAGTGGATGATACAGAATCTGAGCCCAACAGGATATATATATATATATTTTGTTTTAAATTGATTAAAAAATACAAGTTACAATACCAGGGATTAATCCAGCTTTTAAAAAATGATACCCCATTTGTAAATTTATAAAATAATTTGTGAAAACATCAAGTAAGCCTAGCGGCAGAAACACGGCGACATAGTCGCGGACACAGAAAAACAACTTGTGGACAGTTTTTGTCTGCCCTGATAAATTTGTCTGCAACTTTCGAATAACAATTCACTTAAAAAAAATTTCTGTATCAAAACTAAAACTAATACTTTTATTATTTATAATTATTTATATTGTGTTGTGTCAAACATTGCTATAAAATATTTAATTGAATGAGATGAATGAATACACAGAATTGTTTATACTATATTGTTCTTGTTGCGAAAAAATAGTTTTCTTATAGTTTTTAGCTCGTTCGGACATGCCATTGTTATGTAATCTTTAATACGTTTATCATTTATTAAGTTTGTTTTTATTAATTTAAATTAAAGCTAAATTTTCATTAAAATAACTCCTAAGTATTAGCTTATACCCTTAATTCCTAATTGAAATAGTTTTTTTAAATGTTTTCAACACTTACTTCATTCAGCAGTTCGTTACTGTTTTTGTTTACACGCGATTGACTAGAGAGATCATATTGTTATAGAGAGTCTTGTCACAGAGCGCGTACTTCGCGTTTCTCCCGTAAAGTGGCCTCTGTCATCCGTGTAATATTTTATTCAACCACTCAACCCTCAGACGAGACATCGTTATTTTCATTGGTTCTCTTGAGGGGTGTGTGCTTTTTCTGTCAACCGCGCTGTTTGTAGTAATTTAAATGAGTTTTTATTTTTATTAAGCGGTCTGCAGGAGTAGCTGGGTTCACTTTTCTTTTTGACCTATGCTGCTGCTGTTAGTCGATATTATTGGAATAGCACTTTTTTAAAAGATGTGGATTAGAGTTATAGAAAGTTTCTTTTAATGCTGTGATGAAGTTTTTTTATATGTTTATTCTTCCCTTTCTCTGCTCCTGTAGACCGGTATACCACCGCGAGTTAATTTATCTTTTTGAAATTGATTAATTAATGTTTTTTTTTTCTGACTCACTAGAAATTTTGAATTTGTTTTTTTTGGTTTTGATTGCGCCTTGCTTGCAATAATTGAACTTTGTTAAAAGTAATCTTAAGAATATATTTTTCTAGTTTCAATCATCTGTATTAATCATGAGAAATATATTTTTAGAATAGTTTAGTGTTTCCAGAATAATTTATCCAGCTGTTTCTGCTCCATGTGGCAAAAGTTTAGAATTGTTCCTGTCAAATTTAATATCTTGTTTTTTTTTTATATTTTTTAATAAACATTAGTTTTAAATAGACTTCAATTTTTGTGTTCAATGTCTCCTACACTAGCAATTATCACTTTTATATTTTGTGGATATGTAAAATTAAATATAAATGCAATAGCAGCCACGCTAAATTGTGCAGCTCTATTTTACAGATATTTTACTTAGCCTTTTTAATTTTGGAAATTAATTGAAATTTAAATTAGAAGTTTTTCTTAAATGTTTTTTTTGAAATTGCTATTTTGAGATTCTTTGCAAAAGGGGGGAAAACTAAGTTACATTGTTGCTTTAATATAGCAACGTAACAGTTCTGCAGTAAAATTATATTTGTGTATCGTTGCACGAGATCACCACTGATGTTAAGCTCCCCCCCTCCCCCCTTTTCCAATCAGCTTTCAGGCTTTTTGAGTGTAAGCCATTTTCACCCCTGATTACACGCAAATTTTGCAGACAGATTATAAAATTTTAAAAGCCTGTTGCAGACAGCTACAAAACTTTCTACCACTGGGCAAGTAAGTTTGTGAAAATTAATGATACTTCAGAACAATTAACTAAAATACATAAAGCAGTTTTTTTTTTAAATACATTTAAATAATAAAATGAAACAGTTGTAAAAATAAATATATATATGGGCGAGTTAAGTTGTTTCTTATATGTAAGATAAGTAGGTGTTTACTTAGATAATTTATCATTGTCTGCAGTAAATATTCAAATTGAGGGTATTTTTCTGTGTTTGATGCAGTGAAGCTTATAAAATATTTTAGTGTGCAGTTATATTGCTGAGAATTAACTTTGTGAAGGTACCTCGTTGCTGAAAGTTGAATTTGTGAAGGTACCTCATTGCTAAAAATTGCCTTTGTGAAAGTGCTTCAATGCGGCACTAAATTTGTTCTGAATTAACCTCTGAATACAAATCAAAAATTTATGCTTCAATTAGTGATGTGGGGAGGAAAAATTTCCACCATGTTTTTCCGGAAAATTTTCAAAGCCAAAAAAAAAGTAATTTTTCAGTAAATTTCTTACATGACATATTTGAACTTTTCTTTTATTAGTTACAGTAATGTTAGATATATAGTGTGACAAACAAAAGTTTATATTAAAGCAGGGTTGGTAGGTTTTTGACGGTTTAAACCATGGTTAAAACCGTCATGTCAAAAACCTATATTTATAATTTAATTGTCGTATAAAAACTTAGCTTAATAAAATGTAGTTCTAAAGATTTTTTGAAAAGTAAATAGACTGATGTTCTTTGAAAAACACATTGTTACAACATTTTGATTAATATAAAAAACAAAACTTTAGGCTTTTAAAATTTTATTATGAACTATTTCTATGTTCATTCAAAATATGCTGTGATACTTTTATATGTCATTACGAAATTTATTTATAACTATGCTTAATATAGCAAATGTTAAACTTAGTTATGTGATACTTTAAAAATATAGTTGTTTTCAATAAGATATTATTTATAAGTATATTTTAAAAGGTAAACATATTAATGTTTTTGGAGAAACTTTATTATAGCATTTTGATTAATATAAAAACAAAACTTTAGGCTTCTAAAAATTTATGATTTATATATTATTGATAGATCATTTTGATTGACAAATCATTTTATTTGCAATACAACATTGTATAGTTCAATTTTTTTAGTATTGTGCATTTAGTATTATGTATTTAACCAGTAAAATAAAAATGCATAGCCGAATATTTTGTATTTAAATATTTTATAGAAAAATAATATAACTTTTTTTTTTTTTTTTAATGACTGCTGATATTGCAAGTTTTTAAGAAAAAAAAATAATTCTGAATGTTAAACAAGCTTGAATTGTGTCTGAAATTCTTATAATTACTGTGAGACACGAGAAATATGAATGCTTTCTGAACATGTATAAATTGTAATAAATTTAATTACTTGTACAAATTTTTTAAAAAAATTATTAGTCTAAGCTGTAGGGCAGACATAGATAATATACACGAACGCGCGAACGCCGTTCGCGGAAAGATTTTCTTCCTTGCAGAAAAATTTTCAGCATTCATTTAAAAAAAAAAAAAAAAAAAAGTGATTTTTACGCAATTTTTTTTTTTTTTTCTTTAATTCGTGGAATTCTATGAATTAATTTCTTCTGCTTTCAAAAAAGTCGCGGATATCGTTCGTTAAAAAAAAAAAAAAAAAAAGAAAAAAAAAAGAAAGAAAGAAAAAGAAACCCCGTTAACGATCGGCAAAGCCTCCAGATTCCCAATCTTTCTACATCTACTACATAAATGTCAATATTCTTTTTAACCTCGCATTATGACGTTCTAGAACCTATAAAGAAATAAAATTGTTAAATATATCTTGCTCATGGAATTATTTTTTGCCCTTTCCCCCTTTTCTTATCTATAACTAGCGATCAGCAGTCAAGTGTTCTGCAGAAGTCTTTTGTATCCCAATCTTACTCCATGACAGTATTAATTTCAAATTCGCTTTTTGGATTCTAGAATTAGAAACGAAAGAGTTTAATATTTCTTATTATGTAATTAATTTTTTTTACTTAACCCCCCCCCCCCCCAACCATTCCCATCTTCAAACAGTGACCAATGACCAATTCTAGAAACAGTAAAGCGATAGAAGTAATCTATATTTCTCACATACGTAATTATTTTTAGATTTTATTATTAAACTTGATGAATCTATTTTTCCTCAATTAAATTAAAAATTTATGTTTCATATCTATACCAAACTTGTAAACAAAATAAAAAATAAAGAAAAGATTTTCTTTTTTTTGTAGAAATTTTTTTTTCTAAATCAATTTATGAAAATACTTTATTTTGAATTTTTTTTTTTTTTTTTTTACCTTAGTTATATATTTGTTGTTTCATGACTTTATTTGAACCTTTTTTTTTTTTTTTTTTTTTTTGTGGTGGGGGGGGGGAGGGGTTGCAGAAAATTTTTCATTGAGATTTTTGTGTTTGCAGAAAGTTTTTCATTTTATTTAAGTATGCTGTAGGGCCCACCAGCGGCCAAGTGGTACACTACACTCAAAGCTGGTAGACGTGAGGTGTCGGGTTCAATCCCAGGGCGCGCTCATTGGCCTAGCCATTCAGAGTTTTTCTCCGAAACTTGTATAAATACGGACTAGGACCCTGTAGACAGACCCACACAGAGGGCAATACCCCTTAGGCCTAAGACACTAGAGTAGTCAATCAGCCCTACTCCCAAAACACCAATATTCCAAGCTATAACCAGGTACAAATATTTATGCAATCAATAATAATAATAAACAGATAAAAATTCATTAATTAAATGATAAGTATAATAAATGTAGATTATAAATATAATTAATTTCAAATTCATATTTATTTACCACCCATATATATTATGTTTTACTTAAAGGAAAAAAAAAAAAAAAAAAAAAAAATCCAGTATTCCTGTGTTTTTATGGCTTATGTGAAAATTCATAAGTAACTTTGGAATTTTAGAATTTCATAAATATTAATAAACATAAACATACAAAATATAACTGTATGCATACTTTGTATATATTTCTTAGATTATAAACCAGTATATTTACCTAATTTTTTATAAATTATCTACAAATTGTTTTCAGATTTGTTAATTTATAAACAGCATAATATTTAGATATTCACTTGCACATGGCAAATATTACTAAATCCTATTTCTAACCAGATTCTAGCTCATTTATAGATGTTGAATTTTGACAATATAAGTTTTTGACGGTAGAGGTTTATGACGGGTTTTTGACAGTTTAAACCTTTGTCATGTCAAAAACCCAACCCTGTATTAAAGATATAATTTAGAAAGCTACCATATATGATTTGAGCAACATGCTCAAGAAGGAGAAGGTTATTTATTATAATAGAAGAGATCTTTATTTGCTACCCCAGTAGCACATAACGTTGTTATAATTAGTTTTTCACTGTTCAGACTTATTTTCAACGCTATAACAATGTTATGTGCTATCTGGGTAATCAAACTTTTGAATATTGCTTCAATAAGTTTGTGTGAACATAATTATAAAGCATTTGGCACCATAACTATAATAATAATGCACTACTGAACTGCTGAAACACTAACCACTGCATTACTTTTTTTCAAAATATTCATGATAAATGATCATATAACTAACTACGCTTTTCAAAGTTAGGCAGCAATTCTGATGTAGGTCATCTTATTATCTATGGTTCTGCGAGTGACTTGAAAAATTAAGACATTGTCATAATCTTCGTTAATTATTCAATAAATTAAAAAAAAAAAAAAAATTTAATTGCTTTAATCCCAAAATTGGCATCGTTAAAAATTTTTTAAGAAAAATCTTATGTAAAAACACAATTTCATTTTTAAATCACTTTTTAGAACTAATTTCTAAAGTGGGGGAAAAAAGTCTTTTTATTCAAGCAACAGGAAATACAATTAATTGTCCAAATAATAACAATAATAATAGAAAAAAATAACAACAAAAAAAAATAAATAAATAAATAAAAATTCCACTCAAACTTCCATATTAATTTTTTTGAATGGAGAATTATATCCATTACATTGCACTGGGAAAAAAAAAAAAAAAAAAAAAAAAATTATATCCCTGATACCATTCTTGCTGATTCTAATGTAAAATGACCTGAATCCGAATATGACTACCATTTTGCTCAGTCACCCACTGTTTTCTCTGGACACCACCCCCTCCCCCAATTTTTATCACTGTTCGGTAATTTCATGGCCATGAATTTAATTTGGGGAATGAAAAAAGAATTAATTTAACACTTAAAAACAAAAAATATGTAATGTTTAATAAATAACATTAATAATAGATTAAAAAAAATATAATACATAATTTCAGTGGCAAATCCCCCCTCCCCCTAAAATTTCTCCTTGCCGCAAATGTTGATGTTTTGGAATTTTCCAACTCTGTAGCCCCTCAGAAGATATTTAACAGTTAAAATAATCCTCCCCCCCTCCCCTAAAAATCAAATTTATAGCCATAAAATTACCGAATAGTGATAAAAATAGGGGGTGTCCCTAAAAAACAGTAGGGGATAGGTAGGGATGTGGGTTTTCCAGAAAAATTTGAAATGGAAAATTTTCCGAAAATTTTTCAATCTCTAAATTATGAAGGTTTTGTAAAATAAAACTAAATACATTAAAAGCTGCAAGTAAACAAAACTATTCAGAGAAAAGTATGAATAATTATTCAATTCAAAAAGAAATTAATAAACAAAACACAGAAATTATGATTTAATGGTTCATTAAACATGTATAAAGTTAGAAAGTTTTAATTTTTAATGACTGTATTGCATGTATAATGGTTGAATAATCTATATAAAAAAGGTGTCTGTGAACGTTCTGTAGCTGTCAGAGACACTCACATATCGCTGCCAACACCTGAACCCCATTTTATTAAATAGGGAAAATTTTTATGAGAATTAATGATTTTTTTTTTTTTTTTTAAATTCTGTTTTCATTATTAATATATATATATCTAGAAAAATTAAATTTGCCTTTGTTTTTCCCAAATTTTATTTAATTTTCAATATTTCATACTGAAGTTATGAAGTGGAAAAAAATGATCAAAGTTCTTTTTTGCACTTTATAATTTAAAAAAAAAAAAAAAAAAAAAAAAAAGAACCAATTTAACAATTGTGAGTATTCTGAAACTAAACAGAATTTAAAAAAGCAAAATTATTGAAACACATAGCCATATTTTCCTTTTTCTTTCTTTTTGGGAGGGGGGGGGGGGAGAAAATTCCAGATTTTTTAAAAATGAAAACAGAATACTAGTAAATAATAATAAAAAAAAAAAAATCATTAATTCTCATAACAATTTTTCTTATATAATAAAATGGTATTCAGCTGTTGGCAATGATATGTCTCCAAGAGTCAATGAGAGTCTCCGAGAGCTAGAAAACGTACATAGGCACCATATTTACTAAGTAGATTATTCAGCCATCATACATGCAAAACAGTCATTAAAAAATATTATAATTTTCTAGTTTTCAATACATATTTAAAAATTATTAAATTCTAAATACTATGTTTTGTTTATTAATTTCTTTTTAAACTGAATAATTATTCATATGTTTCTTTGAATAGTTTTGTTTACTCGTAGCTTTTAATGTGTTAGTTTTACTTTACAAAACATTCATAATTTAGAGACTGAAAATTTTCCGGAAAACCCTAGTTTCAATAAATGAGCTAAATGAAATGACATGACATGAACATCAAAATTTTAAAAAAAGGTATTAAAGTGAAATTAAATCAAAAATTGCAAAGGATATGCAATATTAACAATTTTAAAGAAAAGTAAAAAATAAAAATATTACCTAAAAAGTTTCACTGGCCCCGCATAGTCCTGCATCAGATTGCACATTCGACGGCTACCTGCTGCAGGTCAAGTGCAGTTTAGATTTCACCAGGTGACATCACGGGTTACCTGAAAAAATTGCATTTTTTCTAAAAAAAAATTTTATGCTTTTTTTTTTTTTAAGGAAATATATCTAACCTTTTAAATGTGGAGAGTGAATGATATTCACTTCCTTCACTTTAATTTAAAGTAGAGGTGCATAACCTGCGGCCCAGTAGCCATCAGTTTGTGGCCCGCCAAAGGACTGACATTTTAGGTCACATAAATCATTAGCAGAAGAAAAAAAAAAAATAAAAAAGAGAGAAAGAAAATGTATTTATTTGTTGCATTCGCAAAACTGGCATTTATATAAAAAAAAATTTTTGAAGGGGGGAAAGGATGAAAATGTTGGGTTTTATACACATTTCTGTTTGAGAGCTAAGTTTTTCATTCTATTTCTCAATAATGTAACCCAAAGTTATATTCCTTAATTTTTTGTTGGAAAAATCATGGAATAATCTACTGGTAAGTGGTTATTTTGGTACACTATCAGGCTTTACATTTGTGCTTATTGTTTTTGTGACTCCCAATGTAACATTTTTCTCTCTCTCTGCAAACCATACTTTTTATTTGTTTGTTTTATTTATCATTTTGTATTTTATATGATACATTTGTTTCATTCTTTTGCTTACTATTCAATAAGTTTATGATTATTATGCTTCAAGATTCACTTAACTCGCTAATTAAAATTTATATATATATATATATATATATATATATTTCAAGCAACATAAAATACAAACTAAAGTTTTGCACACAGGCATTTGGTAATGATAGTGCACCTTTATATACATGCATGTGTATATGTGTGTGTATGTATATATTACACGGCAAATATATCTGTACAGTTTAATTCTTTTATATTATCTCGTCTGTGGCCCTTTGTATCCTACTGAACAACGAGAGTGGCCCTCTAGCCAAAAAGGTTGTGCATCCCTAATTTAAAGCAACATGATTTATACATGAGTTTAATTACAATCACATAAATATTACTGCTTAACATTTAAAACTATTTGTGAAAATTATTTGTCTTCAATGTCAGAGGTCCATCCAGGCAAAAATTGGATCCCCTTTGCTGCCCCTTCACAAAATTCCACACCATAAAAGGGGACTCTTCACAAAATTCAAATCCATAAAAGGAGACCCTTCACAAAATTCAAATCCATAAAAGAGGACCCTTCACAAAATTCAAATTTATGAAATGAGCTCTTCACAAGATTTTGTTTTACAAAAGCGATCTTTTTATAAAATGTTTTCAGTATTATTTTTAATTAATTGGTTCAATGAAACTATGTTAATTTGATATTAAACGTTGTTTTGAATGACTGTTAAAATGATTTTATACTGATTTTATACAAATATATATATATATATATTTTTTTTTCACAAAAAGGGGACTTAATATTTAAAACCTGGATCGACCCCTGAATGTATATGTGCTTGCTTGTTTTATTTCTTTTCTAATACAATCAAAATATTTGGAATTTAAATGTAAGGTTTATGCATTTGAAATTATGTTACATTATTCCCACCCTTGGGATAGGAAAAATGGAGGATGTGTTAAGATGTTATAAGCTAAAAAAAAGTTTTGAATTGAGAATGGAGGAAATACAAACTCTAAGTAGTGATGTAAAATACCTGGGTATTTATTTTTCAATGAACTCTTTTTGAATAAAATACATGCCTTTATGTACAACATGATATTGCTATATATATATATAGAGAGAGAGAGAGAGAGATGTATATATATAGAGAGAGGTTAGAAATATTCAAACCTTTTTACAAATTTGTAAAATTTTATAAAGCTAAAAAATTTAATCATAAAAAACAAATGTAATACAACATCATGCATTTTGCATAAAATATTTAATTTAAAAATCAACTCTTTTGCATTATAATGTATTTGCTGATTTTTAAGAGAGCAATATTGATTAATTAAACAGAAAATGTTGAGTTTGGTTTTGGTTTTTAAAATGTACTCATTTTATATTGTTTTGTTTACACTAGAAAAATTAAATTACACTGCAATCTTACTTACATTTTAGAATATTTCATTAGTAATTTCATCAAAACTTTTAATTAAAAATCAATTAGTAACTATGTTACAAAAAAATATATGTATGAACATTTTTTGGGAGGAGTTTACATAGGTATACGGCGATTCTCCCTGACGCCAAATATAGCAACAAACCTTGTTTCTATGATCGATAAATGTTTTGCGATCATTAACAATTTTTTTTTTCAGAATACCCAGTTTATTGAACAATAAATATTATATTTATGAACTTACCTTCATAATTAAAATGGTAAATAATATAACACACACGAGTTTCGGCCAGAATCAGAATGCTTGGAATCCTTCGAATCCATGTTTCTTGTTTTCTTTCAAAAACAGTGCTACGTTGCCACTAAAAAAAAAGAAATAGATTTGCCATGAAAATTCTTTCAGGTTCAGATTGAATGGGTTTTACACGTCGTAAGTAAATTATTAGATAAACCAATTAATATTTGTATGAGGGAAAGTATTTTTTAAATTCAAGGTCATTTCGCTTAAGCTTTATGCCGTAGTAGATATTTTTTAGTCATTCATTATACTGACCAAACGTCCCCATTTTCTGGGGACAAATGGGGACAAAATGGGGACGCCTTTGTTTTTTAAGGCATTTTTCTAAGTTTTAAAAAATTATAGAAACTAAATTATTAATCAATAACACTTTATTTTTAGTCCTTGTTTATTAGGAATGAAAAAATACATCCATAATTGGATAATTGTATACTGACCAAACGTCCCCATTTTCTGGGGACAAATGGGGACAAAATGGGGAAGCCTTTGTTTTTTAAGGCATTTTTCTAAGTTTTAAAAAATTATAGAAACTAAATTATTAATCAATAACACTTTATTTTTAGTCCTTGTTTATTAGGAATGAAAGAATATATCCATAATTGGATAATTGTATACTGACCAAACGTCCCCATTTTCTGGGGACAAATGGGGACAAAATGGGGAAGCCTTTGTTTTTTAAGGCATTTTTCTAAGTTTTAAAAAATTATAGAAACTAAATTATTAATCAATAACACTTTATTTTTAGTCCTTGTTTATTAGGAATGAAAGAATATATCCATAATTGGATAATTGTATACTGACCAAACGTCCCCATTTTCTGGGGACAAATGGGGACAAAATGGGGACGCCTTTGTTTTTTAAGGCATTTTTCTAAGTTTTAAAAAATTATAGAAACTAAATTATTAATCAATAACACTTTATTTTTAGTCCTTGTTTATTAGGAATGAAAGAATACATCCATAATTGGATAATTGTAGCAATTTTTAATGCTTCTCTCTTATAAAGGTACTTTGATTTGGTCAGCCTAATAATTGTAGCAATTTTTAATGCTTCTCTCTTATAAAGGTACTTTGATTTGGTCAGCCTATCATTCATGCGGTAGGTACAGTCGGCTGCAAAATTATTCGAGCACTAGCAATAATCCCTGTCTAAAAAAAGTACACTTAATACTGCTTTGTTAAATAAATCCTTATCGAGTCATGGTCTTAGTCAGTCTAAGAACATGATTCGACAAGGATTTATTTAACAAAACAGTCTTAAGTGTACTTTTTTAATATAGGAATTATTAGCTAGTGCTCGAATAATTTTGCAGCTGACTGTAGGCTGACCAAATCAAAGTACCTTTATAGGAGAGAATCATTAAAAATTGCTACAATTATCCAATTATGGATGTATTTTTTCATTCCTAATAAACAAGGACTAAAAATAAAGTGTTATTGATTAATAATTTAGTTTCTATAATTTTTTAAAACTTAGAAAAATGCCTTAAAAAACAAAGGCGTCCCCATTTTGTCCCCATTTGTCCCCAGAAAATAGGGACGTTTGGTCAGTATAGGTAGGCTGACCAGATCAAAGTACCTTTATAATTTCTTTCATTCCTAATAAATAAGGACTAAAAATAAACTATTATTGATTAATAATTTACTCAATTTTTTAAAACTTAGAAAAATGCCTTAACGGCCCTCTTCACTTACCGTCGCCGGAAGCCCGAGCCAATGTTATTCTATGGGGAAATTTTCTTTGCAAATAACTTATTAACTAATGCATATTTTTAAATTCTGTTTTCACATTAAGAAAATTCCCAACCGTTAAATTGACGGACCTTTTTTAAAAATGTATTTTTTTAATTTTTAATATTTTATTTTGAAATTGCAAAATGAAAAAATTCACATATTGAAAATTCGTATTTTGCGGCTTCAAAATAAAATATAAAAATAATTAAAAAATAATTTTTTCAAAAAGGTCCGTCAATTTAACAGCTGGGAATTTTCAGAATGTGAAAACATAATTTAAAAATATGCATTAGTTAATAAGTTATTTGCAAAGAAAAATTTCCCATAGAATAACATTAGTTTCGGCTTCCGGCGGCGGTGAGTGAAGCGGGCCCTTTAAAAAAAAAAAAAGTCCCCATTTGTCCCCAGAAAATGGGGACATTTGGTCAGCTTATCATACACGGAGAAAAAATGTCCCCATTTTCCGGGAAATGTCTCCAATTTCAAAGGAAAATAATATATATAAGTAATACTTTTATAATTTGCACATAAAAGACAGTTTTGTGATCACCATGACAACAGGGATGGAACACGGGCGCAGTATTCATACCACTATCAAAGTAAGAAAATTTTCTACTTCTTAAATCAACGATATTATAGGTAGTAAAATTTCTTAAACAGATTCCGGTATGAATTCTGCGCCCGCGTTCCATCCCAGTAACAAATTAATTTTATAATGTTTCAAAAGACTTTTTAAGTTTCTTTCTTTTTTTTTTTACTTTCTTCTACATTCAAAAAAAGATTGGTAAAAATTTTCAACTCTTGGTTTGTGATGGATTCACATGCTTTGATAATCTCGAGCACGATATAACTGTATTTATACTTTCTTCTGTATACCTAATAATAAAAAGAAAATGATGGATTCGTGAAAGTTTTCGAAATTTGGTTTTCAATGGCTTGTTGGTTGGGTTTTACGTCGCGCTAGTGCTGCGCAGATGGGCAATTGGCGACGGTCTGGGACACACCCCTAGAGGTGGTCCGGAGACATGCCATCACAATTTTGATCCTCCACGGAAGGGATTGGTTTTTCAATGGATTTGCATGTTTTGTGAGTTCCTTAACACGATTTGGTTTTAGATACAAACGGAACGCTTGCAATTTCGATGACGTAAATTTTGCAAGTTTTTTGCAAATACAGTCGGCAGCAAAAGTATCCGAGCACTAGCGAAAATTCCTATGTAAAGAAAGTACACTTAATGCAGTTTTGCTAAATAAATCCTTGTCGAATCCTGTTCTTAGTCAGTCTAAGAACACGATTCGAGAAGGATTTATTTAACAAAACAGTGTTAAGTGTGCTTTTTTTATATAGGAATTGTTGCTAGTGCTCGGATACTTTTGCTGCCGACTACAGTCATACATTTGGAACGCTTGCAAACGGCTTTGCAACTGGAAGTGTTTCATTTGTATGTACCCCTTGACCATTTTTAGATAGGGTGACCAAACGTCTCCATTTTCTGGGGACTGTCCCCAGTTTTGACCATCTGTCCCCCAAAACAAAAACAGCGATTGAGCACCACATTTTCTGTCGCTTATCCCTAAATGTCCCCCAATTTTCAAAAAATTTCTTAAATATTCAGAATTTTGTTACTTTTACTTTATTTGATTTCTTTCGTTTTATTCATAATTCATGTGGTGAAGAAAAGTATTTTTCTGCTCATATTAACTCTAAAAAACATTAAAAGCTTCTATAGTGGTTCTGCATCTGAAAATTTGATCACCCTATTTTTAGAGAATGTCTGTCTGTCTGACTGTGTGCTAGGGTGTAGCATAGGACAAAATTTCGTATAAATATGTATAATATGAGAATTATTTTTATGAAATGATTGTGAAATTAACAGGAATTATTGATTATCGTAGAAATAAACTAGGGAAAAAGTGTGTGCACGTTAGAACACCCACCTGGTGGGAAATAGATCCCAGTTGGTGTAGATATTCATTATGGATATCTTTCAAAAGAACTCCCTAATACCTTTACAATGGTCTGTGTTAATTTAAAACCAAGTTATCGATTTTTTTCGAGTAATATAATCGAGTTGAATATTTGTCGAGTCATGGTCTTAGCCTTATGCAGTTTACATGCTGTTAGTTGGTAATAAAAATTAGCAGCCAAACTAAAAAAAATATATATATATATGTATGAGAAAAGTAAGTGTGTGCTACAATAGTTTTTCTGTCGACTGTAAATTTTGAGTTACTGCCGTCCTTTCCCCCTCCAAGTGGTGACAGGGAATAATACCGTCTGAGAGGTCGGGGAGGGGGGGGGATAAAAGAAATATATTTTTTGAAGGAATGCTTCACAACCTCTAAAAGGATGTTTAGCATGGCATTCTGTATGCACTGAAACGGAAGATACAGATTTTTAAATATTTGAACCATTTTCTTTTTCTGGACTTGGAAAAAATGAATCAATTTTGCAAACCTAATGCATATGCCCTCAAACCGATTTTCTTTGAATTTCCTTGAAGATTTTTTAATTCTGTTTTTTATTTAAAAGGTTTTATAATTAAAAGGTCAATAAACTAGTATGATGTGGCCACCACATGACTTTCTTCTATATAATTTTACACAAAATTTATTCAATGCAAATTATTTATTAAATTATCAAATTATTTTCCATTATAAATGCAGACGGGGAGTACCCCCCCGGGGTGCAAAGTTTCAAGATGGGTATCTTTCGAAAGGTCTCGTCAATACCTTTAAAACGAATGGTTGAACCATAAATCTGTGATAATTTAAAACAAAGTTATCGATTTTTTTTTTTTACTTTTAACGAAGAAAAACTTAGAAAAAAAAATCTTATTTTTTTTTTTTTTTTTTTTTTTTATTTAAACGAAATTTAACCAAACTTGGTATTTAGTTGGTCCCTGACATAAATTGGTGCTGATTACATTTGGGGATGAATCGCTCAACAGGTGGCGCTGTGATCTCATGTTTTCTAAATTTTTAACATGGCAGTATAGGACAAAATTTCGTATAAATGTACATAATGAGAGTTATTTTTAACTTGTGATTGTAAAATTAATATGAGTTGTTGATAATAGTAATAGTTAACTAGAAAAAAATTTCTGTGCATATCGGTGTATCGCTCCCTCCCTCCCCCCTGGGGGGGAAGTACCCCCCGGGGGGAGGGGTAAATTTTGAAGATGGGTATCTTTCGAAAGATCTCGTCAATACCTTTAAAATGAATGGTTGAACTATAAATCTGTGATAATTTAAAACAAAGTTATCGATTTTTTTTACTTTTAACAAAAAAAAAAAAAAAAAAAAAAAAAAAAAAACTTGGAAAAAAAATTGTAATTCATCTATTTATTTATTTTTTTAAATATTGTTACTGATTGAATACGTATTACTTTTAACAAAAATCTGATGTGGGCACCACATGACTTCCTTATACACTTTTAGAAATATACATAATGTTAAAAAACATTGACATTGGACCCGAAACAGTTGGCTAAAAATATTAAAAAAAAATGAATTATCACCGTGTTCTGAGCTTTTCTGAAAGTTAGTTAAAAACCGATGGCAAGATTTGTACTCGTAACGCTGACGAAGGCAGCAATGACCGGAAAAAATTGGCTAAAAGTATTAAAAATATGCATTTTCACGGTGTTCCGAACTATTCTGAAAGTTTCAAATGTCTAACTAGTCGTGAAGTTAGTTAAATGAACTTTCTGTTGAACCATATAAACGCTGCCGAAGGCAGCAGTGACCCGAAACAATTGGCTAAAAATATTTTTAAAATGCATTGTCACCCTGTTCTGAGCTTTTCCGGAAGTTTTAAATGTCTAGCTAGTCGGGAAGTTAGTTAAAAATCGATTGCAAGATTTGTACTGGTAACGCTGCCGAAGGCAACAGGGACCTTAAACAGTTGGCTAAAAGTATTAATAAAATGCATTTTCACCGTGTTCTGATCTAGTCTGAAAGTTTAAAATGTCTAGCTAGTCGGGAAGTTAGTTAAATAAATTTTCTGTTGAATCACATAAACGCTGCAGAAGGCAGCAGGTATCCGAAACAGTTGGCTAAAAATATTAAAAAAATGCATTGTCGACGTGTTCTGAGCTTTTCTGAAAGTTTCAAATGTCTAGCTAGTCGGAAAGTCAGTTAAATTGCAAGATTTGTCCAAACCGTTTTTGAGTTATTACCGTTTTTTGATACATTATGTCCAAAACCTATGTATTTTTGGTCATTATGAACCTAATTTTTCTAAATATCTCCAAAACGGAAAATCATACAAAGTCCAAAAAGGGAGGTGCACAACTAGATGTTACAACAAACCTATGTACCAATTTGCAACTTTCTACGTCCAACCGTTTTTGAGTTATGCGACATACACACACACACACACACACACACACACACACACACACACACACACACACACACACACATACATACAGACGTCACGAAAAATCGTGTAAAGTCCCTTATATCTCTAAAACGAGAGCTCGTGTTTAAACGACACTTGCAAGTGTACAACTAGACATCATGACAGTCACACTTATAAATTGGCAACATTCAGCGATCATTCGTTTTCGAGCAATGTGAAATACAAAATCCATTTTGCAAATCGGGATTACTATACTTCCTTATACTTTGTATAAGGAAGTAAAAAAACACTTAGAAAAAATCGATTTTTTTTTTTTTTTTTTTTTTTTTTTTTTAATATTGTTACTGTTTGGTATATGTATAGGAAAATATAGAAGAAAGTCTTGTGGTGGCCACAACATACTAGTCTTAATTTGTATTGAAACTACTTATTTATTTACTTCAGTTTTTTTTTTTTTTTTTTTTCATCATCTGCATTGCTTAGCAGCGTTTATACTGGTACGTTTCGAAGAACAAAAATGAACTCAATCTGAGGATAAAATTTCCTGAACGAAGTGATCGTTATATATATATATATATATATATATATATATATTAAATTGACTGAAAAATAAAATTCAATCGTTGCTATTTTGAAACACTTGTGTATACGCAGAGAAAAACCTTCCTATACAATGGAAATGTTTATGTGAAGAGTGCAGAAAAGAGCCTGAATTATTCAATTAAAGATAGTTAACGAGAAAAATGTAATATATTAGTTATGTACAATAATAGTAATAATAAATCTGGAGTGACTCCAATGAGTTTTCCGAACATTAAGTAATTAACGATTGTTTAACGGGCGAGAAATCGTTAAATAAGCAAAAGAGAAAATTATAATAGGGCGTATGGGTACTTTTCTTCATGTAGTATGCTGTTTAATTTAACACTATTTCCTTCAAATAATTTGAGCCCATAGAACATAATGATAAATTTTCGTTGTGTCCCTGTAAAAACCTATAAGTACCTAAAACCTATAAACCCCTCACAAAAATCTATAAAGTTCGTGTGATGGTTACTTATAACATGCATAAAAATTTTCAGACCAATTGGATAAGGCATTTAGACGCTATCACATTTTAAATAATTTGAGCCCATAAGCCACAATGATAAAGTATTTTAATTCGTGTCCCTGTTTTTTAAAAAAAAACTTCTAGTGCTAGATTCAACAGAATCTTTATGGTTCATGCTACGATGACCAACAGTACATATATAAATTTTCAGCTCAATCGGATAGGCATTTAGATTCTGATGATTTTAGCCCACAGGCCATAATTGAAAAAAAATATTTTGTTGTGTTTCTGTAAAAAAAATATAAGTACCAGATTCACCAAGAGCTATACAGTTCGAGCAACAGTAACTTTTAACAAGTATATAAATTTTCAGCTCAATCTTATTAGGCATTTAGACGCTATGGCACTTCGAATAATTTGAGCTCATAGGTCATAATTATAAAGAATATTTTGTTGTGTCCCTGTAAAATTTCTATACTTGCTAGATTCTATACGTAGTAAATTTATACACTTCGTGCAACGGTGACCTATAGCATGATTGTATAAATTTTTAACTGAATAGAATAAAGCATACGCTCTCGCAGTTTAAAAATATTGGCCCATATAGATCATAATGATAAAGAATTTTTCTTTGTGTCCTGTAAAAAATCCATAAACGCTAGTTTTCCCACAATTCATACAGTTCATGTGACAGTGACTCATAACATGTGTATAATTTTTCAGCTCAGTCGAATAAGGCATTTAGACGCTATCGCACTTTAAAAAATTTGGGCCCATAGACCATAATGATAAAGAGTTTTTCTTTGTGTCCCTGTAAAAAAAACTAGAAGTGTTCACCAAAATCAATAGGGTACGTGCATGGTGACCTACAATATACGTACTAACTTTAAGCTCATTCGAACAAAGCGTTTAGACGTTATCGTGTTCACTCACATACATACACACATCACGTAAAAATAGTAAATATATGAATTCATGGGACCTCAAAACGTATAGAAACACCAAAATTTCAAACTGGAATTTTTGACATAATTACAATACTTTCCTATAGAGTCCGGAAATCACAAATTACATAAACTTATGACCACTTAGGTGTCTAAATAAAATATTATTTTCAACTTAGGACTGATTTGAAAACTAATTGAACAAAGAGTAGCGAGCAACAAAGCTGAATCATAATTTACTTCAGACTGAACAGAAAAGACTTTTTTAACGCATAGAAAGAAAGAACAAAAAAAAAAAAAAAAAGAGTTATTTGAATGAATCATCGGAAGTTTTCGGCGATTTAGCAGTAGTCTGGCACCAAGGGAAGTAAACAATCTATTAATTATAGTTGTACATGTGTTTTTTTCTACATTTACATTTTTAAAATTTACTATTTTGGTCCGAATCAAATCGTAATATAGTATTAAATATTAAGGTTATTAATTTTTTAATTTTATTAAAATGTATGGCAATCAAGCTTACAATTTCTACAATGTAATTAATTTATATTAATATAATTATAAATTTATTTTAATTAAAATTAAAATGAATGAAAGGGGATAGAAAAATTACGACCCGCATCTAGATTTGACTAACACATAGTGAAAAAACTGAAGATGTTCATTAGATACTGAGATGTAGCCATTTCTAAAATTGTAGTTCTTGAATGAAGAATAGCAGTGTATAGGGATTATAGGGTGTATCTTATAGGAATTACGCTATGGTGGATATTGAAATTAAAATAAATCAGTCCAAAAATATAATTAAAGGCATTCCGATGATTAAGGCGTGATCTATTGGGTTCCACAATAACCCTAATTTAATCTTCCTTAAAGTTATTAATATACATCTTTCTTTTAATTAATAAAAATTAATAGTATAGAATATCAACATTCTGACTGTAATCTATATATTCATGCAATTACTTTCTTTCTTTATTAGAACAACATTGAGTGGTGATAATGGTACTAGTGGCCAATAAGTTTAAATTAGTGTGTGAGTCATAAACCATATACCAATAATCAGAGATAAAAAAAAAAAAAAATCTGGTGTGAAACAACCACACGACTTTCATTACCCACTATTACACGTATTATATGCACTTTTTGGAGATAATGTGATCAGAAGACATAGAATTGACCGAATGAAATAGACAACTAAAAATTTTCCAGTAACAGAAAATGAATACACACGGAACGACATATAAAACAGAGTTTACATAACAAGTAAAAAAAAAAAAAAAATTTTTTTTTTTTTTTTTTTTTTTTTTTTAACACCAATTTCCGAGATTTAAAACTGATATATCTGATCAGGATGACTATTAATTTTCCTGTAATAACCGCGTAAAGCATGAAAAAGAATATCTAAAATTAGTTTATGTAACAATTTTATAATAAAATCGTTAGAGCCGTTTTTGAGACACCGACTTTTACCAAAACTTGGCATATTTAATTGTTGACTAGAAAACAACAATTGCATACAAATGGATAGTTAAAAGATGATTAATATTGCAAATCTGAAAAAAAAAATCCATACAGCCGTTTTGAACGGAACGTACTTACAGTACCTGAAATTCAGATATTTGTACAGGACGCCTATCAATTTTCCCGAACTAACCAACTATATCATTCGAAAGGGCATCTAATGGAATGCTCATACAATAAGTTTGAAGAAAATCGTTAGAGCCGTTTTTGAGGTATGGACTTCCGGTTTCGGATGACCCACTTCCGGTTTTCCAATTTTCACCAAAATTTAGAAAATTCATCTGTACACTAGACCTGTCCTAATTCTGAAGTTTCGTGGTTCTATCTTTATTAGTTTCGGAGATATAATAGTCAGAAGATTCCCCACACACATACACACACACACACACTGACCAAATGCCAAAAACCACTTTTTTGGACTCAGGAGACCTTAAAGCATGTAGATCAGGTGAAATCTCGATATCGAATTTTGGACCGAATACAATATTTCCATTACCAACGGTAATAGAAGTAAAAAGAAAGAGAATAACTAGAATTAATAACAAACTCTACATATATATATTTTTTTAATTTTATATTTATTCCTGGTATTAAATTTCTAATCCAAGTACAGAAAAGAATTTTTTTATCTTAACTATGTTTATCCTTAAGTTGTTGTTGTTGTTGCCGTTTTACATATTTTGGAATCGCGTCGAGCCTGTTATTATCATTTTTTGTCCGGGCAGGGCCGGGTCGGGCTGGACCGCACACTGGTAAAAAATAAACGGGTCGGGCCGGATTTTTCGATTTCATGCCGGGCCGGGCGTCAAAATTTCGGCCCGTGTGAACCTCAAACTTGAATAGAGGTGGACTTTTAAAGAAGTTTACTAAAAGTAATAGTTGAATTCCGATTTCGATTACATTTCATTAGAACTAACTGAGATAAGAACAGTGCACTTATGTTTGTTTAGCATTATTTTTACTTCCATTACCCGACTACCGTAGGTAATTGGAAGTATTGTATTCGGTCCGAAAATTCGATATCGAGATTTCACCTGATTTACATGTTTTAAGGTCTCCTGAGTCCAAAAAAGTGGTCTTTGGCAATTGGTCAGTGTGCATGTGTGTGTGTGTTGGGGGGGGGATATTCTGACTATTATATCTCCGATACTAATAAAGATAGAACAACGAAACTTCAGAATTGAGACAGGTCTGGTGTAAAGATGGATTTTCTAAATTTTGGGGGAAATTGAAAAACCGGAAGTGGGACATCGGAGACCGGAAGTGGGACCGTATGTCCGTATTTCAAAAACGGCTCTAACGATTTTCTTCAAAATTGCTATATAAACATTCTATTAGATGTCCTTTCGAATTATATAGTTGGTTAGTTCAGGAAAATTGATAGGCGTCCTGTACATATAGCTGAATTTCAGGTACTGTAAGTGCGTTCCTTTCAAAACGGCTGTATGGATTTTTTTCAAACTTGCAATATTATCCTCTTTTAAATATACGCGTGTATTAACTTTCTCTTGCTGTAAAAGTTCCATTAGGTTAATTCTGTGTCTTCTGATCACATTATCTCCAAAAAGTGCATATAATACGTATAATAGTGGGTAATGGAAGTCGTGTGGTTGCTTCACACAAGACTTTTTTTTTTTTTTGCTGAAAAATAGAAAAGGGGAAAAACAGAAAAGGGGAAAAAAACAGAAAAAGGGATAAAAAACTGAAAAAATCAGTTTTTTGTTAAAAACAGCTCTTTTCTATTAAAAATACAGAGTTTTCTGTAAAAATTACAGAATTTTTTTATTCAGCATGGTAAAAAACAGAAAAGTGGGAAAAAACAGATAAAGGGTTAAAAAAAACAGAAAAAAATTGTTTTTTCTCTAAAACAGCTCTTTTCTGTAAAAAATACAGAGTAGTCTTGTACAAACTACAGATTTTTTTTACAGTGTATGTCAAATTTTCTGAAAATAGATTTGCACTGAAAGTAATACCTTGCGTATTATTATTGCTAATAAAGTTTTTTTTTTTTTTTTTTTTGGGGGGGGGGGGGGAATTTTTTAAAGAAAACATTATACCTCCCGGTTTATATACGGTAGAGACATAAAAATTTATACAAATAATAAGAAAAAGCCCCATAATCACATGCTACAGCCAGATTGCATTTCAAACATTACTTTTTACAGGGTGATGCCAATACTTTCAGGGCAAAACTTTAACTGAAATGTATGGAGTATAGCATGTTTTTCACACATTCCTGAAGTTTTAAGAGGGTTTGTCCAGTACTTTTTGAGAATTTTCAAAAAACGCTCGAAATCGAAATTGTCTCGTCATTTATGGAAAGTTAGTGTATAATGTCGTATAAAAAAATATTCGATACAAAAGTCACAAAATCTGACAACTATGAAACACGTGTTCCAAATCTTCCGAATTTTAAGGAAGACTTCATACTGAAAAGTTTTTAAAAACCTTTTTCAATTTGTGTAATAATCGAAAAATTAGGTAACAGTTTCCTTTTTTAAAAATAGAGTTGACTAATCTGCTTTAAAAATTAAAAATATTGGCAGCTATGTGTAAAACTTCATTTGTTTCTTCTTTTCTAGTATTATTCGTAAACATTGTTAGTACTTGATTTTAAATATGCAAAATTAACTTGCCCCTTAAAGTGTAAAAAAAGGAATGTATGGTGTTGATGTTTGTGTAGGGTTAAGGCCAACTGACTGCGCTAAGATCCTAGGCCTGAGGGGAGTTTCCTCCGTTGGGGAAAATTTTAAGTGTTCCCAGACCGTATCTACGCAAGTTGCGGAAAATACAACAGAAAACTCCAAACGGCTCGAACGTGACCTATGATCAGAGTTCCCAACTTTTAAAATTTATTCTCGAGCATTTTCAGCCCTGCCACTTTTTCATACCGGAAATTTTGAAAAATGAGTTTCTTCTTATTTAATCGTTGTCACATATTAAAGAGAAATAATCTACAAAATTTCTGGTGCGAAAAGAAGGCGGGGCTAAAAGTGCTCGTGAATAAATTATAAAAGTTGGGAACTCTGCCTATGATTGATACCAGTAAAAAGCATCTACCAGATTTGTGAGCAGCACTTTTCAGTCACTGATGGGGCTACACAGATTGACAGCTATGGGAATTATCCTAGTTGACAACTTTAGCATATTTTGGTTAACAGAAAATTTTAATAGAAAGTTTTTATACATTTCTGTGACAGTTTTCATTGATTAAATAAACGAAAACTTTTATGGAATCCAAAAAATACTGAAATGAATAACTGTGGAGATTATAAGCAAGAAAATACGGTATAATGTTATCAAAATTATTTAAATATATTTTAAGCTATTTTATGCAAAGCAGGGATGACAGCGTTTCGTGCTTTTGACACCCCTATTTCCATTTAGATATATTTACTGTAGAAGTTACTGAAGTTATAGTTAATACTCTTCTATATTAAAAGACAATGTATTTACCATAAATATGTTAATTTTGCATTAGATTTTTTTACCAAAAGTTCTCACTTTAATTTATTTTATATTTAATGTGACATGAAATCATCCTATTAATATATACATTTTTTCGCCAGTGAAACAAAACCGTACTTGCCAACATCCTAATTAATATTCTGTAGTTTTGTTAGTCCCGCCCTTTTTACACACCAAGTCAATTTTTAGAGTAATATTCTCCAAATGCAATTATGATTAAATAAGAAGAAAAACACTCTAAAAAGATTCTGGTGTGAAAAAGAAGGCGGAGCTAACAATAAATGGAATATTAATAAGTATGTTGGCAAGTATGCAAAACTGAACGACAGTATATAATATGATAACTTTTATCGGTTTTTATCTCAGGAAAATGTCAAAGTTAAACAAGAAAAATGTATATGAGAACTTTTGACGTTTTATACAAAAGATTTTCAAGTTTTTTTCAAGATTTATTTATTTATTTATTTTTTATAAGTATAAAAAGTTTCTACAGTTTTTCAAATCAATGATGTATATAAATGCATATTTTTCATTCGCTTTTTTTAGACTTAGTTTAAATGGTATTTGCATACTTATTACAAGAAAAGGCTATTACGTTAATTTTTAAGAAAATTGGTATTAAAGGTTCTTTTTATTATATATATAAAATTAAATCGTGTTTGTAATGATAACATTCCACATTCTTATATTACAAAATCTGTTCTTAACATATAAGGAAATGAATTATAAAACCTTCAAATTAATAAATGAAAATAGTCATTCCATTATCGCAAATGTATACTAAAATTAGAATATTTTTAACTGAAAATTTGAGAAAATGAATAGATTATTTAGCAAAGAAAGAAATTTATTACGTTTAAAACAATAATTTAAAGTTTAATTTTTTATTTCTATATAACAAAAAAAAGTTAATAAATAACACATTATATCATTTGTAGAGTAAATCATGTTATATTTTGCTTTATCCAAAACTAAGAAAATATCTTTGTATTCGTAAAACCGTGTTTCGAAATAAAGCCCTAAAAATCCCCTTACTTTTATATTTATCTTAAAGGATTGAGTCTTCAATTCTTTGAGCCTCAAACCACTATCCTTAGGGTTAAGGATGCTGAATCAACAAAAATTCCGATTAAATAAAACAGAAAAAGTAATCATTCACTAAAATAGAAAATTTGAACGAAATAATAAATATTAATTTTCCGAATAATATTTTTGAACTGGAATGAAATGCTTTATGGATATCTGTTTGTATTGTAATAAAATATATTAATAAGAGCAAACAAGTTCTTTTAATGCTTACATTCGCATACAACCCAAAGTGTTTTCATGGGAAGATTTTTTTTTTTTTTTTTTTTTACTTTAAAAAGAATGTTAGTTTATTATAGAAACTGTTTATATGTAATACTTTTATTATTAATGTAGAAAAATGAGAATTTAGAAAATATGTAAATGCCCCCTGTCGACCTAAATGGTCTAAAACGCTCGCATACCAGCTTCAGTAAAACATGCTCTTGTTTTAACTAAATGTACATATAAAAAAATGTATTATGGGCACGTATTTTTACGGAATTTTTATGCATCTGCACTCATTTTATTCTGTTCACCCTACCATAATTCGCTCTATGAGATAGTTATATACATAAATTTATATATCATTTATCAGATATATTTTATCTCATTTATCAGATATATCAGAAAGTTATTTTCTCCTGTAGTTATATGTTGGAGGAAATTATTCTATAAATTTATGTGATGTGAAATGAAGGCTGGGCTAAAAATGCTGCGGAATGAATAGCAGTTCATCTAATGCGTAATATTGTCCATACATGCTTTCAAAATATTCAAAATCGCGTATTTACAAGGCTTCTATGAAATATGAGCTATGAAATTTGTGCTATGCAATATATTTCTATGTGTATTTACAGATATTGTGATGTGACAAGTATCTGAGTTTGTAATGCATTAGCAGATGTTGCATATCAGTGGCGGTTTTTGACCGAGAATATGCAAAGAGGCACTTCACCTAATATTTTACACTGTGTTCAATTTTAGAGAATACATTTATATTTAAATAAAATGAGTATTTTTAGTTAATTTTTAGTTGAAAATTAGCTTAATAAAAGCTAGGCATTAAAACTACTTAAACTTTACTTTTTAGCTCTTCACCTATTTTCGGTTCACGAACTGCCACTGGTTGCATCATAACAGTCTGCTTGTTGCTATGAATATGGAGTACTCCTGACAAGGCAAAGCTAACTTTTCTACACTACATTTCCATAAATGACCGGACACTTTTGATGTCAGACTTTTTTGAAATGTCTCAAAAAAAGTACTTGAAGAATCATCTTGAAACTTCAGGAGTGTGAATAACATGTTATACTTTATATATTCCAGTGAAAGTTTCGCCCACAAAATAAAAGGGGGACTAATAAAAAATTAAATGAAAATTAAAATGTTTGGGATCACCCTGTAAAAATTAATGCTTGAAATGCAATCTGGTTGTAGTATGTGATTATGACTTTTCTTCTTTTTCTCTGTATAATTTTTTATGAGTCTATCATATATATTCATGGAGATATAACGGTTTATTTAAAAAATCTCCCCCCAAAAAATGTTACTTTTTAACTATAACACGCAACGTATTAAATCCAGTGCAAACCCCTTTTCATTTAACTTGATACACATTACTATTAGACATAGCATACAACAAATAGAATGCAAAAATATCAAATATCTAACAAAATATGAACATTTTTACTAAATAATTTGTAACTGTGCATGCGTTAGTTTTAGCGAAATTTAATTTGCATAATTTAATAGACAAATGTATTGAGCTACCTATATAAAACCCCCAAAGAAGTATCGTGTAAATTCAAAAAATTGTACGCGGTAGAATGAACTGTTTTTCACTTCCTCTATTTCTTTTCTTTTCTTTTCTTTTCTTTTTTTTTTTTTTTTTGTGATTCGGTCAATTGTAATACAATGTTTGTTGATTATAAATAAGTATTCAGAAAACTCCTCATCATTTTCCTTATTTTTGAGAAGAACTGAAATACAGTTCATTCTAATGCGTATAACTTTTTGAATTAATATGATATTTGTTTGGTGTTTTGATATAAGTAGCCCAATACTATCAGCTATAATATTATGCAAATGAAATTTCGTTAAAGATAGCGCATGCGCAGTTAAATTTTATTTAGTAAAAAGGCTTATATTTCATTAGATATTTAATATTTTTGCATTCTTATTACAGTATTCTATGTCTAGTATGTGTCAAGTTTCTTAAAAACAGCTTTGCACTGGATTTAATTCCTTGCATGATACATTTAAAAAAGTGACTTTTTTTTTTTTTTTTTTGAAAGAAACCGTTATATCTCCATGAATATATATGTTAGCCTCATAAAAATTTATACAAAGGATAAAAAGGAGCGTCATAATCAGGTATTGAAGCCAGATTACCTTTCAAGCATTACTTTTTACAGGATGATCCCAAACATTTTCATTTTTATTTAATTTTTTACTGATCCCCCTTTTAATTTCGGGGCAAAATTTTACTGAAGTGTATGAGGTGTAACATGATATTCACACTCCTGAAGTTTCAAGATCGTTATTCAAGTACTTTTTGAAATATTTGAAAAAACATGTGAAATCAAAAGTGTCCGGTCATTTATGGAAAGGTAGTGTTCTAGTTTGCAAAGAATTTGCAGCAAATTTGATACAATAAAAGTGCAACTTGCACTAGAAATTTGCTGAAATTTCGAAGTTTGGTGACTTCCGAGTTTTCGTTATTTTGCTGCAGACTCGAGTTGTCAGATAGAAAATAGTGTAGGAGATGCTACTAAAAATGTATATTTTTGAAAGCTTCTCAGAAAGTTAAATAAATTGCTATCAAAATACTAAAATAGTTGCTGAAAATATTGTTAAAATTAAATCATAAATTTTTTTAGACCACGCAATACACAGCTCGTGTAAAGACACAGAAAATGCTTATACACGTGTAAATGAATCAAAAATGGTTAATTCAGAGCTTCTCAGCTAACTTGGATCTGATGGCTCTCAACAGTAAATGTCTACAAAAAAAAAAAAAAAAAAAAAAACATCGTTATTTTACCCACAAACATTCTCTAAATCTCTTTAGCACATTCGTGATATTAAGTTACATAAATGGACTGCAGAAATTACAATGGTAGAATCCTGTATTTTTATTTTCACAAACACAATGATCATAAGATTGATGACTAATATGAAAGTGTATCTATACAGTATTTGGAATTTTAGAAAAAAGATATTTTTATGAATAAAATATTTTGAGTTTACGTCGAACATTTCACTTAACTACAAAACGATTAATATTACCCATAAATTGATAATGACGTAGCAGGCGTCAAACTTGGTTATGCTCCGCAATAATGTACTTCAGGTACATTAACTCCAAAACTATCACGAACTGAAACCCCTCAAATTACATTCCTCGTACTAGATTGTACACAAGTCACAACTAAATCACAGCCTAGTCAGAAGAAAAAGTGAACCCCTAACATTTTCTTAACACAGAGCTGCCAACCTAATCTGGCAAATTGTTAGTACCGCCCATTTTTCTACACCACATAAATTTTAGAGTAATTCTCTTCAAATGTATTTACGATGAATTAAGAAAACAAATACTCTAAAAATTAAGTGGTGTAGAAAAATGGGTGGCACTAACAATTTGCCGGATTAAGTTGGCAGATCTTTTAATATTCCTTTTATAGACTGGACAAATAATTTGCATTTATCAAAAACCTGTTTTCAACAAACATCTCCAAAACTAATTACTTATTAAACCTCACAGTTTCCGAAGCTTTTCTTTTATACACGCAATCGCTAGCTATCCCCCATGGAATGCTTAAATAAACATAGTAAATCTACTAACCTGTCTTGACAACTTCACAAATCCCGCTTTGCGATCCTCTTACAAAAACTCCTTGCAACTTCACATAGTTACTACACTTAATTTGCTGTAATGTCCGTTAAAGTTTTAAAATAATTTTGTCCAAGTTTATCAGTAAAATACCACAATATGCTTCTACGATTTTTTAACAACCTTTTTTCTAAAAACATAGTTTTTTCTTTTTTTTTTTAATTATTTAACCCTTCGCGGCGCGGGGTAATTCGGATCATTTAAATTATACTAAGTAAATTTTTGATAAAAATTTTCCGGGATGAGTTTTTGCACTTGAGAATTAAAATTAGGTGTTCCATCAGCGACTGAAAGGGTTAATCATGGAAAATTGTTGCAATTTTTTATGGGTGATTCCATGGAAGAAGGTAACATCAGTCACACAAAGGATAATATGTCCTATTTTTTTACCACCGGTATCACCATACAGAAATTTTAACGGCATATTTTCTGTCATGTTTATGATTGAATAGGATAGTGATTATTGTTAGAAAATATTAGTGGAATCAGAAATATCTCTATATGTGACTGACGTTACCTTTTTCACGGACTTAGCCTTATGCTAATATTTCTAATTTATTCCAGAGTATTGTTAGTAAACGCTTATTTAAATCACTTTTTTGAAGAATAATTTTCTTGATATTTAATCGTAATTACATATTGTAGGAAATTACTTTACAAAAAATTATTTGTTGTGAAAAAAAGAAAGTACTAACAATGTTCCGGAATAAATTAGTAATTTTGGTATATCTAATATAAATATATACACGCAACTGTTCAATATAAGCTATTAATTTAAAGTTAAATAGTTATTTAACCATATGCAACTTTTTAGAAAATTTCAACAAAAATTATGTTAATGAAAAATATGCCTTAAAACAAATATTATAACAGTATGTCACAGTTAAATGCATATTAAACAATGGGTATCATTTTATAAAATTTTTAAAACTCAGATCAATGCTCTTTATATTTTATATTTTATTTCAAAAGATTTAGCTGACGAAATCTCTTTTGATATCATCTGTATCGTTTGGCAAGATTGCTTTATTTAAGAACGTGAAACGAGCCATGTAATGCAATTTGATTGGCACATAAATAGAATTCTCTTTTGAAGTATGTTTGTTTTATCCATTGAACTCAATCTTTATATAAAGGATATCCTCTTTTTTAGAAATTTTACTGCTTGAATAAACTTCAAAAGCATTTAGCGGCTTAATATTTAATTTTAGTAAAATTTGTTGAAGCATGTCAAACTTTGTTTTGCAAAGTTATTCAAAAAATTGGAATCAATAAGAAAAAAAAGAATGTTTAAAAAAACATCTTAGAACAAGAGATATTATTAAAAAGTATATAAAGACTTGTCCTAACTATATCTTATCTTATTTATGTGAAAGAGTAAAAAATTTCAACAAATATTCTCAATGAGAAGTGAATTGAATTATGCATTACTAGCATTTTGAACTAAATTCTGTATAAATAAAATTAAATTTTTCCCGATGAAAAAGTTTTACTTTTAATATAAATGAAAAATAAAAGGGGTTAAATTGTCAATGTGCAACAATTATTATTATATATATATATAGAGAGATATATATATATAAGTAGAAAAACGATGCTAATTTTTTTTATTCCCGCATGCGTAGTTATTCCCGCTCATTTTTTCTTCCTTAGTAGACAAGTGTGCATTAATTTTATATGCTTACATGTACCTGCACACATTTGAGTAAACAAATCAAATGTGAAAAATTCTGCGTTTATAAAGAAAAAATGTATATATTAATGTATATATATATTAGTGAAATGTTAATATATTAAAATGAAAAAAAAAAAAAAAAAAGAATAAATTCTTTTAAGCATATGCTATCATTAATAGAGAAATACTCTGTAATATTACAAAAGGTATGCTGAAAACAGAAGAAGCGTTTGAAACCAGAAAATGAAAATAATCTTAAAATTCTGATGCAGTTAATGCATACTTGTCAACGTACTAATTAATACAGAGCTGCCAACCTAATCCGGCAAACTGTTATTACCGCCCATTTTTCTACACCACATATTTTTTAGAGTATTTATTTTCTTAATTAATCGTAAACATATATGAAGTGTATTACTCTTAAAATAAAGTGGTGTAGAAAAGTGGGCGGTACTAGCAATTTGCCGGATTAGGTTGGCAGCTCTGTTAATATTATGTAGTATATATTTCTTCTTATTTAACACGTTAACTGCCGTGTCACCCGTATTCGGGTGACAGCAAAAGTTCTCATCAGGCCACGTCACCCGTATTCGGGTGACAGCAAGAGTTCTCATCAGGCCACGTCGGGTGACTCCTTCCAAAGGATTTCCGAACATATTTAGATAAATATATGACAGGAGATAATAATACTGTTGAATTTTTTATTATGAAACTAGAATGTATTTGGCAGATTCTGAAAGTGATTGCGATCACTAGACTCTTTTGGTTGCTTTGGAATCGGATTTTGAATAAAATTCAGTGAAACTCAAAAAAGGTTTGGGGGCGGAGTAACAGCAGGCGAAGGTGGCCTGACGGGGATTTTGTTGTAAACACGCGTGGCAGTCAACGTGTTAATCATAATTGCATGTGGAGGGTATTACTCTATAAAAATTTACTGGTGTCAAAAAAAGGGCGGGACTAACAATACTGCGGGATATTAATAATTAGGATCTTGGCAAGCATGAGTTAATGATCTCGAATATATGCACATATTTCTTAGCACGTGGTAATAAATTTCTCTGATTTCACTTTTCAATTCAGAAATTGTATATGTACCAGTTTATTACGAATTATAAATTATTTTAATATCAGTATTTACAAACAGTAATATTCGTCTTATTTAATGTCAGATTAGTTCTATAAAAGATCGTTATTAACACTTTCTCGACCGCGTGATTTCGTCTTTTTGACAGTAAGGTCCGCTCATGGCCGTTATTCTCTCAAGTTCTAATATTTCAGAACAAAATTTTCTGTATTCACATTTACAATACAAAAAGACATACATTATAATTATATTCTTTCTAATCAATATATTTGTATTCATAGCATATTACATTGTAAAAATATAATATTGGGCATATACTAAATAAATAATTAACATACAAATTAGAAAAGAAACACCCACTGGTGGAGGGATACTTTACGTACGACACCACTGTGGTGTCGCCAGCAGTGTTGCCAGACTTTGAGGAATTTTTAGTCAATAATCGCCAATAATTTTAAATGTTATATTTGATATATATAACAGACGATTAAGATTCGGTGTGATTAGGCAAACATTAAAATAAAAAATTATTGGTGGTTGATGAATAAAAAATCCGCCTACACTGGTCGCCAGACGGCACAGTGTTTAAAAAAAAGTGGCATGAAGAATACAGACAATCAGGGATGAAACACGGGCACAGAATCCCTGGGCATTGCGTAATAAATTATCACCTATCAACGTGTTATTTTTTCTTACTGATAATTTTACCGTAATTGTATTTTTGAGAAAATAGAAATTAAAAGACTAGTGCTTAACATCAATTTAATAAATATTTTAATTTGTTAAATATACAGTAAGGTTTAAATTGAAAAAGTTATGATATTTTTAAAAATTAAAATAAATGTTTTAAATTGTGTAGGAATTAATTAATCAAAATATATGACAATTCAATATTAAAGATATAAAAATTAAAAGTGTGTGTGAACAGATTATCCCAACGAAACCAGCTTTATAATTCTATAATTAAAAGTGATTTTTTATGAACGTCAAAACATTTATTTTAATTCTAATAAATATGTGCAGAAGCATTTTATTTTATTAAAATCTACAATATTACAAATTTCTGTTTCCATTTGCAGGGCCTGATTAAGGGGGAAGCTCGCTCTTCATGCATTATTTATACTTACACCGTTATTTTTTAACAAATAATTTCCTCCTATAATAAACAGAAAATTTTCATTAAAAATTATTTTAAAAGAATTCTGGTGTCTAATAACTCTGAGTAAATTGGATTGTTTTACACCGTTCATATTTTATAAAAAATATATCCTTGTCAAAGCGTGGAATTTCTATGACATGAAGTAAAAAATAATTGTAAAAATATTCCGGTATGAGCGAGCTTCCCCCTTAATCAGGCCCTGTCCATTTGGCTTTTTAAAAGGACTAAGAATTTAATTTGCTTAATCGGAAATTTAAATTATAATAAAAGCTATAATTTTAAAGCTAATATTTTAAAGGGAATGGTTTCAAGGGAAATCTTCAAACTGATATTGGTAAATAAGAGTAAGAGTAACTATCGATTTTTCATAAACATTTAACAGATAGTCCAAGCGGCGGCTGCAAAAAATTGACTTGAGAAGGTACGAAGCTGATTTTTTTTCCTATAGATAGATTTCATTGTTACAATGAAATTCTGATGGGGTTGCCTAGTCAAAGCCGTCAAGTTTAAGAGAAACAACCTCACTTCCGGTCACAATTTAAACGATTTTCGAACCCCAAAAGGTATGAAGATGGAACCGGTGCTAAAATGTAGAGATTAATATGCTCTTTAAAATGGCATAGGGTTGCCTGGTCAAAACCGTTAAGTTTTAGAGGTTGCCTCGATAATAGGGGTCAAATTTAAACGATTTTCGAACCCCAAAAGGTATAAAGATGAAACCGGTGCTAAAATGTAGAGATTAATATGCTCTTTAAAAAGGCATAGGGTTGCCTGGTCAACACCGTCAAGTTTCAGAGGTTGCCTGGATAATAGGGGTCAAATTTAAACGATTTTCGAACCCCAAAAGGTATGAAGATGAAACCGGTGCTAAAATGTAGAGATTAATATGCTCTTTAAAATTGCATAGGGTTGACTGGTCAAAGCCGTCAAGAAACAGAGGTTGCCACGAAAATAGGGGACGTATTTTACGATTTATTTATCCAAGTAAAAATTCATTTACCCAAGTGTAAAGATGAAACCGGTGCTAAAATGTAGAGATTAATATGTTCTTTAAAATGGCATAAGGTTGCCTGGTCAAGACCGTCAAGACCCGGAGGTTGCCTCGAAAATAGGGGTCAAAATTAGACGCTTTTTGAACCCCACAAATGTAAAGAAGAAACTGGTGCTAAAATGTTGAGAATAATATACTTTTTAAAATGGCATAGGGTTGCCTGGTCAAAACCGTCAAGTTTCAGAGGTTGCCTCGATAATAGGGGTCAAATTTAAACGATTTTCGAACCCCAAAAGGTATTAAGATTAAACCGGTGCTAAAATGTAGAGATTAATATGCTCTTTAAAATGGCATAGGGTTGCCTGATCAAAACCGTCAAGTTTCAGAGGTTGCCTCGATAATAGGGGTCAAATTTAAACGATTTTCGAACCCCAAAAGGTATGAAGATGAAACCGGTGCTAAAATGTAGAGAATAATATGGTCTTTAAAATGGCATAGGGTTGCCTGATCGAAACCGCCAAGAAAAGAGGTTGCCACGAAAAGTGTGTGCGTGTGGGGGGGGCGATTTTTCGCGGTTTTCTTACCCTAACATATTTAAAAATGAAAGCGTTTATAAAATATAGAGAATAATATTCTCTTTAGAGTTTCATAAGGTTGCCAGGTGAAAATCTTGAAAAAAAATGGTTGCCTCGAAAAAAAAAAAAGCTAATTTTGAAGGGTTTTTTATACAATGTGAAGAAAAAATATAAAAAGTATTTAAAAAAGAAAAAATAAATAAACTGTAATGAAACTGTTCTAAAATTTCCCATAAAAACAACGAATTAATAGTAAAAATAAAAAATGTAGCATGCGGATACAGATAAGAAAATACAACTGCAAAAGTTAACAGAAATGAAGATAATAATGCCCAAGAAACACATAATTAAAAATTCTGTAAGTATACAAAATAAATAATTAAAGAAAATGAAAAAAAAAAACCCTCTTATTTCAGATTTGCAGCAAGATTTACAAATTTCAATTTCATAAATTAATCCATTGTTATTAAGAAACGCGAAAAATTTATCAATTTTTTAAAAATGTTTTTCGCTTTATTTATACCCATAATTAATTTGCAGAAGGTATTATTGATTATTTTAATGAGATATAAAAAAAATTGAGAAATTTTCTAAAATTGACAAATTTTTAATATAACAAAATCGGCACAACCCCATATTTTCGTATAAAATTCTACAAGCAGCCGCATACATTTCTTCAGGGAATTATCTTCTCAATACTTTGACACAATTTGAATATTTTAAGTATTGAAAAATGGGGAAAAAACGAGCTCGTGAGCTGAAATTAGTTTTATACAGATTAGAAAAAGAATGGTCACGTATAATAATTTAATTTTCTTTATACTTTAAAATCTCTTATATCATTAAACAAATAAAATAAACGAATATTGAAATTCGCTTCCTTTTCTAAGCTGACCGCTATACCTTGACAGGTTTGAAGCACAATAGTAAGCAAATTGAAAAGTGTTGTATGTTCTACATTTAGCTAGCAATTTCATCTTTTAAATATTAATCATTTCGTGTTCAACCTTTTTAAAATAGTCTTCATGTGTGTTTCACTTTGTGTTAAACATTTTTAATATTTGTTAGCTTTTTGGAGGCTGACCGCTATTTCTTTACGAATTTTACCAGGCAAACATATGTCATTTTAAAATAACTCCTACACTGTAAATTCTGGAACCAGCTACACCTTTCAATTATTCATAAAATTTCATCCTTATTCATTTTCTTTGTTAATGCTATTCGTATTTTTTTACAATTAGTTAAGAAATCTTCAAAACTCGCCTATTTTTTTGTGGTTGACTGCTTTACTTGACAGATTTGACCTTTTTTCGAGGCAACCTCCAAGTCTTGACGGTTTTGACCAGGCAACCTTATGCCATTTTAAAGAGCATATTAATATCTGTATTTTAGCACCGGTTTCATCTTTACAGTTGGGTAACTCACTTTTTACTTGGGTAAATAAATCGTAAAATACTTCCCTTATTTGCGTGGCAACCTCTGTTTCTTGACGGCTTTGACCATTGAACCCTATGCCATTTTAAAGAGCATATTAATCTCTACATTTTAGCACCGATTTCATCTTCATACCTTTTGGAGTTCGAAAATCGTTTAAATTTGACCCCTATTATCGAGGCAACCTCTGAAACTTGACGGTTTTGACCAGGCAACACTATGCCATTTTAAAAAGTATATTATTCTCAACATTTTAGCACCGGTTTCTTCTTTACACTTGTGGGGTTCAAAAAGCGTTTAATTTTGACCCCTATTTTCGAGGCAACCTCCGGGTCTTGACGGTTTTGACCAGACAACCTTATGCCATTTTAAAGAGCATATTAATCTCTACATTTTAGCACCGGTTTCATCTTTACACTTGGGTAAATCACTTTTTACTTGGATAAATAAATCGTAAAATACGTCCCCTATTTTCGTGGCAACCTCTGTTTCTTGACGGCTTTGACCAGGCAACCCTATGCCATTTTAAAGAGCATATTAATCTCTACATTTTAGCACCGGTTTTATCTTCATACCTTTTGGGGTTCGAAAATCGTTTAAATTTGACTCCTATTACCGAGGCAACCTCTGAAACTTGACGGTTTTGACCAGGCAACCCTATGCCATTTTAAAGAGCATATTAATCTCTACATTTTAGCACCGGTTTCATCTTCATACCTTTTGGGGTTCAAAAATCGTTTAAATTTGACCCCTATTATCCAGGCAACCTTTGAAACTTGACGGTTTTGACCAGGCAACCCTATGCCATTTTAAAGAGCATATTAATCTCTACATTTTTGCTCCGGTTTCATCTTCATACCTTTTGGGGTTCCAAAATCGTTTAAATTTGACCCCTATTATCGAGGCAACCTCTGAAACTTGACGGTTTTGACCAGACAACCGTATGCCATTTTAAAGAGCATATTAATCTCTACATTTTAGCACCGGTTTCATCTTCATACCTTTTGGGGTTCAAAAATCGTTTAAATTTGACCCCTATTATCCAGGCAACCTTTGAAACTTGACGGTTTTGACCAGGCAACCCTATGCCATTTTAAAGAGCATATTAATCTCTACATTTTTGCTCCGGTTTCATCTTCATACCTTTTGGGGTTCCAAAATCGTTTAAATTTGACCCCTATTATCGAGGCAACCTCTGAAACTTGACGGTTTTGACCAGGCAACCCTATGCCATTTTAAAGAGCATATTAATCTCTACATTTTAGCACCGGTTCCATCTTCATACCTTTTGGGGTTCGAAAATCGTTTAAATTGTGACCGGAAGTGAGGTTGTTTCTCTTAAACTTGACGGCTTTGACCAGGCAACCCTATCAGATTTTCATTGTAACAATGAATTCTATCAATAGGAAAAAAATCAGCTTCGTACCTTCTCAATTCAATTTTTTGCAGCCGCCGCTTGGACTAAGAATGTCTGTCGAGAAAATCGCGATAAAAACTATATTTAAAATATTTCTTTTGAACAACTTCATAAATTGAAATAATTGAAATTAGTAAATAATGCCTGTGTATAAAAAAAACATTATGATTTTAACAATTATATTTTCTGAAACACTAAACTATTTCTTTTTTTTTTTTACCTTATTTAACTACCTTTCAATAACAACTTAACATGTTGTAAAGTTTTGTAGCAAAAATTCCGAATACTACTTGTAATAATAATAATAAAATGGATAAGTTTTAGTTAAATTATTATTAATTAATTATGGTTTGAACTATGTAACATTTTCAGAAATATTGCGTCATAAATGATGTCACAAGCAATTAATCCGAAACTTTATTACCGTCTTGATACGAAAAAAGCTAGGATCATGTATCGGTGTTCGTATAAACTACTTTATTTATAGAAATTTAATTTTTCCGATTGAGTGAAAATAATGCCTGGACCGGGACTCGAACCCCGGATCTTTGAATTACAAGGTCAAGGCTCTACCAATTGAGCTATCCAGGCCGACATCCCGGTCAGCATTACTCACTCAGACAACCTTTTTTTAGGCAGAAACAATCTGGTCTATCATTTAGATAGCTCAACAGAAATAAGCCGCAGGAAATGGAAAACACCATTAAACAATGGGAGAATGAAATACAATTTTTAATAAAATCACACAATCAACTGTGGAAGAAAATCATATTTATATAAATATGATTTTCTTCCACAGTTGATTGTGTGATTTTATTAAAAATTGTACTTTATTTATATTTTACTTTTTAGAACCCTTTCTCCTCCATGCTAGAACATTTTCCCCCCCGATATATAGGTATGAATTTTTGACAAAAATTGTAATTAAATATTTGTCCGTATCACAACAGTACAATTCCAGTTGTATCTCCAGGTGGTCACAGGTCATTTTAATTTCCCCGATTCTTCCACCAGTATTTTCTTTCGAAATTTTTAACAGTAATATTTCATGATTAATTAAGTAAAATATTACCATGTAAATATATTGGTGTAAGTATCAGAGTCAAAAGATGGGTCTGTAAGCACTCTGATCTTCAATGTGCATTCTGTGTTTTTAACTGAAACTCACGTGATACGAACTTTATCAAAAGATGTTCAACTTATTTAGCGTAAAAATTCCGTCTTTTCATCAGTAATTGGTTTTTATAAGAAATCGGTGGTGGAGAATAATCGAAATTACATATCAGCGAATAGTTACGGCTATTTAAAAATATACATATACTCGTCTCTATACATTGGAGAAGAATTTTTTGTCACTTATAAGGCAAATGAAAGTGTAAAAATATAGTGTTGACATACCTGGTAATTTTTACATACCTGCAAACATTCTAATTACCGTAATTTTCAGTGTATAATTCGCAGTTGAGATATGTCGTTTCTCCCCCTGAAATCTTATTTAACAATATATATATATATATATATTCCCCCCCTCCCCCCCGTAGAAACAGCTCGTAGAAATATAAATTTATTTGTCAATTAAAATTTCTGGTACAAAACTGACTTACCTCATCTGCGGATTATACGGCGAAAATTACGGTAATATTCCGTAAAACCGTTAGTACAAGCAATATTTTTTAGAGTATTTCTCTTCTCATTTAATCGTAATTATATATATATATATATATATATATATAAACTGTAAAAAAAACTAGTTTCGAAAATACGGCAGGTATTATCAATTTTACGGAATATTAAGTAGAATGTTGACAGGTATATACCGTAATTTTCTGTGTATAATCCGCAGATCAGGTAAGTCAGTTCTGCACCAGAAATTTTAATTAGCAAACGAGGTTCGATTTGTACGAGCTGTTTCTTCAAAATAATATAGATTTTTGTGTTAAATAAAATTTCTGGTGGAGGAATGACATATTTTATCTGCGGATTATATGCAGAAAATTACGGTATTTAAAATTTATTCTGGAGTACTGTTAGAACCTACCATTTTTCACATCTCTATCTTGTAGAGATTTTTTTTCAATATATAGTCACGAGGAAATAAGAAGAAGAATACCATTAAAAAATAGTGGTGTGAAAAAAGACGGGTACTAACATTACTCTGGAATAAATTATAAATAATACTAAGTATGATTGTTGACAGTGTGTTCTGATCTTAGTCGGACCCTGACTAGAACCAGCATTGCCAACCATACGACAATACTTACAAGTATTTCTAAAATTTAAATCAGGTTTTCTCGCTGGATTTTTTGATAGAAAAACTTCGTACCATTTATCAAGAATTAAAAAAAGTGAAAAATCATATATATTAAATTTATGGTATGAAATTTCCCGGCCAAATCGCAGACTTGAAAACTATGTCTACGATAATTATCGTACGGTTGACAATGATGGTAGAACCCATAAGAAAGAACGACACTTAAGGCATTCTCCCACGACTCGATCCATAGTTCAAGCAACTGTTCTTTACTCCCACGCACCAATACACCGTTACCATGTACTTTAAGGATTTCTTTTTATTTCCGTATTTACAAGTTGTGTTTAATATATAGCCATTCGTTATCTATTTTGAATTTAATATCCTTAAAATTTGTATGGTTTAATAAGAGCGAGCTCATGTGTCACGTGTTTTCTTTTATTCAATATCACTAAAGAGTATTATTCGATGTTTTTCAATTATAAAAAAAAATGAAATTTTTTTATAATTGAAAAAAATTTACAGTACCCTGAAATTTACAATATATTTTTTTCCTAAACATACTTTTTAAGTACATATACAGAGATTATTATTTTATTTATTTTTTATTTTATTACTTTACATGTTCAGACCCTATTTTTATTTTCTAACATATAAATTTAATGGTTGTTATTTTGTGCGCATTTAAAGAATCTGAAAAATTATCTTAAAAAGCCGGAATCATTTTAGTTGGTTTTATTATAATTCGAGCTATTTTCCCCCCAAAATTATTTTCTGTTTTATAGATATAATAAAAAAAATAAAAAATAATTTTTTTTTTTTTCAAAATATTGAAAGCAAACCAAATTATTCCTTTGTTTTCCTTTGATTAACTGAGCAAACAAGATAAGCTAATGCTACCAAGGAGAGTAAAAAACTTATTCTTGAAATAATTTAAAGCTTTCCAGATAATTAATTAAATTCTTTTAAAGAATCATCACAAAAGTTATAACAAAAGAAACTAACAGCTATAAAAGAATTTAATTTCTATTTGAAACGGTTTTAAAAGGTTATCTGATTAATTTTCTCAGATATATTTTATTCACCTTGGGTTAATTAAAGTTGCTAGATCAACAAGGTTTCCTCATTTTAAACGAAATGTAAATAATTCCGAAATTAAAGATAATGAGGATATTTTTCAAAGTTTGATGCTGAATTAAAGTTTATCTTTTAGAGATAATTTATAAAATTGTAACTAAACTTATATTGAAAAGGAAGTTTTGAAAATTTAAATCTTTCTTTACTAATATGTTTTAATGCGATAATAACAATATAAACAACAATTAAACCATTTTTCTTAACAGCATAAAAATAAATTAATGAATAAACAAAAATAACTTTCTCCATTTTTTGCTGGATTAAAGCAAAACACATTTTCAAATGTAAATTATTACATTGTTAATATATATATATATATATATATATATATATATATATATATATATATTATTTTTTTATTATTATTTATTTACTGAAAAATTTATTTATTTGTTTATTTTATTTTATTTTATTTTATTTTAAGCACAAAAGAAATTAACTTAAGGTATATAAATTCCGTAAATTTTTTTAACAACAACAACAAGAACAAAATTAAATAAATATATAAAATAATAATAACAATAAGTAATAATAACAACAACAATAATAATAATAATAACAGTAATTCTATTGAAATTTCCCAGAATTTTTGCCAACAGGAAAGTCCCGTAATTTGACGAGATGTTTATTTCATCTTTATTTTTATATTTCTTCTCCTTTTTTTTTCTTCTTTTTTACAGTTTACTGTAGTTGAACTTCAACTTAAAATGTCAGGAACAGGTTTCTCCTGGTAGAACTTCATAGGTGCCAAGTCTCCGTTATTTTCAACGGAAACTTCGCATATTTTATTACAATTTTTATTACTTGGCTTCTTCTTCTTTTTTTTTTTTTTTATATATATAAATTACCAACAGATACATACATGGTACAGATTCCGGCTTTTTTCTAGAGATTCCCAGAGTTGTCAACATTTTAATATATTCCGCACCGTTCATAGCCTCGCCTTTATACCATACTACTTTTTTTTTTTTTTTTTTTTTTTTTTTTTTAAGAATAAATTTTTCTTATTTTAGCGTAGTTATATATTGAAGAAAACATTCTAAAAATAAAGTGGTTCAAAGCAAAGGCGAAGATAAAAATTCTCCGGAATAAATTAAAATGTTGGCAAATATGGTCTATTATATTTATATTCTGATCTTTTATAGTATGTGTCTAAGATCAGTTACGGTAATAACTACTATATAAATATCATGGTGGAAGAGTCAAGAAAAAAAAGCGAACCGTACAACGTATGTAAATAAGGTGAATATTATTAGTTTACCGAATATTATTCAGTTATTATTAGAGTTTTAATTGCCTGTTCAGAAAAAATTCCAACAATTAAAATTTATTGTTCATAAAACATATTTGTGTTTGTGTTTGTCTATCAAATACGTATACATAAATATCTCATAGATGCCAACATTTTAATTTATTCCGGAATATATTTAGCCCCGCCTTTATTTTATACCACTTATTTTTTTAAAGTATGTTTTTCTAATTTTATTGAAGTTATACATTGGAGAAAAAATTTCTATAACTAAAGTGGTGCGAAATAGAGGCGGGGCTAAAAATACTCCGGAATAAATTAAAATGTTGGCACCTATGATATCTGCATATTTAAATCAGAAGCAAACGTATAAAAGCGATCCTAAAAGTGTTTTTTTTTTTTTTTTTTTTTTTCATCAGGCATAGTTTGTCCATTATTAAATATCCTATTTTTAACTTAATTAGTAAGCTTAACATCTTCAATTCTATTAAAACAATGAATAGTTCAAATCTTTATTCGGAAATAGAAATACATTTAACTCTATAATTTTACTTGAAGTTTGATTTCTGTTTCCGTGATAAAATCATCTTTTGTTATGAATTCGAACGAAAGGAAACGCTTTGTTTGAAATTTCAATGGTATTAGTACCGGAATATTCCCAAAATTTACTGATGAATAGCTACTCATTTTGCAGTCAAATTTTCTTAAGACTATTAAAATCAGATATTGATTCAAATACAATTTAAACAAATTTCGTAATTATTGTCGGTGGAATTTCTTCTGAGCAAAAGTGTGAGAATACTTAGAATATAGAATGTTATTAATGAACGCAGATATCTTTTTAAAATTCAAGTATTTTCAAATATTTTTCCACAGATATGAATAATTATTGAAGTAAAATACGTCGTTTAATAATGATAACCTTTTGCCGACGCGTGTCATCAAATTGCACGCAAAATAGAAAAGGGCCCTGACTTTAGGTGTACCTATAAAGAATTCTATTATCAAAAATAAGTAATTAAATAAGGATTTTGCGTATTCTAATTTAACGAGAGTTGCCAAAATTTTTAATTTATTCCGAAACATTGTTAGAACTTTTTTTTTTTCAGGATCCCATTTTTTTTTATAGAGTTGTTTTCTCCAATACGTAACTACGATTATAATATACAAGGTTCTTACTATCCTTGGATTTCTTTGATTATCTGTAACACATTTTTTTGCAGTAAGAAATGCTTATAAATCTAAAAAGGCACATTTATTCTTAAAACATTTTGGTCGAAGAGTCTTTGAAAAAGGGCAGATTCGTATAAAAGCTGACAAAATGATAAAATTAATTTTCAAGAAAAGTTGTATGAAGTATTAGGCGGTTATTAATAAATCTCCGGAATAAATTGGAAATGTTAACTGCTTTGGTTTAACCCGTTGAATGTCATAGGGGTATATATATCAAAGTAGCAACTACGCATCGTTTGCTGTGAATAAAACTTAAATGGTTTTAGAAGGAAAACGTAACCAATCTTTTGTTAATTACAGTAATGAGAAACGCCAAAAGGGAGGAGAATAGCAGTTCAGAATATAAAAATATGCCGGCCGAAAAGGGATACACGTATTTTTCTTTAGCAGCGTCGAAAAATGTTTAAAACTTACAAAAAAGATTTTCAATTTTTAATTTAAAAATAAATTGAAAAAATTATGTAATTATACCAATAAAACTAGCAAAAAATTCTCTGTAATTCATGAAGTATATTCTTGTACCGCCTTCTGAAAGAATCGTTATTTAATCCAGAGGTAACCAGAAGTCGTAGTTTCCACTTTTTTTTCTTCTCCGGATACTTTCAAAGATGAGAAAATTTCACCTCTTTTGGCACAAATTTTTTCTTAGAGAAATACGTTTTTTTTTTTTTTTTTTTTTTTTTTTTTTTTTTTTTTTAAGTAATATGTTGTGATTAAACATAGTATAGAAATATATATACCGTATTTGCCGATGTATAACGCGCAGGTCACATAAATGAGTTACACACCAAAAAATTTAATTTACAAATAAATGTATATTTGTAAGAAACAAAAGCTTGTTAAACGATAGATTTTACTGTACATTTAAATCTCCGGTGTATAACTGATTTAAAACATTTGTGCGTTATACTCCGAAATATACGGTAATTATTTTTAATTTTAGCAACATAGAGCAAAATAGGAAATGAAATTAAAAAAAAAAAAAAAAAAATGTCCCGTGATTAGTTTTTGCTTGACGTTTTAATAAAATTATTATTGATGTGAAAAGTTTTCTAAATTTGAATTCAATAAGATTTCGTAACTTCACATAAATTTTTAGCAACTGTGTAAATATGAATATATATATATATATATATATATACTTAATTCAAAGATATTTTTTTCTTTAATATTTTGATTTAACTATGAACATATTCCAACCAATCTTACCTCTTTTGAATTAGTTATCATGTTTAAATGAATATTGACAATTATTGATAAGAGAGCTTCATTATATGCAACTTTTAAATAAAAAATCATGGCATTGTTTAAATTTGTTAAAAGTTTATAATCTAAAGTAATTAAGTTTAAACAATAAAGTGTTAACATTGACACAATAAATCAATTCTACTTCGTATTATTTATTTTGTAATGTATGTCATTTTGACATAAAAGCTATTATTTTCTTTGAAAGTACGAAGCATAAAGAGAAGTATGTTGCCAATAGTTTCATAATTAATTTCAAATTCTTTCAATGTTTAAAAATGTTGATATCGATAACAAAAAATTACCTTATTAATTCGTGTTAAGAGATAAAACATTTGTTTTGAAGTATTTAACATGTTTCCGGATAAATTAGTATGATCTTCCTTAAATAAAACATTTTCTGTTTTTTTTTTTTTTTTTTTTTTTTTTTTTATATCATTAAAATTTGAATGATAAATGATATCGTTCAAATTTTTACAGAACAAAGCATAATGACTCAAACGTCATTTTTCCGCAGGGGTGAAAGTATTCCGCGTTTTCTGAATCAACACATATTTAAAAATACTTATTTTATATTTATACATTGATATTTTTTGACTAAATAGGGTAAAGATTATCTTCAAAAATTAGTGGTTGATGTTTCTCTATTCACTCCCGTTATGCTACATTACAATGCGTATAATTCACAGTCTTTAAAAACAGCTTTACACCCCCCCCCCAAAAAAAATAAAAAAAAAATAATAATAATAATCAACAGAAAAATAAAATTGCATTTTTAGAATCACAGCTCCTTACAAGCTCAGCTTTATTTGTTGATTAAATTTCCTTCTATAAAACTTATATATCCGACCTGTAATTTACATGCAGGAAATTTGGTACTTTAAAAAATATTTTTTGGCATAATATTAAATAATCGTTTAAGCGATAAAAAAAAAAAAAAAAAAGATACAGTGAAAAATTCTACCAAGATAAAAGGAAAAAAATTAATAATTAAATAAGGGGAAATAAAAATCTCATGTCGTGAGCAGTATTGCCATATTTTGCAATTTTTCTATTGAACATTATTTTACACGACATTATATTCTATGTAATGAAATTACCGGTAGGAAATGAAAGCGCCTGATCCAGTGTTGCCAGACTGGCAACATTGGTCGTGAGTGAACAATAAAATTTCTCCTCCGAGAAGAAGGCTGTATCAATAAAAATAATTTATTTATTTATTTATTTATTTTTATAATAACATTAAATGATAAAACAGCCTAAGAATTAAGCAAATGGTCTGTGTGTATGTCTGTGTGTCTGTGTGTGTGTGTCTGTGTGTGTGTCTGTCTGTTATCAGCATATCTCAAAAACAAATTATGGCAGAAAGTTCAAACTGGGTATTCTAAATGTGTATCATATAGGGATGCTACAGTAAGCTTTTCGTTAAGATAAAAAAAATGGTTCGTGTACAGGGACAATCAAGAGAATTCTAATACATTATGTCTATGGGGGAAATTCCAGGTAAATAGAGTTTAACGTCTATAGACTGCACTAAACCAAATGAAACGAATATATATTTTTTGTAATAGAGATAGTTAACTGGGATTTTTTTTTTTTTTTGTGTGTGTATGTAGGAGCCTCGCCTCCCCCCTGAGGACGAAGTCCCCCCCCCCGAGGGGAGTACATTTTCATTATGGGTATCTTTCAAAAGAGCTCGACAATACCTTTAAAACGAATGGTTGAACCATCGATCTGCGATAATTTAAAACAAAGTTATCGATTTTTTTTTTTACTTTTAACAAAAAACAAAAAAAGAAAAAAAAAAAAAAAAAAACCTTAGAAAAAAAATCGTTTTTTTTTTTTTTTTTTTTTTTTTTTAAATAATGAGAATTAAATAGACTTTTTTTGGATATTTGGTGTTATACTACTTCTCTAATATGGAAATAGTCTGCATTATCATAAAAGATAATTTTTTTAAATAATAATTTTAATATATTTTTTTTTTTTTTTTTTTTTTAAACAGAAGTATTTTTTAGTAACCAAATTAAATTCTATATAAATGTAGGTAAATTAATGAAACGGGGGATTGAGGGGGGCAGTAGCCCCCCTTCACACAGAACTAATTATCATATAAAACTCTTCAGGAGCCTAATATGAATTGTTTAACACAGGTTTACATAACAGTACTCGTTATCTTACCTTTTAATCTGCAACCTGTATTTATAATATTAAATTTCAGGGTAAGAGAAAGTCGTGTGAGTGACACACCAGATTATTTTTATTGGCTCAGAAATGAATTGCACACACGGTGTTCAATCGGTCTCGAATAGATTAACTGGTGGCAGATGATTACAATGGCTTCATCAACACGAAGTGCAAAGATTGTAGGCAACGAAAGATTTGGTCAGCAAATAAGAAAACATTGAAGCTGAAAATGAAATGTACTATATATTTTAAGTTAAATGTGTTGTCTAGTAATTTAATGTTATTTTACAATTGTTTATCTTTATCTGGTCTTGTTCTTTTTTTCTGTTTCTTTAATATTTTTTTTCTTAAATACATTTTTGTAATTCTTTATAAATTTCTTTTAAATTTCTGATTTTTTAATTATTGAGTTGCAATATCCACTCCTGATACAAGAATGTTTGTTTACAAACACCATACAACAATGTCATTTAAATGCAATTATTACTATTAGCAATTTAGTTGCAGTTATAATTAAGCGTAACGTCTCCTACACATCTGCGCAATCACTCCTACACTATAAGGAGAGATTGCGCAAAATAGTTGTCTTGGTTTTATTACAGCTGTTATATTAAATTACAGCAGAAGAACAAAATAGTAATGAAAATGGATAGAAGAATGTTCAATTCAAAAGTATGCACCAATAATTTAGCAAAAAATTAATATTTGGATTTTTTATAGTGTCTTGTTTAATCGAGTGCAAACTCTCCTAGCTTTATCTTGTATACTCTCAGTATTTTTATGGCGTGGTGTAAGGATTAAACTCGATTGTTAGAAAGTGAGTCTTACGCCTGTGGAGAATGTCCTCAATGTGGCTCTTTTTAAAAGCCGATATTCACGCGAGTTAACAAGTTATTTAACAAGTAACACAAAACCACATAAAATTCTGAACGCTAGACGGACGAGCGCTGCCTGAATATTTGCCAATATTTTAATTTATTCCGGAGCATTTTTAGTCCTCCATTTATTTCCTACCACTTTTTTTAAAACCAATTGTTCTTATTTTGTCGTAGTAACTTTTTGGAGAAATATATTTTATAAATAAAGCAGAGCAAAATAAGGGCAGGGCTAAAAATACTCCGGAATAAATTAAAATGTTGGCAACTATGTTCCACTGAACCAGACCCTTCCCGCATACCAGATTTGAGACCTCTCAGCCACTGTAGGGTTAGTACTTTTCATAGACGCCAACATTTTAATTTATTCTGTAGTATTTTTGGTTCCGCCTTTATACCATACCAATTTTTTTTTAAAGATTTTTTTTCTTATTTTATCGAAGTTATATACTAGAAAAAAAAATTCTATAAATAAAGTGGGGCGAAATAGAGGTGGGGTTAAAAATACTCCGGAATAAATTAAAATGTTGGCATGTATGACTTTTCCATGGGCAAAGCCAGCTTTTTTTTGTTTTTTTTTTTCGGTAGTCTAAAAACTAATCAAGGAATAGATTAGTCTATTTATTAACGTCTGACAGCCTTTTTTCTTTTCTTTCTTTCTTTTTTTTTTTTTTTTTTTTAACTTAATTGCTTTTAACATTGCGTATGCTCTTATTACATATTTTAAATCTGCTTGTATTTTAGAATTTAAATATGAAGTATAATTTTAACAACGACTTTTGTTAACTCTTTACCTAACGTAGTGAGTTTAATGTCCCCATAAATTGAAACAGATATAAAATGAAACGGTTTGAAGGAAATGGAAATATATACTTTATTTTAACCTCGTTCTATATTACTAAACACTACATTAAGTAGTGCTATAAAACATTTTCTTGAACAAAAATTAAAAAAAAAAAGTTTGCTGTTACTGATTATGACTGCCCACTCATAGCCTCCTAAACTGTATGCCTGTCGCGTGGCTCGGAAACTTGGCAACAATTGAAGCGGTAGACAGCGCCACCTTGTACAAATTGCGAGACTTTTTTATTCAACAGCCACCAAAAAATTTAAAAGTAGGAAATGATATACATAAAAAAGCGAATAGAATCGAAGAAACGTCGATTATATATATATATATATATCATATATCACTTCTTAAAATTATTGGTGACAGATGAATAAAAATTCACACAATCTGCACCATATGGCGCTGTCTATCGATTCAACAAGTTTCCGAGCCACGTTACAGTTTAGGAGGCTATGATATAATAGTACACAAAAAAAAAGGATTAATAAAAAGAAGTTCACGCAATTTAGGCAAATATATGAAAATCAGTAGGGAAAAAAAAAAAAAAAAAAAAAAAAAAAAAAAAAAAAAACTGTCTATGGAACAAAATCTATTTGTCGACCAAAACAGTTTTAAGGTAGAAATTCTATATAAAATGCAACATTGTTGGTCGAACTGCAATATTAAAGTACAACAAAAGAGAAAAAACAAACACATAGCCGTTGATATCGCGGGATGGGCAAATTTTGCTACTTTTACTTTTACCTTGACCATTTCAGTATAAACCGTCAGAGAGTTAACATTTATTTCTGACTTATATTTTACAGACAATCCTTATTAAAGAAGATTTATTTTATAAATTAGGGTCTGTTTGCAAATTAGTTTCTTATACGCCAATATTTGTAAATAATAAAACTTTATAAATTAACGTTCTGAGTTTCTGACATAAATCTGTCGAAAATTGTTGTTGAAAATAGTGATCATAATTTCTTATTTGATCACTACTGCTAAGATTCAACCCGAACATTTTTAATACATTTTATTTTTAAAACTTATCGGAAAAAAAATCATTTATTTCTTTCCTTCTAACATTTATTGTAATTTCTTTTCACTGTCAATATTAACCTGGCATAATTAACGTGTACCTGAAAGTAATACGTCACCATAGTTGCCAACTTACATTTTTTGGCTACCGGAAAATTCTAATAGATATTTTTTGTACATTTATTGAATAATCACTTTTTACAGATTAAGTAAAAAAATATATCAATAAAAATTAAGGGCTGACAAAATACGTAATTGTTGGTAACGATTGTTTAACCCCTTAAATTTTGTCCTATGAAAACTATTTGGTACATGGCACTTCCATACATACTAGCAGGTAATTTATCCTGGAAAATATTTTTTAACTTTTGAGATGGCTGTTGGTAAGTACCTTCTTAAAATATATATAAATGTTTACGAGGATAAATTTCCGTTGTCATTTGTTTAATTCAAATCGATGGAATGTTCCAAGGCAGAGATATAGCTAACCAAGAAACCATCCCATAGTCGTGTAATCATAAAAAAATGCAAACAGCCATTAATTGAAAGAGCATATATATATATATATATGTATGTATGTATGTTTTTTGACGCATAAAGCAATAAAGCAATAGCCCTCGTCAGCTCGTTTTCGAGTTATAAATTCTGAAATTTTGCTAATAATAGGTGCAACCACGCCTGAATCGATACCACACCTTAATGAAATAATGAATAAAATCCAAAACAAGCAGAAATCGAAAGAGCATAGTTAAATGCGTTCTTCGATGGAATAATTAGTTGCCCATTTCAGCCTTGATATATAATCATTGGAGATATAATGTCTAAAAATTCGCTAAAGTAGAAACTAAAAATTTATACAAGTCATGGTTCTGGTAGGTTTTCGTGGGACTCCTCCCACTTCTTTCACATTACTATATTTTTACTCAAAATTAAATATAGATTTCTAGAGAACGCGCTTACAGGGGCTAACAGTTTATGCGCCAAAAATCATGCACCCTCAAATGAACTTACTTTAATCAATTTCTATTATTACACTATTGGAATGGTTTCCTGGTATTTTTTTTTTTTTTTTTTTCTGGAATGAAAATAATCGTTGACCTTTTTTAAAACAGTGAATTTTGAATTAATAGTCACTTTTCGTTTTCTTTTTCTGTATTGTTTTTCTTTAGAAGAACGATGATAGGCGGGGCTTGTTTTCTATAGAAAACGGGATTTTTTTTTTTTTTTCTATCACTAATGTCAAAAATTACCTTTTTTGTTTCATTTCTTTGTGTTTACATTGTTGCAGTATATAGTTTGACACATAAATGAAAATTGAAAATATTACGTTTAATTTTCTCAATTATTTCTAAAGCTTTTCTTCGTTATCTCATGCTAATCTTCATTAGAGACAGCCCCCTAAGCCACTTCAAAAGAAAGATTTACTCATATCTCGAAAACTGATAACTGGAATGACCTGGAAATTTGTACATCTGCCTTTTTCAGCATTAGGATTCAATTTATGTAAAAATTAATATAGGTAATAATTTATATATTTTTTAATATGAATTTATTAATATTTTTCAGAATCAAAAGTTATCATGAATTATGTTTGGGTTTCTTCCCTGTATCTTGTATATATATATATATATATCAAATTATTTTTTGTAAAGATATTAATAAAAGTTTGAGATATGAATTTAACATTAACACCTTCAAACTTTGAACGCTTAAAACTCTAAGCAAAACATACAATCAATATACTTTTTCGCATTGCGGCGACCACAGAGATTCAAATATAAAATAAAAATAGGGTATTACTTTTGAAAAAACGCAAATATGATATGCATTTTAATATGTAGACGACCCCCAATACAAAATTTCACTTCATTTTCTAAAAGTAATCACAATTCCCCGTCGAATGATACCTATTGCATTTTTGTTCATCGATTAGCAACAAAGTTACGCCGAGTATTGCGTTTTTTTTTTTTTTTTTTTTTTTTTTTTCCCGACTGTGCAATATAGTATCAGAACGCAAAATATGAACATAACGTGACTCAGTTTACAATTTTTAATGAACATTGAAAAGTGATGAGACAATACTTGAATCTAAGAAATTCTATTAATGATGCAAATGTTTACAGTTTTACTCAATGGAATAATTATGCAAACTTTTCATTCATTGTAAAAGAAGACATATATTGATTAATATATATATATATATAACTATAAATTTAATTTATGATAAGTGAAGATATGAAAGTGGAATGTAAAAACAACAATAATAACTTTACCAATGTTAATAAACAAGAAAATAAGTTAAGTTTAACACTATTAAAGCCAAAATTTCAATTTATGCTGTGTTTTCTTCGTCAGCAGGTGTGAACACAGGAATATATATATGCAGAACATTGAATTGAAAAAAGTATATAAACTTTTTTTAGATACATATAATAAAATACACTAAATTTACCCCCAAAAATACAAGGCGTGAAATTACTCATTTTCAAGGAGTAATGTTTGGATTTTACAGCGTAAAATACGTTTGTGGAGGAGTTAAAAATATCTCTGCTCTCAGACAATCTAATATTATCCGCTTTTTTCCTTTTCATAAAAAATGTGTTTATCAAATTCCTATAAACTTTAAGGCCCACCAGCGGCCGAGCGGTTCTGCGCTCAAAGCTGGTAGATGGGAGGTGCCGGGTTCGATCCCAGGTCGCGCTCATCGACCTAGCCGTTCGGAGTTTTCCGTGGTTTCCTCCGAAACTTGCGTAAATACGGGCTAGGACCCCTTAGAAAGACCCCCACGGAGGGCATTCCCCCTCTAGGCCTAGGACACATCAGGAGTCAATCGGCCTTAAATCCTACAACCAACCTATAAACTTTAAAATGCATACTTAACCCGTTAGTAGTCGCCAGTTGGTCGATTTGCCGCCCATCCTTCAGTTTTTCCAAGATTCTTTTATTCAATATCCACCAAAAATTTTTAGAAGTGACATTTGACATACATAAAACGCAAATAAAATCGAAGAAACGTCGGTGACATCACTTCTTAAAATTATTGGTGGCAGTTAAATAAAAAGTGTGCAATCTGTAATAGGTGGCGCTTCGTATAGCGACTACTAACGGGTTAAATCAAGATAGTATGGATTCTGGATTTTTTCTAATTACAGGTATGGAACACGGGCGCAGAATTCATACCGGTATTTGTTTAAGAAATTTCTCTACCTATAATATCATTGATTTTCTTACAATGATAGTGGTATGAGTTCTGCGCCCGTGTTCCATCCCTGTAATTAGTAATTGCGAATTTTAGTCATAATTATTGTTAAGTGCTAAAAAGTACTAGATATTCATGGAAAAAAATACTATTACAAAATTGTGGTTCAAGAAAAATCCGAAGAACAAAATTTCCTTTAAAATTGAGAGTATGCATAAATAATCAGAGTTTTTTAAAATAGGTGTTCGGCAAATAGCACATGAAACTTTTTAAGAATAAATAAATAAATAAATATAATGTATTTTCTGTAAAATGGAAATACCCATTACATGACGGCGTCATGTTTTGAATACTTTACACATTAAAAAAAAAATAAAAATAAATAATAAAAAAAAAATCTACAAACGCACCGTAATTTCCAGCGTATAATCCGCAAATCAGAAACATCAGTTTTACGCCAGGAATTTTAATTACCAGAAAAAAAATCTATTTTTACGAAGAAATGCCTCATGAAAATATGCCTTCGTCTGTTCATTGAAATTTCTGGTGTTATACTGGTTTATCTGGCATGCGCATTATACACCGGAAATTTCGTTATATAAAGACATAAATTAACCATTCACAGAAAAATAAACTGTTAGTGTTTATGTAGAAAACAAAATAAATTTCAAAGAAATATAATGTTTATACTTGAAAAAATAATAATAAATAAATCTGTATTTATATCTGTTATACGTATAGCAAATAATTTCCGGGTAAGAAATGAAAAAAAAAAAAAAAGAACAATATTTGTCCTTAGCCTATAAATTTATTATGATACATTATAATTTCATAATCGAAAATTTATTTGATCTAAAATTATTTTCATTTGGCTTAGGAAACTCTTTAAAATAATCAAAAGTAAGAGCATAAATATTTCAAATTCTGTGCAAACACTGGCAAATAACACAATCTAATTAAAATAATTTTTTTGTTGCTTTAACGGAGATAACATAAAAATTATTTTAGCTTGATCAATAATTCATCAAAAAGCCGTGGGAATTTTGCAATATGCGTTTAAAATATTTTAAGTAAGTAAAGAAATAAAGAATATATATCATTATTTGCCTATTCATTAATTTTTTATCAGATATATTTAGTACTATCTTTTAGAAATTCAGTTTTACTGTATTCAGATAAGTAAGTTGAATATGCTGAGTTGAATATAAATATTTTAGAAAATGTCACCCAATTAGCTTTACACATATTTTTAAAATATTATTTAATATAAGCTTAATTATAAAGACACATTTTTCATTAATATTTAAAGTGGAAATTTAAATCAAAGAACTTTTTAAATTTTTATTTTTATTCGCCTATAATAAATCTCTAGTTTTCTTTTAGTTTTAAATTCATTCAGTGTGTCTATTTTCAAAAGAAACTCAGTACACACAAATACTGTTAACAATGCCGTAAGTTCATATTATATTGTTGTTATTTGATTTTTGTGTTTGATATAATTTCTCCTTTGTAACGTTTATAATTTAGTCCAGAGTAGTGCTAGTAATGCCTTTCTTTCTACCACATACTGGACAACATACTAATTAATATTCCGTAGTGCTGTTAGTCCCGCCCTTTTTTTCACACCAGTAAATTTTTAGAGTAATATTCTCCAAATTCAGTTACAATTAAATAAGAATAAAAGTACTCTAAATTGATACTGGTGTAAAAAAGAAGGCGGCGCTAAAGGAATATTAATCATAGATGCCAACGTTTTTAGCCTCTATTTCATGCCACTTTTATTTTAAGAGAATTTTTTTCTTATTTTATCGTAGTTATATATTGGAGAAAATTTTTCTGCATATAAAGTGGTGATGATTAAGAGCGGAGCGAAAAATGTTCCGGGATAAATTAAAATGTTGGCAACTATATTAATTAGTATGTTGGCAAGAGTGCTACCACTTTGCTTGCAGAGAAAGTATCTCCAATATGTAATGACGATGAAATAAGAAGAAAAATGTTCTTTAAAAATTGTCGTGTGAAAAAAGGGTGAGTACAAACGATACCCAACTTATATATATTTATATATATATGACAAAAATTATAAATATTACCAAGTACGGGTGATTCCAATCGTACATGGTAATGTCAGACATACTGAAGTATAAGTTTCCTCTTATAAAAATATTTATCATATTTTCACAGCAGATATTTGTGATAACACATGATAGTGATGTTTGTTAACACTTTAGCGACCGCTGACGTAGATTCACGTCATTTGAAAATTTGCAACTCCGCCAGTGGGCGTTTCTTGTGCAATTTTTATGTCATTTATTTCTTAAAAATATACACAATTTTCATATTTGTACAACAAATATACTGTGGATATAAATACTTTGATTAGAAAGAATATTATTATAATGTATATTCATTTGTAATATGAATCTGAATATAGAAAATTTTGTTCTGAAATATTGTAATTTGGGAGAATAACGCCCAGAGGCGGACCTTCCTGTCAAAAAGACAAAAACATGCGGTTGCGAAAGTGTTAATAAATATATCTCTATATAGTAGATACAGAAACAGTCCTGTGTGGGACTGACTTAACATTTACTATGGAATTGCCCTTGGATATTTTATTTAATAATAATAATAATAATAATAAATCATTAATACAGATAAACAAATTAGAAGATTTGAAACATGAATCAATATTATTTGTGATTTGAAAAAATTAAATGTAAACAAACTGAAAACAAAACATTATTTATTTATTAAAAATTATACGTAAGAAAATAAAGTCAAATTATTTTATTAAGTTATACACGGGAACCACAGATAAATGACTTGGAGACATTGTTTGGCGACTGTGTATGCCATACGCTCACAATTTCCTACTTCTGCAGTTTTTGACTACAGAAAAATTTTAATTGGATTTTTTTATTTTATTTAATCTGCGTAAACTGTTACAGAAATCTATAAAAACAAATACTATAAAAATTTTACTGTTGTCAAAAAGTTGTAAATTTCCATCTATGATGCAAGTATAGTTTCAATTTTTTTTTTTTTACTTTACTCCGGAGTATTGTTATTAACTGCGTTTATTTCACACCGTATTTTTATTTTTATTTTTATTTTATTTATTTATTTTTATTTTTAAAAGAATTTCCCCCCCAAAATGTTATTACTATTAAATAAGAAGAAAATGATTCTCGTAAAAATGTGCTGTGAAATATAGGCGGGTACAAATGCTGCGGAATAAATTGGAAATTTTTGCAGGTCTTTGTACACTTCGCCCTGAATCCTAAAATTATTTATATGCTATAACATATGTATATACTTTTAATCGTTTAGTGTAGTTCCAAGAGGGAATATTTCTCATACAAACTTACATCGCCTCTTTACTATGTATCATAGCTGCCAACCTAACTGAAATTTCTAACTCTATTTCCGAACTTTGAGTACCGTTGATACCCACCCCTTTTCCCATATCACTAAATTTTTACAGTAATTCTCTTTAAATGTATTTATGATGAAATAACTAGAAAAGTACTCAAAAAAAAAGATTGGTGTGGAAAAAAAAAAAATAATAATAATAATAAAAATTAAAAATAAAAAAGGTACTTTTTTTTTTTTTCAAATAATATAGCATACATATTCTTGTTATTTTACATATAGTAAATAATAATAATAATAATAATAAGTCCATTTTACATAGCAGATTTTAAACAAGTTTTGATTAAGCGTCTCAAAAAAAAAAAAAAAAAAGAAAAAAAAATGTGAAGAATAAAAATAAATGGATATTAATAAGGGATAAATCATTAGATTTCCTTCTTGTGTGAAAACTTTTTGTATAAATTTTCCTTCTATGTTTAAAGTAAACTTGTACTTTTAAAATGAGTGCTCTGGAGCTTTTTTTTTTTTTTTTTTTTTTTTTTTAATAATCCTCAAAAGAGAGACTTTCTACTTTCTAAATTTAAATCGTATTAAAATGATCAATTGCGTATTTTTCTCAAATAGATTTATTTGTTTTATGGACTATTTCATAGCTGCCAACATTACTCATTCAAATATATATATATATATCTGTCACACATATTTTCACAGAGTTGCCAACATTTAAATTTATTCCGGAGCATTTTTAGTCCCGCCTTTATTCAAAGCCATTTTTTTTTTTTTTTACTATATCCCAGTTACATACTGAAGAAAATCCTTCAAAAGATAAGGTGGTGCGAAATACAGGCGGGGGCCAAAAAGACACCGGATTAAATTAAATTTGGCAGCCCCTTTACATCGAATAAATAAAATTAAATGAACTGAAAACCTTTATAAAAACTTTCCGGTATGATGTCTCCGATGAAAATAACGGAGACTTGGCATCTATGCTATTTGCACTATTTTAATCTAAATTTTATTTCAAATGTCAAACTTCATATATATATATATATATATATATATATATATATATTATTGCAATAGCACGTTCATTAATTTAACATATAATGAATTTATAAATTTTAAAATGTTTTTATAATAATTCATTCTACTATATTCATAGCTGGTAACATTCAAAATTTATTCTGGAATGTTGTAAGCACCCACCCTATTTTCATACCACTATTTTCAAAGAAAAATTTTCGTCGTATTTCATCGTAATTACATATCGGAAGAGAATTCTCTAGAATGAAAGGGGTGTGAAAAAATGTCAGATACTAACACTACTCCGCAATAAATTATAAATGTCATCGGTATGCATATAAATTTTTTTTTAAGCATAAATATTATAAACTTTTGATAATTATTCATGGACATTTTATTTTCATTAACATACCATCTTAATCATTAATTACAATTCTCATTAAAGAAATAAATTAGCTAAAGGAAATAATACGGGTTGCATTTGTTAGCGCTTTTCTAACCTCTTTAATGATACGCTTTTTCTTTTTAGAGAGACAAATAGTTTATTCATATAATTGCAAATTATCTCTTTAATTGTAAACTCGATGGTTTACTTCACAATCTAAAGATAAAACAAGCTATGAATTTTTAAATTTAAATTAAAAAACTAATTATAAAACATTTTTCAGTAAATCATTTTTTTTTTTTAATTCTAGTAAGAAACAGTAAAACAAAATCCAGAAGAATTTGCTATATTTTTGTAATGAATTGTTTGATAATATCTTATAATTTTTCTGATATACCTAATGTTTCTTTTTTCTCTTGAATATCTTTATATGCTCTAGATTTTTTCAACAGTTTTCATAAACCACGAATAGAGTCGCAAAATTAGCTTAGATGAATTAGCTTTTCTAAGAATATTATGCATAACACAAGTTTTAATTAGTTGCGAAATTCTTTCTATTAATATAATCGATTTAGTGGTAGTAACGGTACAATAGATCAACACTCTTTTTCCGCTTATTATTAATATTGAATAGGCAAAATCATGGTATTTCCTTTCTAAATCTTTGTAGTTTGTGAGGCTAGAGAGATTGCAGATTTTCGTTACTTAATTAAATATCTTATAAGTTTTTATATTATGACTAACAAATTAAAATGCGTAAACCCATACACGCGTTTACTTTTGTCATTTTCATGTATGATCAATTACATTTTTTTATATTAGACAATGCGAGACAAAGAAATAATATATCCTATAATGTATGTAAAACGTAAAATTTTACTTAAAACTTAAACATTTTTGTAATATGTAAATTTATCTCGTTGAGATTCTCATACTTCTATATACTATTGGCAGCAAAATTATTCGAGCGCTCGACATAATTTCTATATAAAAAACTACACTTAATACTATTTTGTTAAATAAATCCTTGTCGGATCATGTTCTTACCAGGAAACCATCCCATACTGTAATCTTATTAAAAAAAAATCCAAATAAGTATTTAACGGAAGAGCATATATACATATGTTTTGCTACGCATAAAACAATAGCCCTCGTCAGCTCGTTTTCGAGTTATAAATTCTGAAATTTCGCTAATAATCGGTACAACCACGCCCGATTCGATAACACCACGCCTTACTGCAATAATGAATGAAATCGAAAGGCATAGACGAACGTGTTCTTTAATACATTAATCAGTTGCCCATTTCAGCTTTGAGATATATATTATATCAATATATAATGTCTAAAATTTTGCTAAAATACAATCTAAAAATTGATTCGTGGTTCTCGCAGGTTTTAACGGGACTCCTCCTACTCCTTTCTCGTTACTACATTTTTACTTAAGCTTAAATATACATTTTCCGAGAACGGACTTACGAGTGCTAACAGTTTATGCGTTAAAAATCACGTTAGATTATGCCCTCTCTAGACCTGCTAACTATGCTTGTTTATCCGTAATGGTATTAAGCCCCGCCTTTTTTTCACAGCAGAATAGTTGTAGAGCAATAGTCTTCTTATTTAATCATGAGACCATATTGCTGAATAATATTCTACAACTATTCTGGTGTGAAAAAAAGGCGGGGCCTAATACCATTACGGATAAACTGGCATACTTAGCAGGTCTACCTCTCGAATGAACATAATTTAATTGATTTCTATTATTATACTATTGGGATGGTTTCCTAGTTAGACTGACGAAGAACATGACTCGACAAGGATTTATTTAACAAAGCAGTATAAAGTGTACTTCTTTTATATAGTAATCATTGCTAGCGTAGCGATCGAATAATTTTGCTGTCGACTGTACATTCCCCAAAAAAAAAAAAAAAAAAAAAAAAAAAAGCCACGCTCCCTCCCCTAATTTCGCCGTAAATTATCGTAGAAACATGCGGCTGGTACCTATCGACCTGTAATAACGTCTAGTTTTTAATGGTGTAGTTAGATTTTGCTTAAGGGGTCATCTACATATTAAAACAGGCATAAACTTCATTTTTTTCAATGACGACCCCTATTTTTGACCTCATATTCAGATTTCTGAGATCAAGGCAGTTTGGAAAACCTACCTATTTATATACTTAAAATGAATTCTAAACAGAGTTACACGTGAAAATGTGTTAGGGGACCGTCTATACATTTAGAAAAAATAAATCGTGATCTACCACCCAATATACATTATTTATTAAATTTCACACCGGAAAAAATGTTCAGAAATGTTATTTATAATATAAAAAACGATTCTAATTCGCCGAACTTTCTGTGTTAGATTATGAATTAAAAGATTTTTAATGGTTTCTATTTATTAAACATTGGATAGTTAACTATATCACTTCGCACGAAGAAAATTAAATAGCTTGAATCATGTGAACCCTACAATGTTGAATTACAAAAATCTATATACCAAGCTAAAAGAATAATAGTAATAATGATAATAATATCAATAGCGGTTAAAAAAAGAAAATGAAAAGTGTTTAATATTTAAGAAAAAGAATTATCTACTTCTTGTTGGGTATATTTTTATTTAATACAGTAAGCCCCGCATGAAAGTGTTAGTATAAAGTTTTACATTCAATTTTAGGCGTACAAACCAACAATAGATAATATACAAAAATATAAATAACAAGATCTAAACTAAAATCTGAGAAAGAATATTTAACATTTTCGCGACTGCTGACGTAGTTTCACGTCATTTGGAAATCTGTAACTCCTCCAGTGGGCGTTTCTTTCACAATTCGTGTTTTACGATATTTCTTAAGAATATTCCTTATATTCATATTTATATAAACAAAATAATCTGAATACAAATAATTTCACTGTAAAGAGTATAATTATTATGTATATTCATATGAAAATAAATATGGATAGAGAAAACACAGTTTCCTATTGCCTAGAACGAATATTCCCCGTTCTGCAGTCGTCTACTGTACTTGAATTCTTAATTTTAAATGTGTAAGATCTATATCTTTAAAAGTAATAAGACGTATTACATTTTTTAAAATTGTTTTCCCATAATAAATGTGAATTTTACACCGTGATTAGAATAATCGAAAATAAAAAATATTGCGCTTTGTTTCAATAATGTATTTAATGAAAAAAAAATCTTCCACTGTTTGATTTTGTATTAAAAACATTAAATAAAAATTTAATATTATGTTACGTCATGCGATAAAATTTAAATAACACAAAGCATGCAAACGTACAGTCACCCCCCCAAAAAAACGCCACCCCCCACCTAATTTTGCCGTAAATTATCGTAGAAACATGCGACTGGTACCAATCAGTTTTTAATAACGTCTAGTTTATAATGTTATAGTTAGATTTTACTTAGGGGGTCGTCTACATATTAAAACTGACATCAACTTCATTTTTTTCAATAGTAACCCCCATTTTTTATAATTTATTTGAATTCTTTGGATCAAATCATCACGGAAAATGGTATAGTTTATATATTTCGCTCAATTTTTCATAGAGTTATAAGCTGTCAAAATTTGGGGGTGCTAATGTTAAATGAAATTGACAAACATTAAATCATATCTTCCAAAATAATTATGATATTTAAATTCTGTTTTTTTTATTCGTTAGAATGAAGTAACCCAAACATATTCCATGCAAATTTTTGCTAAAAAAACATTTTTTGAATTATGAAAATTATTAATAAATTCATATTTGAAAAAATTATGAATTATGACCTATGATAATTTTTGCACGAATAGAACGGGCATCATCAAAAACATGGGTTTCCAAATTTACAGCTCGTTCCTAACATTATTTTTTGAGTTACAGTGATATTTCACTTTTTATTCCTGTTAGGGGGCCGTCACTTGTTATAATCTGTATCCTCTATAAGTAAATGCTTGCATATAATTTGACGGAAAACTATTTTAATTTACCTTTATGTTATTTTTATTGTTTCCTAAGCAATATTTCGATGTTTATTATACAAATTGGCATATTTTTGTAAAGTTATCACAATGTAGGCGAGGGATTGTGAAAGAATTTCAAAAGAAAAGAAGCCCCGCCTCTGATTCGCTGAAACACTATTTAAAGAAAAAGACAAATTTGCATATTCCTATTTGACTCTATATGTGACGCTGGTATGCATAAATCACAATGGTATTTACTACATCGATTATTGAAGACAAAACTTAAATGATTTAATTACAAATATGCAAAATTATTTTGCTTTATATTATAAAGTTTTAGAAAATTTGTGAAAAGGCGTGGCTATTTACATTAAGCCTTGATATGGAAGCTATGTTGCAGTTTTTCGATGCTGCGAAATTTTCAAAATATATTTGTGTTAATATGCTATACAGATAGAAGAATAATTATATAATATCAACAAATCTTCTTTAATCAATATGTTTATATACATTACTGTATGGAAATGTTTATATATGAATATTGTATTTATTTTTAATGAGAGATATAAACACAAAATACTAAAAAAAAAGAAGAAAATGAGTTATAAATTTTTATAAATCAAGCAAAATATATATGCATACTTGCCAACCTAACTTGTAACATTGTTAGTTCCCGCCCCTGTGTGTACACAATTTAATTTTTAGAGTAATTAACTTCAAATACATTTACGATTAGCTCATTGAGCGCCACGCGAATTCTTATGGAAATCCCATTCAGGCCACACGTGCTCCTTAGAAGCGTGTTATGTTTATCGAGTTTTAATAAACCCCATTAGGCCTTAACGATATAATCCTATAAAAATCCTATTAAAAAAAAAAAAAAAAAAAAAAAAAAAAAAAAACATGAAGTAAATTTTAAATAAATTGTCAGTAATTACTTAAAACTATGTAAGTTCTGTAGTTTTATATCATATTTTACACTGCCGGCTGACTTAGCCTAAATGGAAAGATCAGTGTCAGCCACCGATGGCTGACACAGCTCTAAAAAGACTGATGTGAAAAAAATGTACGGAAAGGGGCGGGACCAGTAATCTTCCGGGATAGGTTGACAAGAATGTATATACATAGAGCAATGCCAGAAAATGTTCTTTATTTTTCATGAACCAGATGAATGGTATTTTTTTTCTGAATAGTCTATGTATTAAATATAATGCTGCTTTAAATACCCTTTAAATGAAAAGTTTTATTACATAAAGTAATTTTCTGGCACTCTACAGCTCCCAAATGACACACAATACAAAACCCCGCCTTTTTCCAGTGTTTAAAGGGTATTAACGTTTAATATGCTTTATATTCGTTTTGATCTTTCCTTCTCCTCCTTATCTTCTTCTTTTTTCCTTAAAAAAAGAGTTATGTAACATTTTGTCCTTTTCAAGTGAAGATTTAGATTAAGTGTAGTCAGCCTTTCTACACCCACCGTCCACTTCGGTATCTGTGTTAAAGTGTAGAATTTTAGAACATCCCATTAAGTAGTAGGATTTATTATTTTACATATTAATTTGTTACACATTATAAAATATAAAAGCAAAAGAATATCGTGGAGATTTATGTAAAAGTTTTTAATAATGTCATGAAAAATAATAATAATAATAATAATAATAATAATAATAATTAATTAAAAAAATAAATAAATAAAAATAAAAAAAATCTGTTTTAATATTTAAAAAAAGTCAATTAAAGAAAATGAAAGTACTGCAGTATCAGAACAAACTCTCATTGTCACTGTGAAACGGCCGTGGGAACCAGGTTGAGTGCCGCCGTTTCAGACAATTATACGGCAGCTTGAGATAAAATAATTTTGAATTTTCAAGCAAATTTAAAACCATTCATCTTTTTTTTTTTTTTCTTTTGATAGATATTTTAACCCTTAAATGCCGTGTGTTGCCTTTCGGCAACATACCTAATTTTGTCTTTTAAAGTATTATTAGAATAATATTGAAGCTCTAATGCTCATGTTTGCCAACTGACAATAACTTGCTTTTTAGCTGTAAACCATAGTTAAAATAATGTATGATTTTTTAAAGTATTTTTCCCGTGATTTATTTAATAAAGGTAAGAATAAAACATTTTTAAATTGATTTAAAAAATAATCAGGCATTTAAGGGTTAATATCTATTCATGCTATTTTATTTTCTTCGTATGAAGTGAACTATCTGATGTTTAATCAATAGAAACCAATAAAAATCTTTTAATTCATAAACTAACTCAGAAAGTTCTGTGAATTAGTCATTTTTTTTTATTTTATAATTAACATTTCTGAAAATTTTTTCCGGTGTGAAACTTAATAAATAATGTATACTGGGTGGTAGATCGTGATTTATATTTTCTAAATGTATAGACGGACCCCTAATACATTTTCACGTGTAACTCTATTTAAAATTGATTTCAGGTATATAAATAGGTATGTTTTTCGAACCGCCTTGATCTCAGAAATCTGAATATGAAGTCAAAAATAGGGGTTGCCATTGAAGAAAATGAAGTTAATGCCAGTTTTAATCTGTAGACGACCCCTTAGGCAAAATTTAACTATACCGTTATAAACTGGACGTTATTACAAATCGATCGGTACCAGTCAAATGTTTCTACGATAATTTACGGCGAAATTAGGTGGGGGGGTGGCGTTTTTTTTTTGGGTGACTGTACATTAAACAAATGCGAAAATGTCATAACAAAATTAAAACAGAAAATTCTTTTGAAAAAATCTTATAAAAATTATGAAATGTTAATTATAATAATAATAAAAAAAAAATGCATTTTCCTCTTTCAAACGATAATCCTCGCCTTACCGCATTTCCTAAATTACGATATTTAACTTGAGGTGTACGAACCCTACAATATTCAAGTAAAAATAAGAGGGACAACTGAGTTAAAATAGAATTTTAGCGGTGAGAAACTAGGAAAAGTTATGTAACATTTAAGAAGAAGGACTTGACATTTCAGTATCGGGTATATTCATAGCTGCCAATATTTTAATTTATTCCGGAGTACTTTTAGCCCCGCCGTACCACTTTCTTTATAGAAAAAGTTTCTTCAATACATAATTTCGATAAAATAAGACAAAATACTTTTAAAAAATAAGTGGCACGAATTAGAGGCGGGGCAAAAATTACTCCAGAATAAATTAAAATATTGGCAGCTCTGTATATTCCTTTTTGCAACAGAAGCCACGTCTTTACATAATTTTCTAAATCTTTACATTATAAAACAAAATTATTTTACATACTTACAATTAAATAATTTTAATTTTGTCTTCAGCATTCAATGTAGTAAATGCCATTGACATTTATGCATACCAGCGTCACATATAGAGTCATATACGAGTATGCAAACTAGTTTTTTTAATACTGTTTCCGCAATACGGAGGCGGGGCTTCATTTCTTTCACAATCTCTCGTCTGCATTGCGATAATTTTATAAAAATTAGTCAATTTGTATGATAAACGTCGAAATGTTGCTTAGAAAGCAATTAGAATAACAAAAATATAAATTAAAATTGTTTTACGTCAAAATATATACAGATATTTACTCACAGAGGATACAAATTATAACAGGTGACAGCCCCCTAACAGCAGTAAAAAATGAAATATCACTGTAACTCATAAAATAATGTTAGGAATGAGCTGGAAATTTGGAAACCCATGTTTTTGAAGATGCCCGTTCTAGTCATGCAAAAATTAACATAGGTCATAATTCATAATTTTTTCAAATATGAAATTATTAATAATTTTCATAATTCAAAAAATGTTTTTTTATCAAAAATATCCATGTAATATGTTTGGGTCACTTCATTTTATCATATTAAAAAAAAAAAAAAAAAACAGAATTTGTATATCGTAATTATTTTGGAAGATATGAATTAATGTTTGTCACATTCTTTTAACTTTAGCATCCTCATATTTTGACAGCTTATAACTCTATGAAAAATTGAGCAAAATATATAAGCTATACCATTTTCCGTGATGATTTGATCCAAAGAATTCAAATAAATTATAAAAAATGGGGGTTACGATTGAAAAAAAATGAAGTTGATAGCAGTTTTAATATGTAGACGACCCCTTAAGAAAAATCTAACTATACCATTATAAACTAGACGTTATTACATATCGTTTGGTAACAATCACATGTTTCTACGACAACTTATGGCGAAATTGGGTGGGGGGTGACTGTACATAGAATTGGATTGTTTACGTAGGATAGTCAGTGAGAAAGCTTACTTTGTAGAACAGGAGTTCAGAGAGTTTTCTTAATTATCATGTTTTTCCCTTATTATTTGTATCCCATTTACATATTTTTACAGGATATTTTTTCAGTCGTTGTCGACGTTAATGCATATTACTCAAGCATTTGACTCAAGCATTTTGGCTCCTCCGTCCCAAATTAGTTGCTACATTTGAACACGTTAGTAGAAAATATTGATACTGATGATTTTAGGATTTTATTTGAAAACTCTTAAGAGATTTCTGAGTGCTATGCTATCACTCAACAACATTTACTTACCAAGTATTCCCTCCTTCCCTCCTTAAATCAGTATCAAATTACTTTCAAAAATTTGCTCCGAAAAAATTTTCCCAAAATAATTGTTACATTTATGGAAAGTAGAAAATGAGAATGGAAATACTAAGTTGTGATAATTTTAATTGCAAACAAAACAAATTTAACAGATATTGAAGGGATTTTTTGCACATAATATAAATTCGGGATTACAAGCTAGGTTTCGTGGAACAAGATTTTGTAGACGAAGTTTTTCTTTATTGAGATGGGTTACTTTGTAGGAGTTGCTTTCGCCTGACATCATGTTATTTTCCATACATGTTTGCAAAGTTAAAAATACTTTGTCAAGCTTTTCTACTCCTATATTTTGAAAAGCGACTTCAATAGCATCAATTAACACATTCGTAACCGCATGATTTTGAATTTTTGACAGTAAGGTCCGCCTGTGGGCGTTATTCTCCTATTTTACAATGTTTCAGAACAAAATTTTCAGTTTTCACATTTATATTAGAAATGGATATACATTATAATTATATTCTTTCTAATCAAAGTATTTGTATCCATAGTATATTTCATTGTAAAAATGTGAATATTGGTTATATATTTAAGAAATAAATAGCATACAAATTGCGAAAGAAACGCCCACTGGTGGAGTTCCAGATTTTCAAATGACGTGAATCTACGCCAGTGGTCGCAAAAGTGTTAAGTTGTCAATATTCTTTGTGGGCATCTTCAGTTGCAATGACTGTATTTCTCGGCATTGTCCTGTTGTATGTATATAGATCTCGATTTTTGATTATGTGGAAATTTTTCACGTATAGCCGGCAAAACGTTTTATATAATCATTTTTCAGGTTTCTTGTTTGTTAATAATTTCTACAGATTTTGTCAAAACAGATCCTTTTGCACGATTTTTTGACTTTCGCTTTGCGTTTTCTGAATAAACAAAAGGCGATATTCCAATTTTTTCATGAAACGTTTCATTTCTATTCGAGTCCCATATTGGTCTTGCCGCCGCTGCCATAGACATTACTTTGGTAACAAACCTTTTGTTCTTGCAATGCCTCAAAGGTTCAGTTTAATCTAGGGTGATGTAAAACAAATTACTGATATTCGTAAAATAAAACCATTTTTTTTTTTATCTATATGAATACGATCCAACATTTCCAAGAAGCATCCATTAGTTTGAACATGCTGTAAAGAAATTCGAATTCTGTCGAGCTTATTTTTTTCTGTTAGACTTGCCTTAATGGTGGCTGAACTACGCTCTAAAACTCTTCCCTTCTGGTCAATCCTGTGTAATATTGCTTTAGGAATACTGACAGCACATGATAAACTTCACAGTGTTTGTCTTCGTTTTATTGGGACATCTTTTATTTTGCTCAACTGCTAAAAATGTTTTTTCATCTGCATTTACCAATTTTTTTTTTTTTTTTTTTTTTTTTTTTTTTTTTACCTTACATTGTAAATTTCCTCCTCATTTATTTTTGACGTCTTTTCCTGCTTCCACAAAAGGGATATTGTACAACGGTGGACATTAAACAAAATCGCTGCAGCATTTATAGCAGCATGACTCAGATTATCATTTTTTTAAATGTAGTAGTAAAAATTGCAATACAGCGTTACGCTCATTATTATTCATTTCTTTCTTTACAGTATTTTCTAAATCATTCTTCATAATTACAATTATGCCACTTTTTTTTTATTAGATCGAGTCATATGATTTTTTATTCAAATTACTTCACATGTAAGTTAACATTGCTTCTAACGCCTAGTATACAGCGTTATGTTCATTGTACTAGTATAATTTTACTTTTGTCGATCTACTAAACTGCATCGGAAGTTATTTATGATTCAGCTTTCTTGAAATGTAGCAACTAATTTAGTATTGATTTAAGGAGGGAAGGAAGGAATACTTGGTATGTAAATGTTGTTGGTTGGTAGCATGGCACCCTGAAATCACTGAAAAATGTTTAAACAAAATCATAAATCATCAGTATCAATAATCAACATAAAAGTATTCAAATGTAGCAACTAATTTGGGATGGAGGGAGTATAATATATACCATCGCCCTTGAAAGGCTTAAACTGTTTTATGCCTCTATTTTTCGACTCTTTTTATTTTTATTTTTTATTTATTTTTTATTTTTTTTTAGTTCTGTCTTTATTTCTCTTAAAAAAAAAAAAAAAAAAAAAAAACTACCCTGAATGGCAATGTTTATTAAGATTCAAACGTAGATCAAGGGAATATTTAAGTGGGTTTCACTAATCGCATTAGCACATGAATAATAAAATAGTTATTTCTACATATTATTATTGTAAATAACCAATAACGTAACAAAAAGTGTTCGCATTAAATGTTATTAAATGTAGAGTCGTGGAAATTATTTCATTTTAAATCATGCAGCCTTTAATTTTCAGTGGTTTATCCTATACTTCACAAATAATTATTCTTACCATACTGGAAAATACCTTTAACAGGAAATTACTCGAACTTTCAAATTATCACATTTTTTCTTTTAAAAGGAAAAATAAAAACCACTCTTTTCACGTAAAACAATTTTATTCGTTGAATTTAATGCAGCTCTTTAATGAGTTTTCGTTCTACGAAAAAAAAAAAAAAAAAAAAAAAAAAAAAAACCTTAAATTTATTACATAAAGCATATAAATTTTAATCAATTAATTTAATTAAAATTAACAATTATACAGCGTTTAATAGCAAAATGAACCGAGGTATTTAAATTAATCTCAATATATATATTTTATTTTAATATTTTTCCAGTAAAACAAATACTTTGTATTACAAAATAATTTATTTGATAATTTACTTTTGTTTAATTATCTTTTACTTGATTTCTTTATTATTATTTTTTTTTTTTTATTATTATTATTATTTAGAATTGTTCTCGTATAAAGTAATTTCAAAGAGTTATCTATAGCTTGGTCATCGTTACTTTCATTTTGTAAGATTTACCATCAACAAATAGAATATTTATTTAATAAACATTTAAAATAATCTGCCAGTACATGACAGCTATGACTTTTTTATTTTTACATTTCAGTAAATTTGCATAAAAAAAATCTGAATTCTCTGATTTTTTTAACTTTAAAAAATGGTAACATACGAAAACGTATTATCTATATATTAATATAGAAATATAGAAATTTCCGTACGTTTTTCACATATTAATTATAAGAGAAGAGGATTAAAAGTGGTATCATTTCAAAGGCATGTCTAATGTAATTTCGATTAAAAAAAAATCCTCTAAGAGGTCAACAATTCCGACAAAAATACCATTATTTTTACGCACACAACTAGAATTTTATATTATAAATTCTTCATTAAAATGGTTTTTACTCACGAATACAAACGATTTTCCACTCAAAGAAGTATATATGTATTTTTAAAAACAGGAACGTACGTTTTTAGCATATTTTTGATTAGAGAAGGGGCTTAAAATTAATATCGTTCGAAAGGTATGGATAATATGGATTGCAGGAGAATATATATATTACTTATATATTAATTAAAGTATAAAAATGGCGAAAAAGGCAGCACTAAAAATTATATACCGTAATTTTCTGCATATAATCCGCAATAATATGTCATTAAAATATGTCATTCCTCCACCAGAAATTATATTTAACACAAAAATCTATATTATTTTGAAGAAACAGCTCATACAAATCGAACCTCATTTGCTAATTGAAATTTCTGGTGCAGATTTGACTTACCTGACGTGCGGGTTATACACAGAAAATTACGGTAGTTTTAATTAGAAAGAATAAATAGGTGTAAAAGTTTAAGATAAGTAGGCGTGGTTAACAAAAAGAAAAAAAATGTTAATAAATGCAAAAACAACGAATTAATGTAGCGAAAAAGATTTACAAAATTACATTTCATGTGCAAACACGTATCTGTTTCCTCTTCAGTGGGTGGGAGCAACAGAAATGACAATTTTTAGGAAAATGACAAAGGTCTAACATGTTACGGAAACATGGTAAAACCAACATACTCACAAAAATGAAAACGAATATCAACGAAATTCAAAGACAGAATTAAATTAATAATCAAATGAAAAAAAAAATATATATATAGCAAGCACACGTAATAAAAGTAGCTTAATAAAAGACATGCTAGCTTCCCATGTTCCCAGCCACACCTGAAAGGCAAAAAGACATTTTGTTAATTTCAAAGAATATATATATATATATATATATATATATATATATATATATATATATATTATTTCCAATGGCTAGGCAAAAGTTCAGAGGACTATAAAGATACGAAACAAATTATAGACAATATAACATAGAACAAAAGACCGAAGTCATTGCCTAAGGAGCGATCTTGCTTCCCAATATCTCGACTCTTCTGTAGAACATCGAATAGCCCTACAACGGGACAGATGGTCCCGGTCAGTGTTGTGCACGAACGCGTTCATTTGAACGCGTTCGTGAGCGTAGCTCAATATTTTTGAGTTTTGAGTTGAACTTCGCTCGTTTTTTGAATTATGAACTTGAGTTGAGCGTAGTTCGTTTTTTACACGAACTTGAGCATGAAAAAGCAATTCAAACTCAAACTCATTTTAAATAATTCTGTCTGAAATATAAAAAGGAAAATAGAAGAAGAAAATGATAGAAAGGAGAATAACTGCGCAAAATGGATTTCGGAACAAAGGGCACTTGAAAAAAAAGGCACTGGCAAAAAGGGCCCCAGAAAAAAGGGCCCCAGAAAAAAGGGCACCCGGAAAAAGGACACCGGGAAAAAGGACACTTTTGCAATTTGCAAATCTCAAAAACAACAAACATCAAAAAATCAATTTAAAGAATGATTTTCATAATACACTTTTAGACATTTCAATCAATTAAATTGATACCACTTTTACTTAGCATATATACCTGGGGGGGAGGGGAGGCTAGGAGCGGATTGAAAGAAAATAATTGTTTTTAAATCTCTTTTTTACTGATCTTAATAAAACTTTGTCTTTCACTTGCTGTTTATGACAAAAATACAGTGTCACATATACTTCGGAGGCTGAAGTGTGGGGGAGGGGTCAAAAGGAAGTAATTTTTTGTATATCACCTTGTTACCGATTTTAACGATATTCTGTGTAGCATAGGCGCCAACTTACGGGGGCAGAGGGGGCGGTCGCCCCCGCTGTAATTTTTCACGGGGGCGAAAGTACCTTTTCGCCCCCGTTCTTCCAGCGGGTAGAAATTTCAAACGCGAAAATAATATAAATTTGAATTTTAATGAAAATTTTCACATTGTTGAATTTTTTTGTTTTTTTCTCTCCTTCTTTCTTCATTCACTGACAGATTAGTAGAAAACAGGATGTATACTTTATACAATTCTCTTTTTGCGCGAGAGAAGATGAATGTGCTTGAGATAACCCCTTTTCAAGGTCAGTCCCTGTCCCTCGTCCCTCTGTAGTCTAAGATAAATTGAAGCAGAAAGAGAAAGACTATTGTTCATGTTCATTGGTCATGGCCATTTGAGGTCGAGAGTTCCAGTGCTGAAGAAAGTGTTTATACTGCCAAGCATTAAATAGAAAAGCTTTTGTTCTGAATATTTGCTATTGATAACACAAAAATTCATTCTCAATGAATTTTTTAATTCACGAGAAAATACTAATAAGTAAAAGGAAGCAGACTGATAATGCTGTTAAAAATACAGATTTTTATTTTTGCATTTGATTTAAATTTATAGGTATTTCTTGTATATGTTTCTTCCTTTTTTAAAAATCTTTGAATTTATTATTATTGATTATTAACAATCTTGCACGTGAAAGTGAGAAGAGGAAGGTTTGTGGTTAGATTTAAGGTCGATTGACTACACTAGAGTTCTATGCTTATAGGTGGAATGCCTTCCGTGGAATTCTTTTTATGAGGTCCCAGCCCGTATTTAAACGATTTTTGTAGAAAACCATGGAAGACTCCGAAAGGCTTGGTCGTTGAGCGCGACCTGGGATCCAACATCAAACCCAGCACGTCCCGTTTACCACCTTTGAGAGCAGAATCGCTTGGCCACTGGTGGGGCCAGGGATAAGGAATAATTGTTAAAAATGATAATTAATAGATTAAAAACAGTTGTCTTAGAGGAACTGATCTCATAGTTAATGTTTTTCTAGCGGACAAGTAGATAAGGCACATTTCTACAAAACGTCTTAGATAATCAATTCATGAATTTAATAAATATATTGGAATATGTCACAAAAATCTATAATATCTAAGTTGATTTAAATACTCTTAATATGTAGATTAAGTTATTCACATATTATTATATATATGAACAATTTCAATTTTATTTTCTCTGTTTTTGTATATTTTCGATGTAAGTAACAACAACATCCGTTTTAAAAGGAACATTAATAAGAAATCTCATTACGAATTCAGTAAATGAAATGAGAGAACGCAGTACAATTTAAAGAATTCACTTCTGGAAAAGTTTTTAAAAAATGTTCTAAAAAAATCCTTTGAAAACTATCTTGAAAAAAGACTAAAAGGTTCAGTTTTTAAAAGGAAAGAGTAATAATAACATAACATTTAATTTAAGAGTAAATTTTTATCTTTTGAAAGTGAAGACGGTATATATAAGTAATTTTTGCTTTCTCTCTCTCTCTGTTTTTTTTTTTTTTTTTTTTTTTTTTTTTTTTTTTTGATTTTTCTATACATAGGCATAAGAATATATTCGATTTGTGAGAATTTTCACCCTTCAGTTTTTGAAGTATTTAGAGGTTTTGTTTTGGGATTTTCTGAGTCTAAACTCCAAACACTATTTGGCCATTTTTCGAAAATGTCTGTGTGCTTTTCTTGTGTATATCGAAAATTTTGTATTTGGTTAGTGTATCTCCCGAACGAATGGACGAAATTTAACCAAATTTCATATTTATTTGGATTTTAACTTAAACTAGTGTCTTTAACTGAATTAGATTAAACTGAATTTAAAACGAATTTGGGTTGGTTGTAGGATTTAAGGCCGATTGACTCCTGATGTGTCCTAGGCCTAGAGGGGGAATGCCCTCCGTGGGGGTCTTTCTAAGGGGTCCTAGCCCGTATTTAAAAACGAATTTGGGAATCAATCGCTTAATAAATGGTTATCCTTTCTTCTTTTTCTTTTTCCGCTTTTTTTTTTTTTTTTTTTTTTTTTTTTTTGGTTTAATGGCAATAGGAAAAAGTTTCGAATAAATTTACTTAATAAAATTTCTTTTAACTTTTCAATATCAGGGATGGAACACGGGCGCAGAATTCATACCACTATCAGTGTAAGAAAATTTTCAACTTCTTAAATTAACGATATTATAGGTAGAGAAATTTCATAAACAGATTCTGGTATGAATTCTACGCCGGTGTTCCATCCCTGCAATATAAAATTTTATATATGATAGTAATAATTAAACAACAAAAATTTTTTCTTTGTGTGGAGGTATCGTATCCGATTTCCCTCGGGGGCGTAAATTTTTAACATTGATATCTTTCAAAAGGACTTACCAATACATTTAAAACAATAATTGTTTAATCGTATATCGGTGATAATTTAAAACAATTTTATTTATTTTTTTTAATCTTTAGATATTAGCAAAAAATTTATTTCTTTCGATATTTTGTGTTATACTCCTTTGAGATGAAAATCGTCTGCATTCATCATGGAAAATAAATTTAATAAATAATCTTTACTACATGAATTGATATAGAAAAGTACAGAAGAAAATTTTGAGCTGTCTGCAATATATTAATAGTACTTTTTTTTTTTCTTTTTAGCTACAGATAACGCACAAGAATAGTAGTGAAATAAAGTTGTTTTAATAACAGATTTTATTAGGCCTCATATTCATAAAGTATATATATATATTTAATTAGTAAATCTATAGAAATTAAATAATGAATTTAGAAAGAAAATTACAACTTAGAAAGAAATTACAAAGATGCCTACAGTACGGGATTTTATAAAGTCGATCAAAAATTTAACGGGATTTAATTTCATGATTACAAAATTTTAATTTTTATACTGCCATGAAACAAGAAAATTTTTAGTGATATTATATATATATATATATATATATATATATATATATATATATATCATGCTTTCCGTTTACTCTACCCTCTTTTTTTTTTCTTTTGTTTCAGGATATTTTTTAAGCAGAACTTTCAATAGTGATATATATATATATATATATATATATATATATATATATGTACAAGTCAAAATGACAGCTGTGATGCTTGAAAAGCACAAAAAATGAATTTATTGAGAATTATTTTGTTTTATTATATATTATTATTATTATTTTTCTAAAAACTGACACCTAAAATAACAATAGCCCATAGGTATTTTATTTTATTTTGTTGTTGTTTTGTTGTAAAGAAATAAACACGTTTGTTTTAAATATATATAATATATATCGTCTTTTCTTTCTTTCAATAGTTGCAATGAAATTTAATTTTAAATTCATATAACTCTATATATTCTTCTTATCTGCAATTTTAGTTATTTATTTTCAAACTGTGCGGCATGTAAATCTAAACTTACAAAACTGACAAAAGAAAAAGAGGAAGTAGGGCATTCCTTATTTCAAAGGGTGCATCCATGATCCATTGACCTTTTTGGAATGCGCAATGTGCCTGTTAGAAATTTGAAAAGCAACGCTAAACTTGGGATTTTCATACTTGCCAACCATCTCATTATGAACCGTACAATTTTTAGTACCTGCCTTTTTTTTCACACCAATAATTTTCTAGAGTAATTTTAGTCTTATTTAATCGTAACAACATTTGGAGAGAATAAGTCTAAAAATATAGTGGTGTGAGAAAAGGGGCGTTTTTTCAGGGGGCGTCAACAATTGTACGGTTATTAATGAGATGGTTGGCAAGTATGGATTTTGTAAAGGGCTTATCTTTTCTCGGACACAACGAGTTGAGAATTTAAGCCTTTTTCAAATTCAAGGCTTGATCTCACCGCAAAATAGAGCAGGCGACACCGACAGGCTTTTAAAAATGAGTCTGCTACAGTTTGTTCAAGTTCAACTTATAACAAAAGTAAACAATAACATATGTGATTTAATGCCCTGAAAAATATCTCCGATCGGCGCCAGCCAGCTATCTTTCTTTTTGTTACATTTGAATTTCTGTAACTATGGGTTATTATTTGTGGAGTACAAGTTTTTATCGTAAACCCCACAACACAAAAGAACGGGTGGAAGGTGGAATAGTTTTCAATTTTCATATCTTTAACTAAGACAGGCCGGACTATGCTATGAGCTCCTTGATCGTTAGGATGAGGATTAACTAAAGTGTTTGTTAAACACAACACATTAAGGTCCTTCGAAATCGGAATAAATTCTATAGATCAAAAAAGAAGATTACAATAACAGTATGGCCTGTATGTCTAAGTTTAGACAGTTAGATACAATGACAGAAACACCCTGATGAGCGATTGCATATATCAGGAGAAATTGTCTACTAAAAATAGAAAAACGGTCAGCATCTTCTAGGCGCCATGAGCCTAAACAAATGATAGATAAAAAACATTCATGAACTCCTCCTACAAATAACACCATTGGAGGTGAGAAAATAAACAAAACGCCCCCCCCCCCTCCCTTCCCCATTGAACTTTACTCGGAAAGTATGAGAAAAGAAGAATTCAGTTGAGAAATTTTTACTGCTGAGGCTCGGTAATTTTTTTAGATTTTAGCTCATCGAAATTTTTAGGTCATACTGGTGTTGCAAGTGCCTTCCTAGTTCCTACTGTTTTGCTTCATAGTTAAAAAGGGACCTTTCAAAGAAAAACTGGAGTGTTGAAATACAGCTGAAAAACAAGGTAAGCTATTTCAATGTTTATTTTGAGATTTGGGGAATTCTAGAGGCAATCATGGTGCATCGTTTATGTGCATCGTTTAATTTTTTGAAAATTCATTAATGCTTTTAAAGTTATCAAAACTGCAAAAATTATTTAAGAAAAAAAAAAAAAAGAAGACAAAATGTTTTTTTTTTTTTTTTTTTTTTTATTTATATATATATATATACAAAAAAAAAAAAAAAAAAAAGTAGTGCATTATCATCAGCAGAATATATTAAGGAAGTTTATTTTGAATTACCTATACTCTTATTAATTATTAATCATTATTGTTGATTTTATTGTTATTATTATTATATTCAGGGGAAAAAAAAAGTATTTTGAAAATTTGGTTAAAGTATTTTGAAAATATTATTTAAGTATGTTGTTTTCTATTTTGAAGATTTGAGAACCAAAATTATTGAGTTAATCAACATAAATGAATATCGATTCCCCCCCCCCCTACAATATTTAGAATTATATGTGGCTATAAATTTGTTTTGAAAATATTTTAATAAATTAAAACTGTTGAGTTATCAATGTGAATTAAAATAGAGAAAATTCTTTTCTCAAAATTTAAAATTTTGCTGCCGTAGTAAGAAATTTATGTTAGAGAGAGAACAATTTTAAGTTTATGACATTGTTTTATATCCTTATGTTCCATTTTTTAAAATAAGGACTTTCGGTTGAGAACTCAAAATTCTGGAAAATTTTAAAATCAATTTAAATTTCGAAGTCTGACATACGTATATTTTTCTTTAAAATTATCTTAAGAATGGTAAAATGATCACATATAATCACGTATAAAATCACATATCTGCAGAAAAATTCACAGAAATTGTGGTGTTGAATGATGATCAATAGAAACATTGCTATCAAACAACAGAAAGTGCAAACGTGCACAATTATTGATTCGGATCGAAGTGATTAAGCACGACCTTTCATCATCTGGAAAGCAGCAATTCTTTCACGTTGCACTCGTGCCTACTTTTTTTTTTTTTTTTTTTTTTTTTATGATAGGTAGTGTTTAATCATTTGACTCAAAAAAATCATTATGTGGATTTGCAATTTATGGTGCTTTCTCACAAGATTAATAGTTCTTAATTACATTAATTTATTCATTAATTATATCGCTGCTGTGTTTAATATCAAATATTACTTTATACTGAAATATACTTTATTTAAGTATTATTGGTTCATGTTTATTTAACAGTTATTTTCTATTTAATAAGTTATTTATTAGTAAATCATATATTATTTAAATTTATTATTAATATTTTAATTATGTCTTGAGTCTCCTTTTGATTTAGCTAAATATTTTTTAACACAATTTAGTGGTTTGTCTTAGGGACCGTGGATGAAATATGATAAATCGTCAAATAGCGGTCCTCAAATAAAAAAATGCCAAAATCTACTTGATTTTGGACTTTTATTTTATTTTTGAACACTTTCTATAAATTACATGTTTATTCCTTTATAGTACGCTAAATAGTAAGCGAAATTTTCTAATGATTTATCCAAGAACTCAAAACTGACATTGTCTGTGGTACAATCAAATAAAGACTAATTAAGTAAAACCATTTACACTATTTAAAAAATATATATATTTCAAAACAAAGGAACCTCTAATTGATGGAATTTGTCTCCTACGTGCATAAGAAAACGTATTGGAAATTTGAGAATAAAAAACCACCCAAAAACAGTGGATCCACTATTCAGAAGTAAGTGTCCGATAAATAAATTTTTACTTACAATTAAATTAATAAGTTATAATTAAGAGTTATAAGTTTAACTAAGCATTAAATTAAGAATGTTCATGGTATTTGGTAATTTTTAAAATGTAAATTACCTATGAAAGTGCTCATAAAGAATAAGATCTATTTAGAAAAGGGATTTAAAAAAAAAAAAAAAAAAGTAAAAATGAACGTTTAATGAGTTTCGCTCGTTTTTAAAAATGAACTTGAACTGAGCGCGTTCATTTCTTTCAGACATGAGTTTGAACGCGAACTAGCTCGTTTTTTGCACGATGAACTTGAGTTTGAACTAGTTCGTTTTTTTCGTGAACTTGCACAACACTGGTCCCGGTCCATTACTTCTCCAGAATCACAAACTGGGCAAGTAGGGTCGTTTAAGATACCTATGCGCTTCGAATGAGCGGCAAGGCAGTCATGTCCTGTAGATAGGCGGAAAGTCGCAACTGCCTTACGTCTTGGTTTATCAGGAATTAGAGAAGGACTTAAATTCTTCCATTTCTTTAGAGCTGTACGATTCTCAAGATCTCGTAAGGCATTAGATGCAGATAAATTCTTTAAAAACAGTTTAATCCCCAGTAAGAAATGGCTGTATTGGGATGTTGTAGTAAGGCGGCACCTCTTTTTCCAAGGAAGTCCGTTGTTCACTGCCCCAAAGGCCACAATGGCCGGGCACCCACTGGAGAACAATTTGTTTCCCCTTTAAAGTGAGAGTTCTTATTGATTCTTGACATTGGGATACTTCAGGTGTTAATGGATGATCAACAGCGCTTATTGACTGGATGGCTGCCTGAGAATCAGAAAGAATGACCGCTCTTTCAAACTTGCAAAGGAGAGCTAATAGTTGTTTAAAGGCTAAACGTATCGCCACAACTTCATCATCAATATTGTTTACTATTTTGGAATTTCTATTATTGTTACTTAAATGGTTACTTTAAAAAATTGGTAGAGTTTTGCCACTAGGCAGTACCAGTTAAAACCAATCGTTACATATTTTCAATTAAATTCGTAAGTTTTAAAAACAAATTACGACATTATTTTTAGGTAATCTACAGAATAAATGTTGATCTTCCTAAATTATTAATTAAATTCTTATTTAAACAAATTCTGTTTAAGAATTTTGATGATTCATTTAGTAAATCTTAGGTAAAACATTTAAATAGAAATTACATAATTATTAGTTTTTCAAAAGTAAAAAAAAAAAAAAAAAAAAAGAAAGAAAGAAAGAAAGAAAAGAAAAGAAAGAAAGAAAGAAAAGAAATAAATAAATAATTTGAATGTTTTTAATTTTCTTACACTGTAAAAATATGTCCTATTTGCTGCCAGAAATTCTCTGTAATTTGAGAAAATACGCGTAATTTACGAAAAATTTATGTTGTAAGAACGTAATTTTTGTAATTACATAAAATTTCTGGCAGCAAATAGGACATATTTTTTACAGTGTACGTAAATGTCGGTTTTCTTTGGTCTTTTAACTTGTTTCATTATTGCAAATATGCCAGGGGTTGTAATCTCCGCCCTTTTTTCAGGACACTCTGTCAGCGATGAGAAATTTTTACCTGTTTAACCACCCCTAATTTCATGACGAAATACTTATAGTATTTTTATGGAATGTGTCGTGATTTAATAGGATAGATATTATTGTATAAAAATTGTGGTAGCAATAAAGGCAGAAATGCGTAATCCCTAACTGTATCCTGAAAAAAGGGCGGAAAGTACGACCTCTGCAATGCACATAGGGCGAAATGAGATAAGTTTATCATCCCTTTATCATTATAGTTGTCAACTTTAGAACTTTTTGACAATCGGAAAATTTTAATAGATTTTTTTTTTTTTTTTTTTTTTTTTTTTTTTTTTTTTTGGGGGGGGGGGGGGCTTTAATTAGATAAATCTGTTACAGAATTGCATAAAAAATTCTATTAAAATTTTATTGTCGCCAAAATGTGCTAAAATTGGCAACGACATAGCTACCAACATTCTTATTAATATTCCACAGCATTGTTAGTACCCGACCCTTTTTCAACGGCACTGAATTTTAGAGTAATTCTCTGCAAATGTAATAACGATTAACCCCTCGAACTGCAATTTATTTTTAGTCAGTATTGCTCATGCAGACAATTTAATTTTCTTAGTTTTAAGAGGAGGGATTGATATAGAAACTTACGGTTTTGTTGCTCAAATAATTTGTTATTATTAAAAATAATATTTGTGTCACACATTTATATGAATGTTTGCTGTTATATAAACATATAAGAACATAATTAGTGTCGGGAAATTTATGACGAGCTGGACTCGTCATTTCAGTTCAAGGGGTTAAATAATAAAAAGAATACACTTAAAAAAAAAAAAAAAAAATACTGGTGTGAAAGAGAAAGCGTGTACTAGCAGTACTACGAAATATTAATCAGGCTGTTGGCAGCTATGCAACTGTGCTTATATCCATAAATGCCAACATTTTAATTTATTCCGAAGTATATTTATCCCCGCCTTTATTCCATACCACTTATTCTTTAAAAGTAATTTTTATTTTATTTTATCAAAGTTATATATTAAAGAACATTTTTCTATAAATAAAGTGGTGCGAAATTAAGACGGGGTTAAAAATACTCCGGAATAAATTAAAATTTTGGCATATATGCTTATAACTGAACTAAAAATCCATATTTTGGCCTAATGATCATCATATCTGTTTGTTTAAACCATTCGTAGTCATGTTTAGCTTTAAGAACCAAATGAAACATGACGGAGTGGTAGCTTTAGAAATCTGAAAAATTGCTTACAATTTTCTCTTTTTCAAAATTCGAAGTTTTGAGATTACTTGTGAAGTAAACTTCACGATTTGTAATAAAGTGAGTAAGTTTTGCATGTGTTTTATGAATATGCTTTCAGATTTGTTCTATTTCTTTTTTTTTTTTTTTTTTCAGTTTGTCACCCGTGGTTACACTTACCCAAGCTAGTTCATATGTCGGGCAAATGTCACCAGAGGCGTTAAGTTTGCCCCAAGTACCTCAACTGCATCACTTATACTTTTTATTTTGCTTTCGCAGCTCTGTCTTTTCATTTTTAACGAAACTTTTGGGTTGCCACTTGCGACTGTTTTATATTTTTTGCGTATCACTATTTTCATAAAATAAAATTTATAATATATTAATGCAGGTAAAATGCAGATTTAGCTGCATCAATGGGCGCATTCGAAAGTATTTCCAGGTCACTTCCCGAGTTGAGAAATGACGTCAGGCGGGAAGTTTGGGAAATTAGAACTACCATATAGAAGCCATGTTTGTTTATATATTTGTTTCCCGGGAAGATGAGATGTGTACGGAAGTAGTTATATCTCGGTCATTTTTCGTAATGCTCCTATATGGTAGTTCTAATTTCCCGAACTTCCAGCGTGACGTCATTTCCCAACTCGGGAAGTGACCGGGAAATACTTTCGAATGCGCCCAGTATATTACGATTATGACTATGACTATTAGAATATAACTATATTTATACAGACAACAATTTTGTTTCTAATGTAAAATCTTATGGTTTTTCATTATTCGCTATCCTGTATAATAATAACTAGCAGGCTTTGCCCGCTTCGCTGGCCACTAAATTTAAAGGAAACTCGTTTCTATATAGCTTTATAAAAATAAAATAAAATAAATTACTGAAATTGTTCAAAAGCTCGCTCCAGGTCCCTGCTGCATTCAGCAGCGATTTGGTCATCAACTGCAACTCGGGCGCTTGTCCCTATTACCTGCGACAATAGTTTACCAATGAGCTTCCATTTAGGTGCTTATTATATAACAGTTTCGAAATAGATAGTATCGAAAAAATTGGAGTTTCCATTTTATATTTGAATCCCAGTTACATGTGAACAACACTATACGTGTTGTTCACATGTAACTCGGACTGGACTCAAACGTAATAACTGGGTTTAGACAACAAAATATTTGCTTTTACGTTATTTCATATATATATATATTTTTTTTTTTTTGTTTATCCAATCAACCATTAAATGACAGCAATTTCACGCCAAATATTACAATATGCTGTGACCGGCTACGTCTGTCGCATGAGACAATTAATTTTTTGTGTTTATATATAATTCATGGGTTGTAAACCTGATAGTACAGCCTTACCTGATAGTACAGCCTGGCGGCTTTTGAATTTTTGTCACCATTTTAGACATAATCCATTGTAACAATAAGACTTAATCCCTTGTAACAATATGCTATGAGCGCTATTTCTGCCGTATTTTAGACAACTAATCTTTTTATGGTTATATATATTTCCCATTAAACATATTTTTATTTATTTATTTAAATATTAATTTGAATTTTTCAAATATTTCTGTTCGACAGCGTGAGAGTGCAGTAACACACAGAGGTTCATTTGTTTGTATGATAAATTAGCATAGTGATTATTATATAAAAAAATAAATAAATAGGTAAACATTATCGTGTTACACAACTTTATTATGTCGCTCCATTGGCGGCTTTTGAATTTTTGTCGCCATATTAGCGATGGATTTTTTTTTTTTTTTTTTTTGTATGAAAAGAGGAAGACTATTTTGCTAATAATTTTTATCAGACTCTTTTTTGTTTATACATAAGAATCCTTTATATTCTGCTTATATTTTTAATGCTTTTTAGGTTTAAAATAGTGTTGAAATAAATTTCCTATCTTTAAAACTGCATTTGTTCTGTAAATTTTGTGTAAAAATAAATCATTTATGTTTTTATATATTTGATGCGCTACTTAGATTAAAATGGCTGTTGCTATATTAAACTTCTTGTCGAAAAACATTCGGTGTACTTCAACACCAAAATTTAAAAAATCGCCCAGCAGGATCTGTTAATGAAGCTGATAAAATAAAAATATGGTTCATAGAGATTAAATAATCTATTTAAAAGATTTTTTAAAACCCAAATTATTAATCTATCGTATCACATACATAGATATAGTAATAATATATAGATTGATCATTGGGGACAAAAAAGTGATTCCTTTTCACTCGGGAAAAGACGGCGATTTTACCAAAATATGGCAGTCTTTCCCCGAGTGAATACACACGGGAATATGCACGAATGTTTTAGCAAATAAAATTCATGAATAATTTATTTACTAAAGGTGAATGAAAAGCCCCAGATATAGTTTCAAATTCATTCTTCTTTTTTTTCCCCTTCAATACCACTTAATGGCTGATTCCAAAGCTTTTTTTTCGGCATCAAAAATCTTTGCACGATAATATGGGGATGATAGATCTATATATATTATTATATCTATGATCACATAAATCTTTTCGAAAATAGAATAAAACTTAATTTGAAAAAAAAAAAAATAATAATAACTTTTGTTTATTAACCAAAATAATTGATGAAATTTGAAATGCAAGTTGGTATTGTGGGGTACAGGCTGTATATTATATTTTTGTGTTCGGGAGAGAAAATTTAAAAGAATTTGAAAACTGCAATTTTTAATCCCTTTTAAAAATCATGTGACTTAATGTGAAGCAGATTTTTCATTTTTTTTTCTCCTAACGGTTTCTATACAATCTTCTGCTGTTGCCACCTAAAATTCATACTTTAGTTAATTTTAAAAAATCTAATTGTCCGATTGATAAGCTGTTTAATGCATCGGATTTAAAAAAAATTTCCCTTTCATTTGCTATCTTATTTGTAACGATGCGACTGATATTTCTAATTTATTTTCTAATCTTTCTGATTTATTTTCCTCATTTTAAATAAGTGTACGTTTTTTTTTTTTTTTTTTTTTTTTTTTAATTATTATTATTTTGTCGAAAAAAATGGCAACAATTAAATTATGGATAAAATTTATAATTTTAATGTCTTATTTATCAGAAATTAGAAGGTTTTTATTTTCACATTTTAATTAATTAAGAAAAAACTAATCATCCGATTGATAAGCTGTTTAATGCATCGGATTTACAAAAATTTTCCCTTTCATTTGGTGTCTTATTTGTAACGATGCGAGTGATATTTCTAATTTATTTTCTAATCTTTCTGATTTATTTTCCTCATTTTAAATAAATGTACGTTTTTTTTTTTTAATTATTATTATTATTTTGTCGAAAAAAGATTGGCAACAATTAAATTATGGATAAAATGTTAAAATTTAAATGGCTTTTTTTATCAGAAATTAGAAGGTTATGATTTTCACATTTTAATTAATTAAGAAAAAACTAATCAAAAATTCGAAAATCTGACTTCGATGTGCACAATGACCCTTCGGGATGCACCTTTGTGTTAAATCTCGTGACTGTCCGAGCTACCGTTTTCGAGATCAGTGAAATATACATACAAATATTGCTCACTTAATAGTATAAGATAAACTGCTGAAAAATTATGATAACTATTTCTGAATTGTAATAGCAGATATGCCTATATTTTAATTTATTCCAGAGCACTGTTAGTTCTTGCTCTTTATTTCTCACCACTTTATTTGTACTGTATATAATTTTTTCAAAAATGTAAAAACTATTTAATAATAAGAAAAATGTCCTGCAAGAAAGTAGCGTAGAAAAAAAAAAGGTGGATACTAATAATGCCCCGGTTTAAATTAAAATATTGGCATATTTATAATAGTTGTAGCAAAAAAATGGTAATATCATCCTTCTGTTACACTGACACTAACATGGGACATTTAATTACCATGGTGTCTACTGAGCTGCCTCTATTTCGTGACTGTTTCTCCACTACATTAATATAGTAATTTTTCCCTTTATTATTCGTGGAAACATTTTACAGAAAATTACTGTATGAATATAGAGGTGGAAGAGTCACGGAAAATATACACGGAATTGACATTCTGATTACTTATATACACATAATGTTCATATATATATATATGTATGTATGCAGAGCCCAGTTAAGGGGGGGGGGGCTGAGGGTGCTACAGCCCCGGGCCCAGTGAACAAGGGGGACCTAGATAGGGCCAAGAAAATCCAGTAAATAGAAAAAAAAGTAATATATTTTTTTAATTATGTTTTTACAGTCAGAAATTAAATCCTTGATACTGTTAACTTGAGCGGCAATTCAAAAGTGAAACTCAAAAGCGATATTTGAAAATTTCACTATTTTCTAAGAACTTGTGCAATGGAGAAATCCAACAACATCGATGGTTAATGTTTTCAGAGTCAAAGGGTTATGTTTATTGTTTCATGTGTAAACTTTTTGCTAATTCAATGTCACCAGCTATTTCACACGCATTCGTTTCCGGCTTTAATAACTCGAGTAAGAGAAATGAAAAAGTTTGCGATCATGAAAATGGTAATGTTCATCGGTTAGCTATGATGACCTGGTTGTCTAGAGTTAATAAAAATGCTTCAGTGAATAAACAAATCTGTGACCAAATCGAAAAAGAAAAACAATATTGGATGGAAGAATTACGTCGAATTGTTGCTATAATTAAATTTTTAGCTGTCAGAGGATTGGCTTTTGAAGGAGATTACAGTAAATTAGGATCAATTCATAACGGAAATTTTTTAGGAATAATTGAGCCTATCGCAGAATTTGATCCCTTTTTAAAGCAACATTTGACTGATTATGGAAACAAAGGACACGGAAATTTTTCATATTTGTCCAATACTACGTATAATATGAGCTGATTGATTTGATGGGCCATGAAGGTTTGAAGAAAATTCTTGCTGATATTAAGGAAGCAAAATATTTTGCTGTTATCTTGGATTTGGCACCAGACAAAGCTCATAGAGACCAGTTCTCATTTATAATAAGGTACTGCCTAGAAGGTATAGTTTACGAAAGGTTTATTACTTTTCTTCAAATCAGTAGCCATACAGGAAAATCGATGGCAGAAGAAGTGTTTTCATTTATGCAGAAGCATGATATTGACATTGAACTGGGCAGAGGGCAGTTTTACGATAATGCCAGCAACGTGGCTGAAATTTATTAAGGTTTACAAACTCAAATTCGTAAAAAAAGCTGCTTAGCACTATTTTGTCCGTGTAGTGTCATTCTTTAAATTTAGTAGGATCACATGCCGTTGAATGCTTTTCCGATGCAATGAGTCTCTTCAACCTAATTCAACGACTATATGCTTTTTTTTGTAGCTTCAACACACCGATGGAACTTATTACTTTCAAATCTTCTTCCTACTGAAATATATATATATATATATATATATATATATTGTTTTGAAAAGTTTAAGCACAACAAGATGGTCACACTGAATTTTGCAAGTCAGTGATAGTGAATTATGAGCAAATTTTAAACACTTTGCTTCAAATTTCAGAAGACAGCAATGAAAGGAAAGGGCAGATACACGTAATGAGGCATTGTCTTTGCGCAGCAAAATGGTGATTTTCGAAACAGAGTTAAGCTAACTTTGTGGCACGACATTTTAAATGCTATGAATAAAGTTAGCATTTATCTTCAAAAACCAGGTCTTGATTTATTTACAGCTGTTAACTTGTTGAAAGGGTTCAATGCAAATATTACATCCTTCAGAGATCAATTTGATAAGTTAAAAGAAAGATCTCAATTGCTATCTAGTATCTCCACATGTAGCGACTTCACCTAAGGATCAGGGAAAAAGACTGTGAAGAAAAAAATTTACTGATGGTACTCTCGAATCTGAAACAACTAGCCATGTAACTCTTCAAGGATTTGAAAAACTTAAAGTTGAAACTTTATTTGTGATAGTCGATAGATTAAATTGAAAAATGATAAAACGAATTGATGCTTATAACTCAGTATGCAGCATTTTCAATTTCATTACTGAATTAGATCTTGAACAAATAAATGAAGAATCAGTTAATAATTTTCTTGAAGTTTATGAAGGAGAAGTAGATTTTGAAGCCACAAAATCTGAAGTCATTCATTTTTCACAATATTTGTTAAACTATAGCTCAGAAAAAAAAAAAAAATCACCGATAGATATTTATGATCATATGTTTAAAAACGAGTTAAATGAGATTTTTCCAAATATGTTTATTGCATTAAGTATTTATTTAACTCCACCGATATCAAATGGCGAAGCCGAGAGAGCAAACTCCAAATTAGAGAGAGTTCTATCTCTTCGAAGAACAAAAATGCAGCAGAATAAGCTGTAATGTTTTGCTTTGCTGTGCTCAGAGCACGATTTAACAAGCAACCTGGATTTTAAAGATGTAATTGAAACTTTCAGCGCGGCAAAGTCTAGGAAGATGCCAATTTAATTTTTTTATTCTGTAAAATATATTCATTAAAGATTTTGATGATTATTAAAGCTTTTCCTTTAGTTGGTGAGTTAGATTCTTTGGTTGATAATATATATATATATATATATACAATATTTTTTAAATTAATTTTTTGCAAACAGTTTCAGAGTTCATTTAAATGGTAATGAGAATCTTATTTTAATATGACCATTGTAAAATTTTATCTAATGATGAACATTCATATTAAAGAAAAATAAAAATGTGTGTGTGGGGGAAGGGGAAGAAGGGTCTCCGCTATTATCACAGCTCCGGGCCCTTAAAGGGGTAAACTGGGCTCTGTATGTATGTATCAGTATTCTTAGCTGTCACTGATAATTGTAGGCATATTAAGTATATACATTGTAAGTGTATACACACTTGCCAACATACTAATTAATATTCCGTAGTATTAATATCCCCGCCTTATTTTTCACACCAGTATCTTTTTAGAGTATTTTTCTTCTTATTCAATTGTGATTGCATTTGGAGAATAATACTCTTAAAATTTACTGGTGCGAAAAAAAGGGCAGGGCTAACAACACTACGGAATACTAATTAGAATGTTGGCAAGTTCAGGGGTCGTACTCTCCACCCTTTTTTCGGGGCACTCTCAAAGAAAAGAAATTTTCGCCATCTTTGCCACCATTAATTTTATACATAAATACTTCTAGATATATTTATAGCAATCTGCCATGATTATACAGGGTAAATATTATTGCATAAAAATAGTGGTAGCAATAAATTTGAATTTTTTTTATTCCTGAGTGTGTCCTGAAAAAAAGGGCGGACAGTACGACCCCTTCAATTATGTATGTGTATATATATACAGTCGGTAACAAAAGTGTCCGAACACTAGCGAAAATTCCTATGTAAAAAAAGTACACATAATACTGTTTTGCTAAATGAATCCTTGTCGAATCTTGTTCTTAGACTGACTAAAAACATGATTCGACAAGGATTTATTTAGCAAAACTGTATTAAGCGTACCTTTTCTATACAGGAATTTTTGCTAGTGTTCGGACACTTTGTTACCAACTGTACTTAAAATTCCTTTTTTTTTCGAAATTTAAAATTTTTCGTATAGTATTTAAATTATTTAAAAAAAGTATAAATTTGTAATTGCTTTCTATTTTTTTTTTAAATTAAAATCCATTTATAAAATTTAATTTTAACAGACATTAACGACACATATCTTTCATTAAATAACTTATGTTCTTCAAGGCCATTTAATACTTTTATAGAGTTTAAACTTTTATTCACAGAGTTTTACTTAAAAGCCTCTTTCAAATGAAAAGAATGTGTCAAAAGAAATTTAGAAATTTTTTCTGTCAATATTATTCTTTCGAAAAAGAAGTTGACATTATTCAAGTATAATTCTATTGAAAGGAATTGTAAAATTGTTCTAACTTCTACATAAAAGGGGAACAGTTAGCACAAATATAAATTTTATATATTTGACGACTCAAAATAAGAAATGCAAAATATTTTGTAAGCAAGAAAATTCATCTGAATAGATCTGAAAATGACCTCTTGAGATACGTAAAAGTGTAAATGCTTTATTAATATGCTAATACGATTCACAATTTGTATATAAATTTTGAAAATTTGATTCTAAAGACAGTTCTGAAGGAATAGTTTAAAAAAAAAAAAATCGTAAAAATGACGAAAAGAAAATAAAACTTTAAAGCATATGTTGAGTCAGTATTTTTTTTTTTTTTTTTTCTTTTTTTTTTAACTACACTAGAATTCATAATTTTTTATATATCAATATATCACTGTCAAGACAAATTAAAATTACGATAATTATGATTTGTATATATGTATATAAACCGGGTGTCTCATAAGTCTGTAAACAATTTAAAAATTCATAAAATCTCAAGGAATTGATATAATTGAACGCGGTTTGCAGAAAAATTATTCTCCTGAAGGGGGATTTTTTTTTTTTTTTTTTTTTTTTTTTTTGGCAAAGGAAAAAAAAAAGTTAAATTTTTCGTCGATAGAAGGCGACACATGGACGCGTAACGAAAATTATGCAAATCAGAGCCGTATAAATTGCACAGTTTTACGTTTAACACAGCTATTTCTTATTTTGCTTTCTACTTGCGCGTACATGAAGTTTTAATTAGGATGCTGAATTGGTTGATAAAGCGTGTTTTCCCTGAGCTACGAATCGCCGACTGTTGTTGTGGTTAGTGGTGATGTAACTGGTTTGCAAACTACAATTTGTAGGGATAGTAAACACACAAAATATAATTTAATTGCCTGTAAAGATTTGCATGGAAAAAAAAAATATGTATATAAAGTTTTGTTCCGAAAATTTGTGATTTGCTCACGTACAGCGCCATCTATCAACGAACTTTTTAACTATTATATTTCTTTATAAAAAAAAAAAAAAAAAAAAAAAAAACTTTATGAGAATACCTTTTTAGCAAACCGCTTTCAAAACTACCAATTCCTGCACTTTGTATGAATTTTTAAAATGTCTACAGAATTATGGGACACCCGGTATATATATTAATTATACAATATATAATATATATATATATATATATATTAACTATACAAAATAAATTTTCATACTACAAAGCATTGATTGATGTAATTATTTATACAAAATTAACAAAAACTGGTTTCTGAGAGGGTTGTTTGTAAGAAATGACCTTTCACAAAAAGTTGTGTTTAGACCACGCATCAAATACAGAGGCTGTATTTGAATGTTAAGTAGACTTTACGTACCGCAATTTTCGGCGTTTAAGACGTATGTAATATCAATGAGTTTAACTCTGTAACGAACAGCGTCCTCTCCATGAAAATGCCATTACAAATTCTCAACTCAAAAATTTATCACGGAATACTTCAAAAAATTTTAACTTTGATAACTTAACTAAATTCATAACTGGTGTACACTCAATATTTAAACTTCAAAACTAGCACGTGCTTTTTGCACCTGAAGAAGAAAGGCCACGTTCTTTTGAAACTATTTGTACTCACTTCAATTTCATGTCCTTTGAAGAATAACTTAGTCAAAAAAAAAAAAAAAAAAAAAACTATTTTTTTTTCTTTTATTATTGATTTTAAATTTCAAGGGCCTTTCATGTGAAATGAGTGTAGATAGATTATCCCTTAAAGGGATTACCATCATACATATTAATTAACAGTTATAGTTTTGTTTGCACTAAGCACATGAATGTTATGTTTTATTAAATAAAATTTTCGGTATAATACAGGTTTATCTGACATGGGGATTTTACTTAGTTGCCAACTTTAGCGAATTTTGGCTACCAGAAAAAAATAATATAAAATTTTATTTTATTTAATCGGCGAAAACTGTTGCAGGATTATATACATTAAAAAAAGAATGTATTAAACTTTACCAGTCGTTAAAAAATGTCAAAATTGGTAATTGCGTGTTGACACGCTAGAAATTTGTGTATAGATGAATTTTTATCTCTTTAAGACAGATGCTGATTGGTTATTTACAGCCAACTGTGGTTTATGTCTACCGTAAGTGATCACATTCATTTGAACTTCAATAAAACTATACCATTCTTTCCCAGGAAAATACAGTAAGTTTATTTTCAGACAGAACTTATATAATTATCAGGTGTTCACTTTCAAAGAATTATTATGAAAAACACTTACCAAAATAATTGAAATATAATTTATTAACAATAATTAAAATATAGTCATCACAAAAGAATACTTTTAAGGTAAATATTTATTTATAACACATTGTCATCGGTGTATTTTAATACTTGTAATGTAAACCACAGTTTTTCGTGTTCCTCTTAAACGTTTACATTATACACTGAGTGGCCACTTTCATCTATGCGGCGCAAGGTAATTAGGGTAATTTAAATTACACTGCCACCGGAATTCACGAACAAAATTAAAATAAAAGAAATTAATGACCTTTTATGCTATGATATAAAGGTTAAATTTTGCTAAAAAAATTCCGGGATAAGTTTTTGCGGCTGAAAATTTAAATTAGGTGATGCTGTAGTGCCATCACCGCCCCTGAAAGGGTTAATGAGTTTTATGCTAATGCAACTGTGTTGCTGCTAGAATGTTAGGAATGAATTAAACAAGAACGAAAAATCATGCGGTACGAATTGATTATTAACACTTTCCAAATGTACGTAATTGTTGTATCGTATAACTTTCAATGCTCTTTGCCTACGTAATCACACAACGAACAAACAGTAGTTTTCAAAGGCATACAGATAGACCAACTAGATTCCTAATCATTCTTAAACATTGTTAGTGACAAAAATGCTTAATACAAAAGAAAACGTGGCCCTTATATTCTAATTACAGCCCTTAATGTATCTGAATATTTTAGTGTAGCTCTGTAAATCTGAAGGTTAACAAAATCATATTACATAAAAATATTATTTAAGCATATTATCAATAATTGTGAATTTCTTTATGATTTTTACAACAGAAAGTTCTTTAAATCTAATTATAAAATTGTCCGCTTTAAATGCAATGCATTGGCATTTTTTGGTGTCCCTGTACACAAACCAGTTGCACAGAACCTATTAATGCAATTTAAAATAGGGAACATTTCATAGTGAATTTGAATAACATATATAATTGATTAAAAATTCTGAGAATATTTATGGACACCGGGGCGGGCAGACGGACAGATAGACAGATGAACAGTCGGACAGAGAGGTACACAAATTAAAATCATATTCGCACTTAAAGAACGTTAAAAAGCGTTAAATCGCTTAATGTAACCGAAAATGCAATTACAGCAAATTTCCATTAAAAGCCCTCAATATAACTGCAATTTTTGTGTGGCCCTGTAAATTCAATGCTAATCATACTACATTCTGCAGAAAGCACTCTTTTTTCAATACGAATAACATATTTCAATTTTATTAAGATTTGTTCAAAACAATGTTTTTAAAATTTGGTTTATAGAAGTACCTCTCATAAAACGAATGCTTTGAAATACTATCGGGTGTCCCTATACAAAAAAACAGTGATGGTGTTTACTACATTTTCGATAGCAAACATCCGATAGTGAACTTAAATAACATATTTCGATTTCATTGAAATTTGTGAGGGTTTTCTAAGGGATCCTAGCCCATATTTACGCCAATTTCGGAGAAAACCACGGAAAACTTCGAACTGCTAGGTCGATCTGGGCAACCTGGGAACGATCCCAGCACTGGCCGTCTACCAGCTTTGAGCTCGGCCACTCGTGGGACCTATTAAAAGTAAGTAAGTTCAAGTTTGGTAAACGTGTGTTTAAAGTTTTTAGTCATTAACCTCAGAAAGCGACGGCGGTTGAAGAGTAGTTTACTCAAGGTAAGTTCAATGTAAGTAAATGCAAGGTGAGTAAAGAGTGTTTATAGTTTTTAGCCATTTCCTCACCAAGTGAAGGGGTTGAGTACTTTACTCAAAGTTAGCTCAAGGTAGCAAGTTCAATGTACGTTCATGAATGAGAAAGTAATTTAAATTATTTTAAATATTATACAAACGAAATTTTATTCTAATGTTTATTCTTTGGTTTTATTTATAGTATATATATTTTTCCCCTTAATAAAATGGCTTAGTATTAGTTTGTTTTAAGCATAATAATTCTTCATACTACCTCAAAATCCTGATATATTTTAACATAACTGTATTTTTTATTTTACTAAAGCCTGTTTAAGGGATTTTATGAAGCTAAATTAAATTAAACGAGTTTCATGTGGTTTTTAAACCGTTCTGTTTTTAAAAAATTATGATTACTAAAACAGTCCGCCCCCCTTTTTATCTGTAATAATAATTTTACATTCATTTACACTTTTATTTTGTAAGATTTTAAGTAAATTAATTCCTCTAGGCAGTGAAAGAACCTCTTAATAAAATTGTAAATATCATTTTAATGTTTTTAAAGTTATGTGTAAAATTAGTAAATATGGAAAGATAATCTTAGTTTTGGTAAAAAAGACGCATATTACTACGAACCCGTTATATATGTTTGTAAGACTGTATTTCTGAAATTGTTTGGGCATTTTTATGAAAGTTTGTGTAACTAAATTAAATTTTTAAAAAGTTTATTTGATTTTTAAATCATTAATTTCAAGAAAGTTGAGAAAGAAAGTTTCATTTTTAAGTGTCTTATAATGATTTATTCATGAATAGCTTTATTCTGCAAGTAAAATAATGGATAGAAAAGTATATAACAAATCCATTACTTGTCTAAGAAACGTTGACACCTTCCCCCCCCCGCCCCCCACACACTGAAACAAACTATTGAGGTGTATTCAAAAACTACCGTTTAAGAATTTCTGAAAAAAGTTTGTGATCATGAAGAAGAACATACTTTCACAACTTGTACGAAAACAGAAGATTTTATAGCCCATAACAGCAGAGGCAGGATCCGCATGTAAAAAATGTGAAAAAGTGTGATTAAAGTTTTTTTAGCCATTAACCCCAGCAAGTGAGGGGGGGGGGATTGTTTAATTTTAATCATATTGATTTAAAATAATCATAATAAAGTTTTCTCTTTTAAATTCATTATAATTGGAATATTGATAATGTTCATCATTTATATTTGAAAAAAAAAAAAAAAAAAAAAAAAATTGAAGATACTTTAAAAGAATTTAGCCATGTAATCATATATATATATATATATATATATATATTTAACGAATGCATATAATAAAATTTTTATCTGAGTATCCAACTCAATAATTTATATAAAGGTTTTCAAAAAATGATACTTTTCCACATCACTTTATTTTTAGAGTAATTTTCCCCAAATGCTATTATGATTAAATAATAATAAAATTACTCTAAAAAATGACTGGAGTAAAAAAAAGGCGGGTACTAAAAATTTTTTGCTTCATGATGAGATGGTTGGCTGATATGATATTGGGAGGTGTGTGTGTGTGGGGGGGGGGGAGGGGGGTTATAATGAGAAAAATGCTTTTTTAACAAAAATATCTTTATTTTTAAAGTATTTTATACATTTTATTACATTTAGCGTGTTGACTGAAGTTTACTATGTAAAAAGTCAAATTACCAAAAAAAAAAAAAAAAAAAAGTTGTAGAAAATTTTTTAATATGGATTTTCCTAAGTTTAGTATACAAGTAAATATGGCGTATTATGTAAGAATATTTCTTTTAGCCAAATTTTATATAGTCATGATTTTATCTGAACTATAAAATTTTAATTTTTTCTACAATTAATTTCATAGTCATCACTTACTATATATGGCAATGTACAGTAAGTGTCACATTCTTGGAGAGGGAGAGCAGAGGGAAATAAAATTATTTTTATATCACTATGTTACTGATTTTATGATAACTTTTATAATTACATACCCTTTATAAAAATTACAATAAATGTTTAGGTTTTAAAATGTCATTTTATTTCCGCCTGCCCCTCACCCTCCCCCAAGCCAACAGTTTTAAGTAGCATTCACTGCAATTTTCATGAAGAGTAAGTGATATCATTAAAAACGGTAACATGGTAACACACACTCACACACACACACACACAAAAAAAAAAAAGAAAAAAAAAAGAAAAAAAAAAAAAAAAGAAAGAAAAAAAAAAGAAAAAAAAAAAGAAAGAAAAAAAAAAAGATTTTGTTTCTCTCAGCCCATTTACTGTAATTTTTCATAAACAGTAAATGATTGTTACACAAAGTTTTGGGAAAATCGGTTAGTGAATGATATAAAAACAATTATATTCCTTAAATCTACCAATAAAATGCAAAACCGTTGTAAAATCATTGCCAACAACTTTTACCCATAACTGGAAGAAATCCATGGTAATATACATGTTTATACAGGATAAGGTTATTTTATTTATTATTTTATTTATTTTTAAGCATGGCACTTATTGAACTAGAATTTAATTCAAGCAAAAAACAAAAATCTACTGAATTAATATTTAGAAATTTTCACTCAGAGATTATTTATGCATTTTGTGTCCCCTGTATATGGTTTCATGTTATACAAACATCTTAGTGCCTAAAATATAGTTCAGTATGAAAATTCATAATTCAATAAAAAACTACCTTTAAACAATTTACGTTTATATTCAGTAATGTTTACGAATTCTTTTGTGTAGCCCTGTACATAATATATAGCATTTATACATTACCTATAATATCCAAAATTAGTTGTTAAACTTAAAATCACATATCACAGCAGAAAACGGACTTCAAACAATTATTACTAAAAGACACTATTTCGGTTACAGAACTGTATCCAAAATCTTTTGTATGTCTCTAAAAAAAAAAAAAAAATAAATAAATAAATAAATGACAATTATTATATATTAAGCAGTCTAACACAAATAAAACATTATGCAAACAGTTTTTCGTAAAGAATTATGTAATGAAACTCTTGTGAGGCTTTGTAAATAAATGATAAATTATTTGCACCATCATAATCCTAAGAATTTAGGTATTAGTACACTCAGATTTATGTTTGAAATGGTAGAACGCCATTAAAATGCACCTAATTTTTTTTTCTATTCATCGTAATGTAACAATACTTTTGGATGTCTCTGTTAAAAAACTATAAATACAACATGCTGCACTTTAAATAGGGATCACGCTGTGGTAAATCTCAATGACATAACAACGGACAATCGGAGTGTATTTATGATGATTAGAGAACGGCCCGACGGCTAAAATCCTCGAAGTCCTAAACACTTCGAATTTAATTTGAATGCATTAGAAAAGCTCACATGCCATTACAAAATTACAATACTGAGATATCATTAAGTTTTGATTATTTACCCTAGTAAACTCAATGTGAAAATTTATAAACACCTTGCATTTCACGATTCAAACCAATAAATAAAATTGCAATAGAACTGGAGGGGAAGGGAAATCCACTGTACATCATGGAATAAGGTTTCTTTCCCATGTGTGGTGACATTATTCTCCGTTTAGGGTGCCATCCTTTTAATACCGGAGCACCTTGGAGTATGGGTGTCATTAATCCAATATGTGGTGCCACCTTTCACGCTTTGAGGCACCCTAAATTAGGTGTACCATTTTTTCACCCTTTTTAGGGATGCTATTTGGTCCCCTAAGCAGAGCCTGATTAAGGGGGAAGCACACATTATCTCCGCTCTCACCGGAATATTTTTACAATTATTTTTTACTTAGAATTATTTTTACATAGAAATTCCACGCTTTGACGAGGAAATATTTTTTATAAAAAATGAACGGTGTAAAACAACCCAATTTACTTACCGTTATTAGACACCAGAATTCTTTTAAAATAATTTTTAATGAGAATTTTTTGTTTATTATAGGAGGAAAGTACTTGTTAAAAAATAACGGTGTAAGTATAAATAATGTGTGCTTCCCCCTTAATCAGGCTCTGACCCTAAGGGTGTCACTAGTGAGACAAGCTTTTCACCACCAGAGGGTGTCATGTGTCACCTGTAGTTTGAAAAGTGTAGTTCTACTTATGTCAGTGAGAAGAGCAGTTTTCGTGTCATACAACTTCTTAGTCTATCAAGATTCAGACTTCTTTTGAGATAAGTATTAGGAATTCTGTAATCCATTTACGAAGCTTTAAAACGAGCGAAAAATATAGTGTAATTTCCGGTAAGGGCGTAAGGTTAGTTAGTAGTATGATTCCCATGAACTTATTTCCAACAACAGGTGATTGAGGTTTATTTATCCTCCAAGATGACGATTCGGGTAATATGGGAAACCAACTATTCAATATTAATTGCAAAACTTGTACGCTGAAATTACTTCTAATACTGTTTATTTTCAATAATAATTTCAAAATAAATTATTTATATTGCAATTATTCACGATTTTCCGTAAAATACTGCCCTGTTTCACATTAACTTTAAGCAAATGGGTATTCCATATTAACCGAAAATAACTTTATTTTCTTAACTAAAATTTTTGCATATAAACTCCATTTTTTGTATTATAAAACCATCAAAACAAATTAACAATACTTGAAACTTTGCAATAGTCGATCCAAAATAATCCCGTTTATTATGGTGAGTTCAAACAGAAAAGATATTTCATATTTACGTACTTTCTCACTATAACCTTCAGTGTATAGGAAAATATTAAAATAACTTACAAATGGGAAACAAAATCCTTAGACCATTCAATGCCTGTGGAATAAATTGTTTGGGTTGTAGCATTCGCGATTCTTATAATAGTGGCAAGTGAACACGCAGTTTCAAATTTAATACAAATGAATTTGAAAATATTAAATTGCAGAAATACTGAATTGTTAAACATATCAGTTTATTAAAATGAATACGAATGCTTCTAGAGGCATAATATTTTCCGTATATTAAATTATACTGTAAGCATGTATGTTTAAAAAAATAGAATTTTATATCTAAGTACGTCAAGGATAAGACAGTATAAACTTTCAGACATGTGAACAATTTAATTTTTTGCAGAACATTGTTAGTATCCGCTTAATGTAGTACTTCAAGATTCGTAATAAAGTAGCTTTCCATTAGGTTTAATACCTTGCATGTCTATATTTAGAAAAAAAATGATTTTTTTTTTTTTTTTTTTTTTTTTTTTTTTTTAAGTAAACATTTTTAGGAAGGAATTATATCTCCACACTTATATAAGTTACTCTCATAAAAATGAATTAGAGGTCTCCACGGGCCGGGTTCGGGCCGAATTTTTCAATTTGTTCTCGGGCCGGTCCGGCCCGAATGAATTTTTTTCCGGGCCGTATTGGCCCGAACCTTTCTCTGGTTTCTTCGTTAATCAACGAAAAAGAAAAATGATAAAATATTTCTTCAATCATTTATTTTACTTAATTTTACAGGCTGGTATATTACATAAAATTTTATTTTGTTAAAAAATGTCTATAACTTCAATTTAATTGCTGTAGAGTTTATGTGGTATGAAAGCTATAAAATCCTGCCGCTGTAACTTTTTCTCTTACAAGGAGAGGTCAGGACAGGGAAAATTCAGATCGGGACGAAATTGCGCAGGATTGTAGTATACTATGAAGGTAACAATATATTAAAGCAGTAGGGTCCACTATTCACAAAATTTGGAGAAAAAAATGTTCAAAGTTTCCGTAATCCGTAAATATAAGTTGTTTCGCAAGCCAGTCAACGCCTCAGTGGCGTAATGGTAAGGCGCGAGTCTTCCGTTCAGACGATCTGGGTTCGAAGCTACCTACGAAACTACTGTTTTTTTCTTCTTTAATTCTTTATGTAATCTAAACTTTTTGATTATTATTATTTTTTTTTATTATTCAATTCAAAATTTGAAAATTTTAATAAAATACTATTTAATATTTTTGAATATAAAATAAATAAATTTTTCTATTTTTAATATTTATAACTTAAAAATACAATAAATTTATATGACTTAAAAAATAAATTTTAGTTTTATTTTAACTGTAAAATAAGGTAAAACTAAAGAAACTGTTTTTAATTATTTATCTAAATATTTTATTTTATTTTAGGTATATTTAATTTTATTCTTTAAATTACAGAAAAAAAAAAAAAAAAAAAAAAAAACAGAGAAATGATGATTTTAATTGCATGTATAATTACAATCCAAATTAAATAATTACTTCTCCAATCAATACAGTTTCTTGAAAATTATAGTATGGGATTACGATGCTATTAAATTATTACAGGTAAAGAAATGTTATCTTTAAATGTAGATTTTAAATGTTAATGAACATCGTTTCTTTTTCGATAAGGACTTCCTTTTTTTTTTATCCTTCTGTGCACAAAATAAAATTCCACCAGCCCTTTATTATTAACAAGCTAGAAGCGTTTACGTAATTTATACATATTCAAACCAAATCAGGAAGCTCAAAACAAGATTTAAGTACACCTGCTAACTATTTTACACTTTGTTTACAGTTTTCTTATTTTTTAATTATTTAAATATTTGTCTGTTTTTCTTTATGTTTCTTATTTAGGGTTTTGTAAAACTAAACTTTATTTTTTAAGTTATAGAAATTTATTGTATTTTTTTGTTATAAATATTAAAAATAGAAAAAGTTATTTTATACTTAAGAAAATTAAATAATTTTTTATTAAAATTTTCAAATTTTGAATTGAATTGTAAAATAAAACAAAATAATAAAAAAGTTAAGATTACATAAAAAGTTAAAGAAGAAAAAAAAAAGGTAGTCCCATAGGTAGCCTCGAACCCAAGTCGTCCGGTTGGAAGACTCGCGCTTTAAGATCACACCACTAATGCGCTTACTCGCTTGCGAAATAACTTGTATTTAAAGATTACTGAAATTTTAAACGCCTTTTTCTCGAAATTTTGTGGATAGTGAGTCCTACTGCTTTAATATGTTATTACCCTCATAGTATACTACAATCCTGCGCAATTTCGTCTCGATTTGAATTTTCCATGTCGTGACCTCTCCTTGTAAGACTCCTTTTTCTTTTCTCTAGTGCACTGAATGAAAGTAGCATCATTTTTAGCATCTGCAAAAGCCTCTTTTCTATTGAACATGGTTGAATTACTATTAAAATTTTGTTTACCGGATCACATGAACGATAAATATACATTACGGTATACAGGAGGAAATGGTTGAACGTGCATTTTTTGTAGTAATAACCATTTTAATTACTGTCCTATATTGTTTGATGAGTGCTAATATTTTCGATTTGACTTTCTGTCTGTCTTTATGCCTTCTGGACTGTAATAATGAACTTTTGTTTATATATAATTATCTTGTAAAAGTTCAGCAGTTTTCTTAAAGAAGATTATATTTCTTCGCTATATAAAACCTCTGCAAAATACATACTAAAAATCTTTTTCATAGAAAGGCATACATTTTTTTTTACATATTTCGAATCGGGACGGGTCGGGTGAGCAAAGCTTTCGTACGGGCCGGGCCGAGCCTTGAAATTCCGGCCCGTGCAGACCTCTAAAATGAATATCTATATAAATAAAGCAAAGAGTTTGTCGGCGGAACACATGCGCCACTCCTATTTTTGATTGGTCTAGATTTAACTACTTTGGTGAAGAAAGTCGGCCATTTTTTCTTTCTTTTTTTTTTTTTTTTTTTTTTTTTTAGTAAAATCTGATGAATTTTTTTGTGAGGACACTAGATACATCAAGTTATTAGATTAAAGATATTACGTTGCAAAGTTTCACAACACGATATCATTCGATTGCTTTTTATCATAAAATAAGAGTCTAATATTAAACAAAAAACAGTCTAATTTTAAACATTAATGAATAACTTTTCAAAAATTGTCAGTTTTGAAGTTCTAAGAACTGCAATTTTTAAAGTACAGCGTACTTATTTCCCATACATAATCTATTAATTTTTTAAACAATTGATGATTAATTCTTGAGAATCATTCACATAAGACAATAGAGCATTGTTACAAAACGACTGCATGGTTGGATGGTTAGGTTTTACGTTGTACCAGTGTTGTGCAACGGGCAATTGGCGACGGTCTGAGATTCACTCATAGAGGTGGTCCGTAGACATGCCATCACAATTTTGATCCTCCGAGAAGCAAAACGAGTGCAAAATGGAAAAAATATTTTATTTAATATAGTATAAAAAGTGGGGCACATAGGCAACGGGTACCCGAAGTTTGGTTTAGAGCGATTTCAATGTAGTTTTTTTTTTTTTTTTTTTTTTAAGTTTTTGTTTATAATGTGATAAAAAGTAAATGGTGATTCAATTCTTTTGAAAATTCATTTAAATACAGTGACCAGTGACAGCCTGCTAGTTGATAATAAAATGAAGTCTAATAATTCCACGCTACATGCACAGCACATTTAAAGTATTGTAATCCTTTTTGAAGGGGGATCGTAAACATTTTCTTTTCTTTTTTTTTTTTTTTTTTTAATAGTTAGTTCTGGTACCACTTTTGACTTCGTGAAAAAACATTTTGGCATACATGAGGTATAGTATGTTTTTTTACAATACCGAATTTTTGGGTTAACTTGTCAAGAATGTTCCAAGATATCTGTCAAAACGTGTCCAATTATTTATCGTAGTGTATCATTAAAGGATAAGCGTTTTTTTTTTTTTTTTTTTTTTTTTTTTTTTTTTTTTGTGTGTGTGTGTGTAATGCGTTTAGCTAACCCCGGATATTACATACCTGTCAAATATCACATGACTGATATATGCGATTTTCGAGGGTAAAAAGTTCAAGGGAATCTGTTCAATATAAAGAAAAATGCCAACACGTTTCAAAGAACATCGAAATCTATCAGTTATTTTACGGAGAAATAATATATATAATAATGTAAGGAACTGCAGAACCGCACAATGATATTTCTTATATCTTGAGAAAATTTTCGCAAGGAGCAGCAAATAAATTAGTGCGAAAAGCTTTTTTTTTTTTTTTTTTTTTTTTTTTTTTCCTAACGATTTCATAAATCAGTCTTTTATAACGACAGATTCGATAAATATACATTTATATTCCTAAATGCGTAGTTGGTGTAGTTATGAATTTTGTCAGTAGTTGTTCATAATTAACCATTACGATGTGATTATGATAGGCCTAAAAATTTGCATCCTCCATATTGTGATTAAATAATAAGATGCAGAGTCTTGAATATTTTAAATCTTCAACTATTTTTCTCACGTAAGTATTATAAGCTAGATATCCATAGTCATCCTCTTTAAAATTGATATTTCGACAAATATAAATCAAATCAAAGAAAGGAGAAATGACTCCTTATTTCGGAAATAAGCTGCAAAAATAAGGAGATTTTAGTAAATTAGACATCATAAAGGTATGAAAAGTTTGATTTATTAATTGACTACGAAGTAATTACGTTTTTCTCTATTTAGGGAAAAAAGTATCGTTCTATTGTTAAACGTAAATTAATTCAAAGATTGGTAAAAGGATCCTTTATTTCAAAAATAGCTTGTAAAAATTAATATTTTTTTTTTTCGGCAATAGTGTATATAGGATATTTATATGAAAGTAAATTTCGCATTTCTTTAGCAAAATAATCACACGTTTCAAAAATTAGCTTTGAAAAGATGCGTACATATTGTTGATTAAGAGTAAATCTAATTGTTCTTTTTGGCATTTGGTAGCAAAATAATTAGGTATTTTACACATCATTTGATATTAAATGTATTTTGTACAGTGTAAATGTAGTATTAAATGTACATATTAAATGTAATTTAATCAGTGACAATAAATTTCTTCATTTGGCAATCAGTCACAAAAACTTCATATCTTATTTATCTATTGGCCACAAAAAATGCAAATTTAATGACACAATGCGAAAATTACATTTTCTGGAAATCTGGGAAACTTTAAAATAGGCATGTTCCTAAAAATGGATGATCTTCAAATAGATTTTTCATTAAAAATATCAAACTTAAAACGGAGCCTTCACTAAAACCAGATGATTTTAAAAAGATTATTTAAATATTATATTTGTAATTAGACTAGAAAAATATGTCGTTTACACTAATAAGTACTACCGTTAACTTTGAAATAACTTCAATGTCATTTCTTTGAGCTATGTCTGAACTCGTTGCTATTTACTTTGTCTTATAGAAATGCAATTAATTTGAAACTTAAAGGTTTTTCTTGAGTTTAAACACTACAATTAAAATGACCTCATCAAATTAGAAAACATTTTTGTTTTTGACCTAGGTCTTGGTGATGTGTTCTATGTGTTTTTTTTTTTTTCTAAGGGCCCAATTACCGCATTCACGAGAGTTTTGAAGAAAAACTTGGAAAATTTCCAATGGCAGTGGCAACGACCATCTTTTCTTTTTCTTTCTTTCTTTCTTTCTTTTCTTCTTCTTCTTCTTTTTTTTTTTTTTTTTTTTAGTACCCGCAAAACAAATTGCCGTTTTATCTTTTTAAGGAATCTAGTAAGTTTTAACTTACAAAAATTTCGACATTTAAAAAAAAAAAAAAAAAGGTGGATCTTGAAAATTATGCGATTCTGTACAATTTTGTGCTTTATTTACGATTCTATGTAATTTGGAGGAAATGTTAAGAGAAAAATTTTAACTGATATCAAAACCGAACTCATTGCATTTAAAAATATCCATACTTATTTCTTCAAAAGTGCTTATCAAAAAGATATCTTATTTTGAAGTAAACATATTAAAATTCACACACTTTATTTCTTCTCAAATGAAAAATAATAATGCGTTACTGCAATAGTACTAAATAAAATTTAATTTGAAAATGTAATTTAATTTGAAGCTTATATATAAACTGTGTTTTAACTATTGGACTGTTTATTTTGTATAGCATTTCATAATATTCTACAGCATTTACTTACCTCTAATATATTTTGTATAGAATTTATATCATAGAATAAGCTTTTAAACTTAAATTCAATTTTATTGTACGAGAATGATA